>JACXIX010000018.1:3204560-3512656 GCA_014737535.1 Bombus cullumanus
GATCCAAATAAGCAACTAGTTTCTGAATTCAAATAAGTAACTCTTATTTATTTGGAGTCGTCGACAGACTGAAAGGCCCAGAAACGAATAAAAAGCCATAAATTTCAGTCGAAATCGTTCAGTCGAAAGCGAATAGAATATGTATAAAGCTTCCTCGCTCTGGTATTAGCGAGCCTGGCATATTATAACTGCTCAACCGATCACTTTTTGATTTGCCGCTATCTCAAGTCTCTAGTTCGTCTTCCGAGTTCTTTCTTGCCCTGTTCCAGAAGAAAGTCAAGTCGAATATACCTGACTGATTAAAAAATAATAAAAATAATAAACTTTAAGTTAACAAATAAATAATAATTTCTTGATGATTAAATAATGTTGATTTTTGAAATCTTAAAGTTCCCAAAAATGTATAAAGATCTGCGGTGTGGTAATAAGCAACTAGCCTGTCTCCATCGTGTTGCTTATTTCGGGACGAAACTGTATGCCACAATGGGGAGTGGCGGCGAGGAGCAATATAGACGAATTTGAGGCACAACAGTCTATTGTCTGACGCCCAATCGTTTGCGCCCTATAATTCGTTAGAAACGAAGAAATGAGGAAAGATTTAAACGTCATCACAATAAGGAAAGAAATAATTAAAGGAACCAGCAGTTACAAAGAAAGAATAGAAACTCGTGTTAATCAATATGTTAGCCAGTAACATATACGATCAATATATGCCGCGTAGGCTTAAAAAACACAGCCTACTGACCTAATAGACGAATAAACATCTGCAGATAACCCAGATCGACTGATTATAATAATAATGACATTGTCTCAATGCAGACATTCATTGTCGTGCTGTTTTTTCACATTTAAAACAATTTGCCTAACGAGTATTGACAACTTGCAATATTTTTTTCTATTATTTAATTTGTACTTTACAATTTGTCCAGCTGGACATTTGGTAAATTGAACTTGCAATATAGCGCATAAAAAAGATATTAACAGATGCATGACTTTTATGTTCTAAAACTAAGATAACGAGTTTTTTTATACAAATTTCACCATTACTGTGGAATAAACTGGACTGTAAAATTAGTAGAAAACAACAACAAACACTAAGGAAAGATAATAAATTTGTTTAACAAAGGAATAAAATACTGCGTCGATTACTAATAAAAGAATAACCTTCGACGTATTAAATTTATTAAAACATGTTATTGAACAAAAAGGAAACCGTACAAAATATTAAACTGCAAAACAATTGCCATTTCAGCTCTCTTAACGTCAATTCCTAAAGCGCCTGAATATGTTTGAGACATGAAAATTCACTTTTAGTCAACTTTATTTTTAAATATTTGAACAACGGTTTGTTTTAAGTCGAAATAATTTTACTTTCTGGCTATATTTCAATACACTGTTGTTGCTTAAAGGCAGTAAATAAAAAGATGTAATAATTCTTGTTGTAATAAATATATAATTTAATTAATTTCTTGTTGACGAAGACACGCCTATATCTCCGATTTACTCTTCAAAAAACTGACTGTTGCTAATTGACAAAAAAAAAAAAAAAGAACAACAGGAAATCGTCGTCTACTCATACTAAATAAATGATTGCCATGGCTCTGTCCCATTCGTGTTACAATCCATGCGTAAAGGAACATTTACAGTACGTTGATTAAATTTTCCCAGTCACATACCACACACGGGCACTCCCTTCTTGCAATAGTCCAACACAACTGCAAAACATTTTTACTGTTTCACCCGCATCTATTTCAAATATAGAACATAGAAGTCAACGTTGTGCTAACATGCAAATATGTTAGAGGCTCGAGTGTTGTAACTGTATGTTTGTGCGTATGCTTGTAATTGAACAGCAGCGTTTACTATTTTTTTTCCTTTTTATTATTTAATTTGTATTTTACAATTTGTCCAACTGGACATTTGGTAAATTTTTCTAACTTAATTGCTAAATAACATGTGATTGGCTACTCCCAGCAGGATACCATCTTCGAGTATGACTATTTTATTTCTTTAGTGAAGTCGGTGAGGTGTTTTCTTTTTAGTCTTCATTCTATGAGAGTTTTGCCTTCTTCAGCAGCCAGCTGGTTTGGATATGTTGCCGTTCTTTCCTTGTATTTTTCTGCGTACCTGCCGATTTCTTCTTTGACCATAGGTATTTTTAAGTCTTTACGTATGTTCTCGTTTCTGACATACCATGGGGCGTTGACTATTGTTCTCAGTATCTTCGATTGTAGCGACTTTATTTTATTTATGTGGCTCATTGCTGCTGTCCCCCATTCGGTATTCCGCACGTCCAAATTGGTTTTGTTATCATCTTGTAGATTTTTAGTTTATTTTCTATGCTGAGTTTAGAGTTTCCACTAGTTAGCCAGTACTATTGAATATATTTTAAACGCGTTTCGATGTAAAATAATGGAATTTCCAAGACCAGTTGTAGTGTATTTTAGTGAAAATATCGGTGTATCAATGCCGTAGATTCCTAATGATACGATAGTACGTGCAGTGAAACACACGTGGCGTGAAAGGGAAATAAAGATACAAATCTGACGCCAGCCTGCATGTATATGTATATGTGCGGTATAAAAAGGTTTATCGTCAATCTAAAACGCAAAACAGCGAAAATAAATTCGAGAAGGGCGTGAAGCATACTTGTACAAGGGTCAAGTTCTCGGTCGTCTCATTAGAAACGCGAGTATAATCCCCCTGTTGTCGGTTCGCTCTCCAATTACTGTTCACTCGTTCCTGATTCGAAGCAGGTTCAGTAGGTAGCCAGTGGCGTAGGCAGCCATACACATTTCATCACCGAGTGTACGATTATGGGCACATTTACAATTACGTCACGTTAGACAGAAATATGTCGGTGTCTCGCTTAATTAAAGCTAATACAGATTGATGTTTCTACAATTACTGCTATTGTCTTCTCGTCGTTTTAATAAAGAAAGACCTGCGACTTGGTTGCGGATGTCCATGCGAATTTATTATTTTGTATTAGGTTGTATGTTAGGTTTGTATTAGGTATTAGGTTTCGTATTAGGTTTGTATTAGATGTATTAGGTTGTCCGGAAAGTGTCTTTCTTTCACAAACGTTTTTACAACAGTACACCTTCAAACAAACGTGAAACCAAGTCTGTGATATGTCGCGGTATTTATCTCAACAGGACAAAATGGATTGTACGTAATTCGACAAAATAATATAAAACAAAAAACGTTGTGCGTCTATTATTTCCTCATAAAACGAAAAAAACCTTTGGACAACCTAATAATTTGACAAGCATAACCTAGGTATGATGCTTGCATCGATTAAATGTTGTGACATATTATTACTTTCATAGTATATTCTTATTTACATTTTATACTATTCATATATATTTTATTATATATTTATTATATTTTCGTTATTATATTATATTACGTACATTATTTATATATTTATTATATATTTTTGACTATTTGACTTACAGTGAGATGCCAAAATCCGGTAATATTTGTCCGATCATTATTCGAAACCAATTATACTATAATGGCTTGGTAAGAAGCTCTTGATTCAAATTATTATTAATTAGAAATAACAACCAGTTTTAACCATCATACAGTTAATCGTCGAATTAATCAATCGAAGCTGGTATAAGACAAAATTGTCGGTGAAAAAGATTTACACGTTAAAATTTTAATTCGCTCGGAATATTAAATTCTGACAGAATTCAAAGTCTAAGTGTAACATACATATACATTCCCAATATACAATATAACAAGAAAAACACAAAATTGAATTGTAAAATTATGGAATTCACGAAGTAACTCTTTTGCTGTTCGATTTAGTCTTCTGCTACCTTTTATCATTTTTGCTATTACATCAAATTCTTCTAGATCGATGGGCCTTCGCATTGATTGTAAGAAAGTGAGAAACGCATTACATTCACGGGCTGATTCTCCTCTTTTTTTTCAGAATTAATAGGAAAGCCACTGGACTACGCCATTGTGTCGTGACTCAAGGAAATTCTGTCGGTCCTTTTCGCGCGTGTATAAAGAGTTTGCACGCGTCGTTCACGCAAAATCCGTAATTGCTTCGCACGGTTGCACATCGCTGACTGTTTGCCAATTTGTTCGGTTTACCGGTGTTTGCGTTCCGCTGAAAATATCGACCCTCCCTTTGCTTCGGGGATTTCGCCATCCGCTATGAGCGCGATGTTATTTCTATCAGACGTATGACACGACACTGCAAACAATGTTTAAAAGAACTTGCAGTTTGTTGGTTGCTAAGGAATTCCGTCGAGTTAAGGCTTATTGCTATGCACTTCTCGAAGTCGAAGTTGAGCTATTGAATTTATTAGTTCGGTATAACTTTGATTATCCGAGATGATGCAGACCTACCTCGTATAATCGAAAACGTGGATAATACGGATAGGTCTATTAGCGTTCATAAATCATAGAAAAACGGAATAAACCGTACAAAGCATAGGATAAAATCTTAGAAAACATTTTAATAATGTAATGTTGCGCATGTATTTAAGTTAAATTAATTATTTAATCGGTTGAAAGTTTGATAAACTGTTTTCGCAGTACCTCGCTATTTACATTTTCGTAGTCGTGTAAAAGTTAAAATTTTGAAAAAGAATGAGGTTATGTCAAAGTTCAAAGCACCTCGTATAACACGAAACTTTGGTTAAACGGGACTAGGATAATCGAGACTCCGCTGTATTTGGTCGTTTGAAAAATCTGCAAAAGTTAAGGAAATTTGAAAACTTCTCTTACCTTTCTGTTATCTATTGGATAACCTAACGATCGTTTCTCGGAGAAATCTTCGTTTTTTTCGCAATATAGGGTAAGTGAGCCAAATTTCGTCCACTGATTAATCCCTGTTGTTGATTGTTCCAGTCTGCAAACGGCAATTGGAATTTAAAATGGAAATGCCGTTAATTATGCGACAGCAAGAACAAAGGAATTCTTAATAGTCGTATTTCAACGTCTAAAGTACATAATTCTAGCATTTAGTTTTGGTGACCCATAGTATGTTGCTTCTATTTTCATATTGCGAAGTGGTCATCTCGTCCTGCCATTTATCGATCAGAACTGACAATTATATTAAAAAATGGCTTTGTGCCTAATGTCGTGCCCCTACGTAGATAGCTGGGGACGAAATTAGGAACGCGTTTTTCGGAAAGAAATTCGAAATAGAGTCATCGAGTGAAAGCGAAGCGGATCAAAATATGATCTGTTTTATATGTGACGAGCAATTTTCGGACGATGCTTTAGATTCTGTTATATGCTGTGCACATCTACATCTCAAATTAAAAAATCTGATATAGTTTCGTAATAAAACATATTTCGAGCGCATAAGAGGCTAATAATATAAATATTTTCTAACTGAAACTGAGGAGAAAGAAATAGGAACACCTTTTTTAACAACCTAAAAACGCATATGTTTACATATATTTTTTTACTCCGTTTGTATGGACTTTTATAATCTGATTACAGACCTTCGTTGCTAAATTTTCAAGATAATTATACAAATTTTGTTTGATTAAGAAACGGATTCAGTTTTGGATAAATGCTAAAAAAACTTTCGGAGTACGAAATTTGAGCACCTTATCCTGTTCTTTCAAATAGCTTTTGCAAGACTATAGCGTATTTCATACTGTTCAAAATATTTACAAAGACTAGATTGCGAGGAAACTATGCCTATGATCAGGTGAATGGATGGTGCAGAATATTCTGAGAATAAACTGAGGCTTAATGCTTATTGCTTGTGACCATGACTTATTGACCATTCTTAGATATTTTTCTCTAATTACCCCACTAAACGTCCAATTAGAAACGTTATTTATTTGGAATCTAACGTTTCGTTATACCGAAGAAGTCTATAATACATAATAATTTCTTCATCCCGATCAAATCAAATTTTAACGACAACTTTACGATAGGCAATCTGTGTGTAAATATTCTGTATATAAAGTTGATTACTGTACGTGCACTATATGTGGCAATTCTCATTTTTATGTCAATTAAAGTTTGAGCTTATAGGTTACAATTAGAATTAAAGTTATATATACCTGCATATATGTATAAACTTTATGGCAAATGCAATGCACATTTACAAAGTTTGAGTTATTTTTGTCATGAGTATAAATATTGAACGTTAAAAGCGACGAATATAAAAATGAAGTAAATTATAATCAAGAAAATCTTTGGTTTACTTAATTATTCAAAATTGGTGTGGAGGCGTTTTTTGAGTCGACATGCCCTGTTTATGAATCATAATTGACATTATTTCAACATTTTTAGACGATAGATTTTAGGGAAATGAATGTACTAAAATGATTTAAGATGCTTCCGTAAAATATCTCTCTTATTTAATATGAAAGTGAGATAAAAATATGTAGTAAAGAAAATATCTTCATATTTACCTATCTTTAGATATCTTATTTAGATATTTTTAAATATCTCCGTATCTTCGTTCTGTACATTGTGAAAAATGTGAAAGAAATAAGCTAAGAAGATACATCAAATAGCAGGAAGTAAGATTAAAGATGGTGAAGTCGAATGAAATTTCCCTTCTGAATTTATCAGCGTAGATAGACAAAGAATATTATTCCTTTTGAAGGATAGCGATGATATTCGAGGCCGCGTAAATCGACTTTGATCGTCATTCCATACCAGAAATTGCCGCGAGTTTTCACAGCTGCCAAGAACCAACTCCCTTCGTCGTTTCCAAAACAGCGGGGAAACTTATTTTTTCCCTCGAAGCGTCTCCTTGGTCGTTCTTCGGAGGCGAAGGAGGAGACTTTATTAAAGCGTAAGCTAGAATGCTCCCCGAGGACCGACACGATTATATCAAAGACTCGAGCCGATTAGGCATCGAAAAAAGTTGAACACTCTGTCCTTCCCCCCCCCCTCTCTCTCTTTTTCAACACTTTTTTACTTTATCTGGATTCCTTCTCTAAAACGAGTACAAAACTTTTCCGCTCCTTCTATGTGAAGCATTTTCTTTTTTAATGATTTAATTTGTACTTTACAATTTATCTAGCTGGACATTCGGTCATTTTTTTTAACTTTATTGTTAATTAACATGTGGATGGCTACACCTAGCGGGATACCATCTTCGAGTTTGTCTATGCGTAGAATTTAACTTACAGTTAAAAAGGAACATCGATGACCGATACACCGATCGATTGTAATGAAACGTTGCACAGTTGTTCAGTGGATCAACCAAGGAATTTTATTTTTTGGTTAGTGCTACTTTTTTGTTTTAAACAGAGAATATTGCATTGTATCCGAGTATCAGGTTTTATTTAAGTTTCTGTAAATTGTAAAAGACATGTTGAGAATTGTGGATCTTAATTGCCGAAATAAGAGTAAAGGAACACTAAGATTACACTTAGAATTCATAATAAAATAGTTTTAGATTTATTTAATAAACAATTTCCAGGATCTTCGTCGATATACATTTGCACGCATCTCAGCAGTCTCTGTGTCTCACCATTTTCCATACCACACAGCCAACGGAACAGTTACATTCATCTGTTTTTTGAGACGTCGCGCACACACATACTTCCACACAAGCATATTCACATACGTGTGTCATGTGTGTCATGCGGCCAATCTAGCCTAGCACACAAAATTATACATATCTCAATAGGACACAAGATATCAAAAAACAGTTCAAAATGTGAAATCTTTGTAATTCGAAAATTTTCTAACAACTCAACTGTTCACTTAGAAACTACACTCGGGACGTGGCCATGCAGTGTTTCGTTTAACTGAAAACGTTGGAATATCTGACTTAATTGAGGGATCAAAGTTATCAAAAAAATATTTGGAAGAGGACATCTTACGGTGGAAATTATTTTTTTGCAGATCCAGTAGTGGGGGCCAGGGTTCAAGGTTAATTTTAGTTTTAAAGAAGGCACCATACATTTTTTAATACATTAATACATCGATCCATCTCGGATTATCTTTGTCTTTCATACGTTATACCGTATACGTGTCTTAAAATCACAAAAAAAATGCTTTCTTCTATAACTAATCAAGGTCTTAATTTTTTTAAATAGCACGATGTATTTTTGATTTCATGGTATATCAGCTGATGTTAAAACGATTTCAACAACCTAAATACTATGACTTCCATATGACCATGAGTTCAGAAGTATTGAATTCATTGATTCACTTGTCGTTAGCGTGTGAAATTTGGTTTAGTAAAGCGTGTTAGGTCAGACGTTTGCAATAACGCATGTGCTGTCAAGAAATTGCAACAGTAAAAATTACCAAAGTACTTTTTATTCAACGGAATTGCTTTAACCTTTTTACATGGAATTGTACATTGGACTTCTTATCCGTGAATATTTGTATACATCGTGTTTATAACTAACGTCTGAATTGCACGACACTTTCCAATTGCACGACGCAAAGTTCCGCTCTGTTCACTAAAGTTTGATGTGTAAAAGAAAATGAACCTCGTGGATCTACTTCCCCGCATGCATCTTTCATTTTATCTTGAAGCTCTTCTATAGAGTTTGCCGTTTTGCCGTCAACAAAGGAGCATAAAAATCTAATAAAGATAAATCTGGTGAAGGAAGCAGTAATTTTTACTATTGCAATATGTTGACAGCACGAACGTTACTATAAACGTGTATGAACAACCTATGAACCAATGAACTCAAGATTTCTCAGCTCATGCCCATCTGAAAGTCATGGTATTCAGATCGTTGAATTTGTCTTCACACCAGCTACAATATCATGAAATCAAAACTACATCGTGCCATTTAATAAAGACAAAGTGAACTACATCTTTTATAAAAAGAAGTATTTTTGTGATTTTTAGTAATTTATAGATGATTCAAGACGGATCAACTTTTCCTGAAAATATTTTTTGCCATATTGTAGGAAATGCTATATATATATCGGTCTATATATACCATAGATCGATAAACAGGAAGCTTTTTCAGGAAGCGTCTCAATTTTTTATTTGAAATTTATGAAGCGGAATCAGAAACAATTTCGAAGACGAACCTGTATGGTACGGTACACGTTGCTTGGAAGAATGCGTGAAATATTAAAATCGGAGCATACGAAATAGCAGTATTTTCCGTGTCGTCGCGCGGTAGCGCACCGAACCGCGCGAAATTCGAAAACTAAAAATTATATTTCGCAATGAATATCGGCGCGCGATTTATCTTCTGGCAGAATATTTCGGATGCAAACAACGTCGACGTGCTCGTAAATTCATTGGACGTGAATTTAGCAACACGAGATAAAACCACTTAAAAAAAAAAAAAAAAAAAGAAGGAAGGGAAAAGAGAGAACGTCGAGGTAGAATGCAAAATGAAATAATTTTCAATAACTCTTCGAATGACTCGTTACAGGGGTTACATCGGTATGCAAATATCGTCGAGTGACGCGTCAAAGAAAAGAAGACGAGAGATTATCCGTACAAAGGGTCACCGCAATTTTCAAACAAGCAATTTCCATCGATCGATCGTGCCGCCAGATACAGACATACAGTCAGATGAAACAAAAGTTCGGGGAGGAGTGGCTGGTTCTTCTTATCGATGCAAAACAGTGCGGAGGGTCGTAGCAATTAAGAGATAACAAGGTTTCCCCCTCGGCACCCCTCCAATTAGTAACACCCAGGGCCCCCTTACCGCTGTCAGGCCAGCAACAACCCCCCTTAGGCTTCCTTTATACTTTATAGTCACTGTACTACCCACCATCCATGTCTCCCTTTTTCGTTCCACTTGCTCCTCTCCCTTGTTTCGCTATTGTTCCTTCATTTTTTTCTCGTAATTATTTTCTGCTCCCCTTCCTTCCTTCTTTATCTTATATTTCTTTCTTTTTGTTTCGTACCGATTTTCTCGCGACAGTTTGCTTGTGATAATTGTTTCGGTAGTTATCGATGATTTCCGATGATTTTCCATGATTTTCTGTTGGATTATTGTGAGATGTGAGTGCGTGTTTATGATGTATGTGACTGGAAAAATTGAATCATCGTGTTGTAAATATTCCCTTAAACATGAATCGTAATATGAATAGGAAAAAGAAGTGGCAACCACTTATTTAGCCAGTTTTGAAGAGAAAATTAGAAATACAAACGTGCTTTCCTCAGAAAAAAATGAATCAAATTAAATAATTATTACAACAAGAATTATTAAATTTTTTAATTTATCATCTTTAACCAACATTTTCGATTTTCGGTTTTTGAATACGTCGTCAGAGGCTTTATACTGAAGTACTTTGTCTTAAAGCAGAGTGTACCAATCTTTGATATTCTGACAAAAAAATACTGCAAATAAAAATTAATCGGTGTTTGGCCGGCTGGAAGCTGTAAAAAATGTCCAGGAAATTGTTTCTTCCATAATATACTAAGTTTTTAAATGACACAATATTGTTGTAGCTGATATCAAGAGGAGTTCAACGACCTAGTATACTGTAGCCTTGAAGTGGCCTTAAAGTGACTGTCTACTATATGCTGAGGTTTATTTTATAGACACGAATAATGTACAAGAAGATACGTAACTTCATGTTACCCTTGTATGTTTAATTACAACAAACAACAATTGATTCCATAAACGTAATTGCGACCTATGCAGTAAGTTTGTAGCAGTGCCGCTGTAATGCAATGAGAACGAAATTCCATGCACGCTGTACAGATTCGCTGCTTTGGCTGTTCAATATTTTGAATTGACTCAGACTATAGACCCCATACTGTAAACAAGCCCATAGAAAAAGGTCTACTGGTGATCTACGATAATATAAAGTTAAAAATATTGTGTCATTGAAAAACATCAAGGAGACCTTCGTATCTTGTAAAATCCTATAAAAGTAACTTGCAGGACATTTTTTTATACGACAACTCGTAGTCCGCCAAACACTGATTAACTTATATTTGAGACATTTTTCTGTCACCACCACTCGATCTTGGTTTCCAAAATATTCGCAAAAGACTGTCGGTATCATTGTAGTGAGTTCTGCCTATAATTGGGCGTCTAATTATGCATATAATTATGCGGCAGCATGTGTGTACGTGAGGCCTCACGGCGGCTGGCAACCAATACTGAGATGATTTTTTTTACAAGAATTTAACGTAGTGGTACCGACAAATTTTGACGACTATCTCGCAAATAAAGGCCGGGCGGCAGTTACACGTATAGCAAAAAATTGTTCAAAATGTTGATTTCTTCAACATATCTAAAAAATAATTTTTATAAGGTTATATGATGGGTGATTAGGTGGGTAAGAAATTGATGATTGAAAACTTCTTGCAAACAACATTGTAGCATTGCTAAACACCGAACTTTTTTAGTAAAGAGAAAAAGCTTCTGTGACTTAAAATTATTTTCGAAATTGAATTTTTTTTACTATTATAAGATCTTAAGTGTGCAATAATATAACATAATAGTAATACATATAATAATAATAATAATAATAATAGCACACAATAATCCAAATGCATCACAGAATTTTCTACTTTTCGCCCTAACATAGTTTAAAATTCATAGCAAGAAGGATTGTATTTGTAGAAAGACCACCATGTGCCATTTTTAGTTGTGTCGAAAATTGCTTGTTCCATTCTTTTAAATTTGCAAGCATTGTAAGCACCATTTTTCAAACAATTTTTCGTTTCCCATAAAATTAATTCCCCTCCCTTTATTAAGTTCCACTTGTACTACAAACTGATTTTTTAAATTTTGATTTTTACCGACGCTAGCCCAAGATGTAACAAAAAGATTTAGAGCGATTTTTAAGATGCACAATTCGCAAGATACATATATTTTAATCGTGAATCAGGATTAAATCTGGTGATAATGCAGGGGAGCGTCTATACTAGGAATTTTGCTTTGACGTGAAATATATAGATAGACAGAATGACACAATGGCGATTGCATTTATTTATGTCAGACACGCTATGTATCACTGGAGCTTTGTTCTACGAAGACAGTTCCGAGAAATAGAGGGAGTAATATCGGCCACGATGCGAAGTATTAAGCCTTTGCGCCCCAGAAACATTTTAATTGATCTATCCTTTTCCAATTCAGTAATTAGAAACTGGATTTATGAAGAAAAGTTTAGGATTATTTTATCGTTACATATTGTGAAGACGAGTTAGAAGACTAAGTAAACAATAATTGAAAGGCGCATATGTAATGGCTTGCGACAAATTGGTATTTTTCATATGAAACACAGCTACGATTTCAATTGTTCTATTATTATCCAACAAATTTTTATTATCCAATGTTTCCATAACTGATTAGTTGTATATCAAAATATAATTAGTATTTATTAATTAGTATTAAAACTATACTATACAGTATAGTTATTATAAATGTATACACCATAGTTATTACATATTCAGTTAAAATCAGATTCCGAAATGCTTAATTCAGTAAAGAATTTAGTAAAGAAGATGCCTTATATGAACTAATAGACAAAACTGTTTTGATAATGGAATTTTCAGATAATAGAACAATCACTTTTCCAGCGTGAAATTTCATTTGCTCGAGTACAGATTAAGATTAACTGAAAGTGCCTTTAAATATTTATGCATGCTGTATCATTTTTACTGCTAAGTCATATAATTCTTTCAACATAGGTAACTGAATAGAGTTGCATTCTTTTTTTATTTCGAATCATCGAAGCTCTTTTTCGAACGCTACGAATGCTTCGCCGTGAGAAGGCACTTCTTCGTTACCACTTTCGTTTGCTGTGTCCATTTGTGTAAATATAAAAAAATGTATGTTTAAGGATTTTTTATCGTCATCAGGATCAGAGAAATGAATAATTTTCAGTACCATGTTTTTGTTTTTTAATACCTGCAACCGTGACTTTTCCAACATCCTGTATTTTCGCTAATTTTGCTACAGTTACATCACTTTAGAGTCGTTTAATTCTGTCGTATTTTGTTAACCAGAATTCATTGTCAAATCGAATACAACAAAGAATACATTATATACGAACACTAATAAAATATCTAAAAAGTCCAAAACGGGAAAACGCATCCGTTACTGGGAAACATTATCCCGAATTACTTAAATACTAAATATTATAATATACCGGTAAATACTAATATAATATAATATTATTATCGGGATAATACAAGTTTGAATATTGAATATTTTTGCTTTCCAATGCATTTTATTTACGTCGCAGAAAATGTTTTTTATATAAAGAGTACAGAGTCAAAGGTTATTTAGCTGTCATGAAGAGGAATGGCGATTCGAAAAGGCGTTGCGAAACATTGAGCTACACAATACTTTTAACGTTTTACCGTTTCTACGAATCTCGATTTGAATCTCCCCATCTCCCGCTGTCGATTTTCCTTTGCATCCCGCCTGGCCCTGTTTGCATAGAATAGAGGTCCGCTGGGAATTATGGCACAGAGGGAAGGATCGCAAGGTGCCACTCGTGATGGAAGGTACATATTATCCGGCGGGCGTCCACGCGACGACACAACGAAGGGAAGTGCAAGGAAATTGAGCGTACGTAAAATTTCCGCTCAGAGGAAATACATGGAATCCTCGACGAAGCTTCTACCCCCTATACTATATGCCGTGAGACTTGATCGTTTATTGTGATTGCACGACACAAGTGTGTGTTCTTGTACTCGAAATATCTTTTGCGAACATTTCCGTGTATAACCGTCGGATATTATTGCGATTTGCAATATCAAAATATTTGGAAAAGATTTATTTTTCCATTTCTTTGATTCGAGATGCTTTGCAGTTGGAAAAAGATATGTGCAACTGAAGGACACTAAAGAGAAATTTTATGTTGCGCAAGTAAATGTATATAAAAGTAGATGTTTACAGTTATATAGTTATATAGTATAACATTATATAATATTACGTTAAAACGCATTACGTTATGTAGTATAACGTTATATACTATTACATTATAACGTGTTACGTTGTAACGTATTATGTTATATAGTATAATGTCATATAGTGTTACGTTACAACGAATTGCGTTATATAGTATTATGTTATATAGTATTATGTTATATAGTATTACGTTATAACGTATTACGTGATATAGTATTACGTAATAACGTATTACGTTATATAGCATAGAGAAGCTCTGTAGCTCGAAAACCTCTACGTTCTTGTTCATTCCCTTCCGCTGTGAAAACATTCTGGAAGTGGAAAAAGAAGTTACTTTAACTCGAATTATTTGCCACGTGTCCAGATGCGTTGTTTTATCTCTGTAACTCGAATTTAGAACAGCCAGAGCTGTACGGGTCGAAGTTATGTTACGTGTTACAAGATGTAAGAAACTAATCGTTCGATATTGCATCCTTTCTTTCAACCGTTAGAATTATCTCGAATAACGTAAGATGACATAAGTCATATATCTAGTACTTCGTCTTTCGACCACGTGCATATCCATGTAATTGTCATCGTCTGCTGCGTCTCTAACTTTCGCATCTATATACGTCGAATAAAACGACTTCGAAGAAGAAGCTTAACCTCTTAGGTACGGCTGAATTTTGCACGGAGCTGTTTCTCTGTAAGGCAGAGTTTGACGCGAATTACGCGTAAATGATACAGCACTGCAATGTGTGACGGATAATGCTGTTCCCTACGCAAGCACATTGGAACGAACTTTTTGATAACTAAATTATAATTTTCCTTAAAGATATGATGCATATACTTTTAACTTTAATAATTAATAATACAATTGAGTATGATATATTTTAAAGCACGGTACCAAATAGACCCACGTCACAATTTCCACACTCATAGCGCGATAGTGTTTTTCAAATTGCTCTTCGTTTTCTATTTTCAAGCGACATTTTGAGGTTGAAGATTCTAAGGAATTCTAAGGCTACGGATCGGCATGTTAAAGAGAGCATTTAACAATGATATATTTATATTAACAAGAAGGAACAATTGATACCTGACACTGGCGTATCAAAAACAGACTATATATTCTGCCTGTATATTGTTAACACTGTTATAAAACGTTATGATGGCAAAAGAAGTGTGAAGCAAGACAAATGAAAAAGACCATTTAGTTCAAACGGTAAGCGAATGAGTCACTACAGTGAGCCACTATAGTGGCGCATCGTACCTAAAAGGTTAAAAAACTAACGCTCCGAAAAGGTGAACATAGTTGTGCCTTCGTACGAAGCTTTGTATATATGTCGAATTTTCGTTTGTTAAAACTTCTTTACGTAAAAAGTTTCGATAAGTCAGAATCTTTGAGATTCGAGTTACCGAGGTTCAATTATGTTTATGTCAGATTGGAAGAATTATGAGAAATACGAACAACATTCGACTAGTTCATAGTCAATAAGATGCATTCACAAGGAATTTATATTTTATTATTAATTTATTATGTTTTTGTCATATTATATTATATCTCAATTTATTATTAATTTATTATGTAAAGAGTTCATAATTTATCATTTTATCATAATTTATTTATCACGTTTACTATTTTGTACTAATTTATATATTATTCATATTTTATTATTATTAAGAATATCCATAATTTAAATTTAAATTACATCAGATATTGAAACTTGGATGTTACGCGGCATGGAACGCTCAGCTTTCCCGAGACATGGCATCATTTAATTATACAAGTAAAATTCTCGCGTCACAATTATCGATGAGATGTACGACCAACACAGCACGCCGTACATCCTCGTCCCGACGAGAATGCCTGAATGGCCTCGATCAAGCAGACCTCGTTTGCTCGATTCGATAATAATCAATCGGATGCGCCTTTCATTCGAACGCACTGAATTCGAAATAATTACCCTTCCTTTCCCACTGCCCTCCAATTTCTCGCTCTTTCTCCCTAGCACTGTTTCGTTGCAACATCAACCGTTCTGTAAACGTGATCACACGTTGCTCGCCACACGACGCTACTTGCTAATTGCGAAAACAAGCTGTATCGTGCTCGTATCCGGTCGTACAACTCGATAGAGCCTCGTCCAGACTTGTCGAATTATCTCTCGATTCAAACAACTCCAAACTAACTTACCGGATATACAAAAATCTGTCTATTCATTTCACTAAAAATACGCTTTCAAACTTCGATGCTCTTTCAGATTAATCACATTATATAAATTCATAAAGAAAAAGTAAAAGAATAGACAGCTTAGAAAACTGAAACGACCAAACGACATTGTCACTTTTATAAAGCGTAAGTTATCGATGCAACCGCGACGATACTCAGTTGTTAAAAAATAACGTGACAATATTTTGTTACTCGTTTGCCTCTTAACCGACGAAGGATTAAAATACTATTTTCTAATTTTTTTAATTTTGATATCGTCTTATCAAACCTCGTACATGCGCGAAGTCACACACGTAGAATTTTCCTGCCCGCTGTCGCTTTTATTTCTCCTCTCCTTGTTCTTTTTTAAACTAGGATTTAAGTCGTTTTGAAAATAAGCCGCTGGGATCGAACGAAATCCAGGCTATGGTATCGAATATTTCAAATCCACGCAATCGCGCGGCTCGATAAGCTCGTTCCGGATCGAAAAGTCGGCTGGATGTTGGGGCTCTCGGCGTGCAAAGGTCGTTAGCAGAGTTTCGAGCGGTGCATAGCAATGAGCCTTGAAAAGGGGGTAGAAAACCTCCTGGGAATCCAGACACCCGTTACGTTTCGAGGCTCGTACGAAGCAGACGGGCTGGCCCGCAACACCGAGGGACCGGCTTCGGGACAAAACTGACTCATGGCAACCGAGATAATCGAACTCGTTACCGGCATTCTCCGGATTCGTTTCGTGAACGGAATAACGTATACGACACTCGTTTCCCAATTCCCGTAGAGTTCGACTGACGTCGTTTGATCGTCAACGAACGATCGAAATTTAATCATCGTTCTCTCGGCTTTGCGTCGAGCTTTAAGTGACACTGATTCGATCGTTCGCAACGTATCAAACAGTGATACTAAGCGAGTGTTTCGTAAGCGAATCGATTGGTTAAAAACGAAACAGCTGCGCGCTGGTTAAGATAAACTTGATAAGCATAGACAAACATGATATCTCACTCTGTATAGGCTAATTTTTTAGCTTTTTGAATGTTTGAAATCTGAAAGAATTTTATCGATGTTTCTATGTTTCAATCACGTGGTGCAGCGGTGAAATCGAACGAAAAATGAAAATGAAAAATGAGAGAAGATAATCCGTTTTATTAAGAAAAAAATGGATTTAATATGTAATTTTATTGGTGGCTAAACTTGCCGATTATATTTCCGATATATTCGTAATATAAGTTGTTATATTACAATGATTATGATAAAGAGTTGTAGGTGAATCTTAAATCAGAATTAATCCATTGACATTGACTGATAATAATTCAGAATTATTCGAGATGATAGAAAGTTTTATACGAACTTGATCGTACCTTATTTTTAATTTTATACTCTGTTGTCGGAAATTGGTGGGCTATTAATTTTGTCGAATAGTAAGTGCAAACTTGCTAACTTATCAATGTCAAAATGTAAATGTATACTTTATGAAATTGATCATGTCTTAATGAGTATATTTTAGAAATTATAACGTTGCTATAAAATGAGACTCAACATCACAAAATGCAAAGGACGTTATGTTAAATGCACAATGGATAAAGTATTCTTTCTGACGATCGTTCAAGTTAAATATATTATTACTATTTTTACAGTTAATTTTACGTCAAGAGACGAAAGTAAAAAGACGGAACGTAAATGTGTGCAGAAAACATCTGCCTTATTTATATGTATGTGTGTATTCTTCTTTGTAAGACAAATCAGAAATTTTTCAGGTATTCTTCTTCGAATATCATGCAGTGAATATAACAAGACGGAAAAGAAAAAGCAATAAAATAACTAGCGTATTTTTGATTTTTATATTTTTACTTGAACTTTATTTTGCAATTTTTTAAAAAGGAAAATAGATGTGATAACTAAATTTTTTCATTAGCGATATACCAATATACGAACATAATTGTGCATATATACATGTACAAATATATATTCATCATTGAACGATAGAAGTTCACTAATTTTCTCACTTACCTATGATTTGTTGTTCAAACAACAGAAATTCACAAGCGAATGAGCAAATTCAATCGTACGTTTGCACGACTTCCTGCTCGTAGAAATATTTTAGATCTATATAATATCTCATAAATATCTTATAAATTTTGAAATGGTGCAATAGCAATAAATTTGTGACGCTTAGTTAATTCCTTACTTATTTTGTAAGAAGAATATATTTTTTAATAATTACAAAGAAGGTTCGTCGAGTTTACGTACAGACTTTATAACTGAAAGTGATTATCTCCACAATATGATCTCCAAACTACTTCGACATTACAAATCAGTTACATTTATTGTATTTACGTAATCGTAGTTATGCTTCGAAGCAATTAATGATCGTACTTAATGAACAGATTGTGCCAGTATATTCCAGAGCATATGTATAATAAATTGTAACCGAGTTGCTCTGTTTAACTTTCAGCTTCGTAATTATAATAATTTCTATCCAAGAGATGACTCGACGAAGAGCTTAAAACTTTCCTTTAAACCGGAACAAGACCAAGCTAAATTAGCCGAAACTAAAACAAACTCTTCCGCGGATCGTACGCGTTATTACATGTTCAACGATCAGCCATACATCAACGCGAAACACGCGTAGAAAGCGTGTCACTCGACACACCGGTTGTCACATAAATCACTAGCATCCCGCTTCCTCGTTGTTGGTCATGAGTCAAGCGACGCGTGTTGATTCCACAACGTTGTTGGCTGTCCTCGAGCATAGGTCGAAGCACGTTGGTTAATGAAACTAAATACTCGAACAAGCGTGGCGAAAAAGAGAGGAGAGGCTGTAACTGTCCCTGTTTCTCCCTGGCTCCACTTGCCGGAAACATTTCGCAACGAAGAAGGAAGGGTCGAGTTGCGTTCGGTTCGCAGACTCGGTCTTGTTAGGCCGAGGCAAAAGGGGATTCTGATCAACGAACCGTGTTGGCCTTAAGGGCTCTTACTCCCATAGACACGCTTCGTTTCTCGATTGATTCTTTATTTTACAATCGCCGTGACATCGTAAAGGCCAACGAATCGCATGTTGGAAGGCTCTTCTCTGTGCACGATGCACCCCTGAACTTGTTGAAACCCGACCGATCGATCCACTTTGCTTCCACTAACGTTTGCTGATCGTCCGTCGAATTTTGAATTCAATTCAGTTCTCGTTCACATTCTTTCTGACGATGAGTTTATTTTATTTATAACCGTAGTATTAGACGATCATATGAAATATTATATTTATGTAATATTAGGTTGTCCGAAATGTATCTTTCGCTTTGTAAGGAAATAGTACACGCAGTGTTTTTTGTTTTATATTAGTTTATTGAATTATGCACGAACATAATAATAGAGATAGAACGAAATGGATCATACCTAATTCAATAAAATAATATAAAACAGAAATTGCTGTTCATCTATTATCACCTTATGGAACGAAAGAAACTTTTCGGACAACCTAATATTTTAATTGTATTTGATACTTATTATATGTAACATTATATTTATGTAAAATTATGTAATATTATATTGTTGAATGACATTTGCAACAAGCATTAATCGAGCCGTTTTTGTGCTGCAAATATTAATAAATTGGATTGAAATACAAAGATCAAGCATATCATTTAAATGGTATATCTTATTTTTTATCTTTTATAGATTTTTGTATTTTGAAATAATCAAGTCAGTTTCTAAAATAGACAACTTTTAAAGACCGTGACGAGCTGCCAGTAAACGTATGCAGGTAGCTTGCAATTTATGTCTCTTGACTGAAAAACGGATGGAATATATAGAAGGAACATAGAGGAAAATAGGACGTATGAAAATCACAGCGATTTTAAGACGTAATTTTGATGGAAAAATATAGGCATCTCTTAAAGTCAGGCGAGCAGAAACATTGTGCAGTGCCGCGAGTAATTATAAACTGAACCCCATCTACAGATTTTTTATAATATTCAAACAAAAATTGGCAAAACCTTGATATTATAATAATTATAATTTTATATTATTTATTTTGTATTATAACATAACATGAAACTAGAGATACAACAAACAAAAGCTTTTTCCTCTAAAAGACTGGAAAAAAATGAATTTTCTCTTAAAATTATGTTTTTGGTTGTGAAAAAATATAAACTCAACGTTAATTTTGTTACCTTTGCATTTAATATTTATTAGGTTTCCCTTTATTTTGCATCACTTCTATCAATCTGTTAGGTACACCATCCACTAACTTATTTAAAGTATCGTTTTGAAATTCCGCTCGCGTGGATTTTATTCTTTTTTCAAGTTCCACGATATGTTCTATAGGTGGCTTCTCCTGATCATAAGCTTTTCTTGCTAAAATTCTTCGCAGGTTCTCGATCAGATGGATAATAATTCTATTTCGAAATCTTGAAATCACTTTTTTGTAGTGGCAGTTGTATGAATAGGAACATTGTCTCGTTGAAAAATTGTCTTTCTGTGTCCTATTTCGGTTATGAAAGGCAATAACTCGCCATGCAAAACGATTTAAAAAGAACGATTTCACTTAAAATATCTAGGCATGATCAGTGATTTATCAGAGATGACTCTGACTGAGACCATGATTTTTCATCGAAGCAAAACTTCTTCTGAAATTCGTAATATTGCAATTTGTGGTCGATTGAAAATTGATAAACTTTCGCTTGGAACATTTTTTTGTCCGACTATCAGAAACGCCTGAAAGATCGTGGGAACTGATTTTTGGACCATCCTGTATAAATATTCACAGCACCGTATTTCTGTAAATATACGTAAAACGTAAAGATTTCGTTCCTCCAGCGATTCATGCTCGTGATATTCTGATATTTCTAGCGATAAATAGTATAAAATGACCTCGACCGGCTGATAAGTGTGCCCTTTAACTTATCGAGCACGAAGCTCTTCATGTTTGTTCTGTTTAAACATTTTCAACAACGATCATTGCAAGCATTCTGCTATAGTGGTAAATGTCAGGACCTCTGCGATTAACCTTTAAACAACGTTGTAAATCAACCGTGAGCCATTTTGAGCGAATAAATCGATCATTCTTTCCGCTCCGTTTCCCCTTTCCCATGAATTAACATAACGATTGACTTTTATCGGCGATTTTTATCACGATAATCACCAATTTCCCTGTTCTCACATTACAGAAGGAAGTCACTCTACCGAATCTTCCGGTCCCGGATTTGGAGTCAACCTTGCAGAAATATTTGACCCAGGTCGAGGTAATCGCTCCGAATCATCTGCCGAAGACCAGGAGCCTGGTGAAAGCTTTCCTTTCTGGACCTGGACCGAAGTTGCAACAACGTCTTTTGGAACGTCGGCAAAAGGTGTCCAACTGGGTAAGCGAATTTTGCCACTTTTCGTATCTTAAAATGGCACAGAATTCGTATTATTATTGCAACTGTTCGTTCTTTGTTGCGACCTATATTGAATGTAGTTGAACTTTAAAGTTAACATACGAAGCAAAGATAACTTCGAAGACCAACATGAAATATTTAAAGCAAAGACGAACTTTTCGAACGAGAACATATTCCAAATACATCCTACTCAAACAATACTCTGCTCAAAACAATTGTTCCTTGCATTGTTATGTTGCACGTGATACAGTTATTAAAATGTATTATCTGTACTATACAAAGTTGAAAATATCTGGGTATTTTTTGCATTTGACATTAGAAGCGCAAAAGATGTTGAAATAAATATTTTCTAACTCGTCTGTTCTCAACTCTTTGCTGTTTTACTACACCGATAAAGGGTTAGAAGACGATGTTGCGACGCTCATTTGTATCAGCCTTAAGGTTAAGGATTCTCGTATGGCAACAATAAAAAGATGTGATTCTCATGAATCTTTTCTAGACTAACTATTACTTACTACTGGGACTAGACCTTCTTGGTATGTAAATATAGTCTTCAGGTTCTTCATTATTCCTCTTAGTTTCATTTTTTTGTTCACATATTCACATTTTTGCCCAAGTATACTCTTCGTTGTTTCTCTTTCAAAAACAGGTTCGATCCCGGCATAAAATATCTAACTTCATGAAAATTTCTCAACATTATAATGACTGTGGCAGATGCTATACTGTACGTCAATAATATGTTACATTACCAAAGGTCATCACAAAACTCGTACAGTATACAACAAATAATAGGAAGAATTGAAATAAAAAGAAATACGTTTGTACTTCAAGACTATCTGTTTACATTCCCAAAGACGCTTAAACCCACATAAGCAGTTAGTCTAAGAAAGATTCATATACATCACTTGCTTTTATTGTTGGTGAATGATAGAGTGTCTCCGCTGCGAAACTTAAATGATGTCGCATCATTCTTTTTGACCGGGTCTGAGATTGAAAATTTCTGATTTTTTTTCCTCACGCCGAAATTTTTTCATTTTTTGAAAGGTTTCTTTTAGAAAGACTGTGTTCAAATAAAACAACAATATAGTAGTAAAATCATAGAGACCGTAACGCAAATAATGTTTGCCTGAATCATTTTGTCTAATTTTAAATTTTATACCATCTTGTACGTTTATGGCCGAATATATACGATAAATGAAAGCTTATGCATACTCCGTTAATAAATGGGAGAATTGAAATCTTGAATACAGTTTAGAAAATGAATATAGGTATTGATTATGAATGATCACGAACCAAATACATTGGAAGTTTTATAGATTGATGAATAGAAAACATACATGTTCGGTAGGATTAATATAAATTATCCGGTACTACCCGGCGCCCTCTCCCCGGAGGGCGCGGCACGCCTATGAAGATTCCCTCCACGAAAAAAAAAAGGATTAATATACATGGTGTCTTAGAAAGCATAATACAAGCGGTCGAGTAGTGATTCTACGTGCAAAAATGAATTGAAAAAGAAGAATAACATTTTTTTGTTTAAGACTCCTTCTTCGAGAAAAATGAGATTGAATATCGGATGGGTGACCGTGTACCAATTATAAGTTTCGACGTATCCGACTTTTCTTTCCCCTCGTGTTGATATTTATGTACATGGACAATGTCACGATTTGCTTCCTATCATTATTGTTATCTGACTTTCACAGTGTCCACATTTAAAATGATTTTATGAATAAGGATAAGAGTATTATTTTTTAAAAATCATTCTATTAATGTAACAAGTGTTAAATATATCGCGTTGCTGCATGCATAGCTCTGCTCGTCTAATAAAATTATCATCAGCACGAGTTGAAAGAAAAATGGGATACCTCGAAACCTGGAATTAGCACACGGATACCTGACGGATCTTCAAATTCATTTTTCTCGAAAACATAGCTTCAAAGAAAAAAAGTGTCATTATTTTTCTTCGACTTATTTTTACGCGTAGAATTACCATCCAACCGCTTGTACCATGATTTTAGAGACATTCTGTATAATATTTATGTATATAATAAAATATAATAAAATATATATATAATAAAATATGCTTAAAGTCGCTATAGGAATAAATTAACAATATTTTTAAAACTTTGATACATTATACACGTATACAACGCTTTTAAACGAAAGGTTCGCGAAGAATATAATGTTAAGAGGTAGATATCTTCTAGTAAGATAAGTGGTGATTATATTTTATTAAAATAATCGGCGATATAGCGATTGAAATGCATACATAAGCCTTCAAACTATAGATACATTGCATACATATATATTTATCCTGATAAAATATTGAAAAATATTGTTCGAATACAAAACAAGCTCTTTTAAACGAAAGTCGTTTAAAACAGAACGGATGGGAGTAACCCCAAAAATTTGTCATATAATATTTTAACAACTGTATTCGTATTGAAGCTAAAATTTTACCAAGCAGCGATTTCTCTCCACGATAATAAATTTTAATATTGCAAACACCGAGAAAATTAAACCATCTTTATCATGCAACGATAATAAATCTTATTTACGTGAAAAAGTACCTATTTTGAAATTTTTGAAGGATAACTTAATACCACAATTTCAAAAATTTTACCATAAACATATTTAAACTATTTTTGCGGGATAAATATATTTCTTTTTTATCATTGAGCGTTACACATGGCGTTTACGTGACATTTAGTGGGAGTTGCTTCTCATAGATGCAAAAAGTAAATATCAATCTGCCATTCTCAAAAATCTTCAAACGACGCGACGCAAAGCTTACATGACCGTCTCGTTGAATATTCAGAGTATAAAAGATTTGTTTCAACCCATACCGTCTCACGAGGATATCCCTCTTTTCCGATGTACATTCGTTATATCGGTTATTTCGATAACTATAAATGTTTTCAGTTACGTTCAAATAGTTCCGTGACGTTCATGCGAATGAAAATATATCGACTCAAGCGGATTTGAATTTATTTTAAAAGAAATATTAACTGAATGATGAAATTCAGATAAATGCAAGGGGACTTACAAACAATATTTTCAATATAAAATTGTATATATATATAGATACTTAAAATTGTCAATTCAATTTATGGTTAGTTTTAAGTAAGTTACGATAATTGTGCTATATTTTACAAAGTAACAAACGAAAATTACTAAATCACAGATATACATTTAAATACAATAGAAAATTTTTAGTTCCTTTTTAAATTATTGGACATTTGAATTTTTATTAAATTGGATCATTTATTTTTTAAATTAAAATTTCATTAATAAATTATTCATAATAATGAAAGATAAATGCGCTATTATAATTATCAAAGATTTCAGGATAATTATATTTTTCCTATCTAATTTATCAAACTACAAAGAAACGCGAAAAATGTACGTACTTACGTATTACGTGGCTACCGAAGTAGAGTAATTCTCGTTCACTTCAAAACAAATGATCCGTAAATCTATGTTGCAAGTTTTTCTCATGTTGATCATATTGCGAATTCTGAAATGCCTGAAACATCACTACATTTTCATCACATCAACCTGATTATCCTTAATGCAAAATGAATTGAACGAGCAAAATGGCATTTGCAGACAGTTCTTTGTAGGAGATTCCGATGAACATCGGTGATAAATTAACCGTTGCGTTTGCCTTACGATAACGATTGTCATTTGTTATTCAGTTAAACATCGTGTCATGGAACAGAACCATACAGAGAACATTAATGCCACGAACATGGTAATGTTAAAATGAAATAAACGTTAGGAATTGCCATTTCAAACTGCCTTTATAGATAATTTGTTATCAGTATTTATGTATTAGGTCGTCCGAAAAATTTCTTTCCTTTTATAAGGAAATAATGGATGCACAACATTTTCCGTTTTATATTATTTTATCGAATTGCGTATGATCCATTTTCTTCTATCAAAATAAAGATCGACAGATTAGATTTCATGTTTACATAAAGATGCGTTGTTGTAAAAGACGTGTCTGTAAAAGAAAGATACTTTTTGGACAATCTAATATATATACAGGCTGTGTTTAAAATCGTGGTACAATCAGCCGGGTGGTGATTATACATGGAAAAATAAATTGAAAAAAAAAAAAGGAATATTTTTCCGCTTAAGACTTCATTTACGAAAAAGATGACGTGTATTAGTTACAAGTTTCGAGGTATGAAATTTGTGTTTCTGCTTGTGATTGTGTTACTAAATCCAAAGTATACTCCAAGAATAATAACTGCGTTGAGGAATTGAATGTAAATATCGTTTTGGCTCTCAAAGATTTAAAAAAATACGCGTAATTCAGTATGAAAAGTTATAATAATTTAGCTTAAAGGGTGTACAGCTTTATATGCAGAAACATGGTCAACATTTCGGACGCTTGTTACGTTAATCGAAGTATTCTCAAAGAGTACTACGCTTGGCTTATTTATGAAACTATACAGATTAAACAACAACAATAAACTATACAGATTGAACAAATGAAAATAACAGGAAGCACATCGCGGGAATGACCATGCTTAATAACACAATACAAACAGAAAACAAGCAGAAGCAGGAGTTTCATAGCTCGAAACTTCCAATTAATACATCGTTTTGTGTCGAATATTCGAACTCTTGTTTTCAAAAATAAAGCTTCAAATGAAAAAATGTTATTCTTTTTTCCGGCTTATCTTTTCACGAATCGCCACCCTGACTGTTGTATTACTATTTTGAGAACACCCTGTATGCACCAGATGATCTAAAAATCAGTCGCCACGATTTTTCACGCACGTCCGATAGTCGAACAACAAAGTGTTTCGGACAAAAGTTAATCAGCTTTTAATCGACTGCAAATTGCAATATCATAAATTTCAAAAAAAGCTTTAGTTCGCTGAAAAGTCAATGTCGCTTCTATTTTTTAAAAGGAACAGTGTATTTTTTAATTCTCTGCAAAAAGGTATCAAGGTACTTGAATCCAAACATGATTAGCTTAAAAGATGTTTTAACTTCAATGTTGTAAAACTTGTCGTATAAACACAAGGAAAACATAAAAACAAAAAAGTGTTACGCTATCTTTCCTTGTCTTTCACACGATTAATTTTACAATATTAAAGCTAAAATATTTTTTAAACTAATCACTTTTTGAACCAGGTGCGTTAATACCTTTTTGTGGAGAATTAAAAATGCATCGGATGGCGCAAAAAAAAATGTGTTGTTCCATTAAAAAAGTGGTGCTGACTAATTTCTCGTTGTAGTACGATCTTTTTTAAATTCTTAACATCGCAAATTTGTAGTCGATCGAAAGTTGATTAACTTTTGTTCGAAATATTTTTTTTGTTCGACTATTGTTGATCTAACCTGAAAAATCGTGGCAATTGATCTTTGAACCACCCTGTATATAGATATAGATATTATATATAGGTATATAGATATTATATGTAGGTAAAAAATTCATAATATTGAACACATGGTATCTATTTATTTTTAAATGCCAAATTTGACAGAAGTTGTTATATTTAAAAAAAAAACTGTAACGACTATTTGAAAATCTTTGTAGGTATAATAATAATTAATATCATTTTATTTTGACGTATCTTACAGATTCTCTTCGGGTTAAAAGCTATTCCGTTCAGAGATCCTTTAAAACTTTTTATTAATTATTCATTCTGAGACGGTTGAAAGGTCGAATGCCCCGAGTTTAAGTGATATCGCCTAAAGATATCTATATATATAATCGGGAATTATGATAGTCGACCTACTTCTTTCTTGGAAACGTCGATTTCGCGTTCTCGATAATTATTCCTCATTAGAAACAAATATCGAGTATTCTGTCTGCTGGATTCCTTGCTCGAATAGTTACCGTAAAAAAATTTTTTAGCATTCGAAATATCTAACTTCATAGAAAGTATTTTTTAGTTGACAAATTTAAGTGACGCAGCGAATAAATTTGAAGTTTGGAATTGTAATTATAGAGTTTCCGTGCTTATTATACAATTAAAGGCGTAGAAGGTTTTCTTGGTATCTTAGTTAACACTTTGACTGAATGAATAAAAATTGAATGAAAATTGACAATTAGGACATTTTGAATATAACCGATAAATAGAAGATATTTTGAAATAAAAAGTGCCCTATTGAACAATTAAACATTTTTATTAGAACATCAATAAAAAAAAAAAAAAATGAGAACAAATCTTGCATCTAACAGTGCACTGTGTTTGCATCCATATCTTTGAGGGATAATCTACGAATATTATTATAAACACAGCTTAGGAATTAATCGTAAATGCTGCTTTATAATCATATAATTGAAGTTAGAAGTGTACACATACCTTACTATTACATATAGAATAAGCAAATACTGTTTACTAATATCTTTTATATGTTACAACAATATATTCTGGACGTTTTGCTTACGACGAAATAACGAATGAGAATGGTTTGTTGAAATAAACGAAGCCTTCTTATAATATATCGCTATTAACTGTTACCAAGACGCCACGGTGGTCACCCGTGACCATCAATAAGATAAATGGTCCATTAGGGAAGAATGTTGTCTTACATCATCAATTTATTATTATTTTGCCATTATATGCTTTGAATAATAAAAATACTCCCGTGGCGATCTGAGCGAACCCGGGTTCGAATCCCGGCGACCAAAGTCCGATTTTTCTTCCACGACTCTTAAATAGGAAGAAAATACAGCAGTACCCAGTACATCTACAGCCAGCAACTACTATTACCAACGGACAACACACGTATCCACCCCAAACTAAAAATTTGGAATATGCTAGTTACGAATCCAGATTAAATTCATTCGCAACATGGCCTACATATATGACACAGACAAGTGAAGAATTAGCCGATGCAGGCTTCTACTACACCGGAATAAATGATTTCACTACCTGTTACCATTGTGGAATTGGTATAGGAAATTGGAGACCAGAAGAAGATCTGAGGCGGATAGTCGAGTTAATCGTGACAGCTCCTGGCGGTAATCAAGCGATATTTAGGCCTGTTAAAGTTCATTAAGGAAGCTGCATCCGATAAGAATGAGAACGCAGAAAAAAAATTATCGATACCTATGTGTACACTTGTAAACTGGCAAACACAATATTATGTGCAGAGCGAGTCAGTAAAAAGTACCATCTGGAATAACTCGTTATCTATTGATTTTATCAGAAAATGTTTCGAGTGAAATTTACCAGCGGAGTGTCCATGGGGATTTCTCCACGTGCAAAAAAAAAGCTACTACCAGTAGAAATTTTTTGTATATTGTTTTATTTTCTGGAAGATAGGTACAGTACATTTTATATGCATTGAACAAGGTGCAGTTTATCAGAAAAAATGCGATCAGAAAAATCACGAGATAACTCGCGATCGGTCAACGATGTGTTAACCTATTTATGACGAAAAATCGTTAGTGTAGATGTTTTAACTTCATTTTGTCAAATTTAATTTACGTTGTCTTCACTTTCAATACGCAAATTTAACAAATGAAAGTTAAAATATCTTCTAAACTAATAATTTTTCGACATATATAGATTAATATATTTTTGTGGTAATGCCGGATCGATTATTGTATTTAAATTCGCTTATGATTCACTTTCATATGACCTCTACTTGGCCATCTATGAAAATACCAATTTCACCAGATTATGTCCGCTTTCATACCATATAACTATTTTCTGAAACATTTATTTCTATTTCTCAAACTTACAGATATAATCGCCTGTATACACTTAAAACGGACATACAGTGTACCTGTTTTTTTACCGCGTTCTAAAAATTTAGTCCGATAGAATTACGATATTTGCGTTATAAAACATCAAAATTAATTAAATTAATTAATTTTATTAAAACAACGTACCTTCCAAAATCAGAAACGTGTCATTAAATATTCGCGTAAGAGCATAAGAAAATATCAAAATTAATTAATTTAGTTAATTTTATTAAGACAACGTACCTTCCTAAACCAGAAACGTGTCATTAAATATTTGCGTAAGAGCATAAGAAAACGGACGAAATCAGGGTAGGGAATGCCGAATAGTCGATGACGATAGAGAAAGGGCGGCGATGAAGAGTCAAGAGGGTAGTGGGTAGGTAGATTCTTTCTCCGTATAAGTGGCACAACAGCATTTTCGTTTCAACCCACGTTGCCTCCGGAGAATTTACTTCTCCTGGCATAGGCATCAACCTACACAAAATATCCTACGCGTTCTCCGTGACTTTTGCGATCTCCCCATCTCGTGGCCACGGTCCCACGGGAATCCCGGTTCGATGCATGCTCCGGCATAAGCCTCGCGCGTCCCCATGGCCATCCGGTTCCCGTGGCACATAAATAAATAAATAAATGGATTTACGAGGGCTCGAGCACCAGCTCATCCCGTGACTCGTGACGGTTCGCTGGAACGAAAAAGGGAACCGAGGACCTTCTGCGCTTCAAACTATGCCGGAACAATGCGAACATTGCGCCGAAAATAAAGCGGCAGGCGTGAAATACAAAGGGGTTGAAGAAGGTGGAAGATGAAGGTGCTGTTACGTCGCGAATACTTAACGGTTCTCGACTTTCAAAGTGGACTGTATGATGGTGCGTGAGTACAGATTAGAATTTACGATAATAAAACCAATTTGAACGTACGAAATACCACTATGGGGGACATCAGCAATGAGTAACATAAATAAACTAGAGTCGCTACTATCAAAAATACTTATAACAATAGTCAACGCCTCATGGTATGTCAGAGACGAGGATATACGCAAAGACCTAGAAATACAAATGGTCAAAGAAGAAATTGGTAGATACGCAAAGAAATACAAGGAAAGAATGGCAACACATCCAAACCAGCCGGCTGCTGAAACGAGCAAAACCCATATAAAAAGAAGACTAAAAAGAAAACACTCCACTGACCTCACTAAAGAAATAAAATAGACAAACATGAAGATGGTATCCTGCTGGGAGTAGCCACCCACATATTATTTAGCAATAAAGTTAGACAACTTTACCAAATGCCCAACTGGACAAATTGTAATGCACAAATTAAATTAAAAAAAAAAAAAGAAAATGAAATTAGAATTTTCATGTATTCTCTCTTCGAAGTTTTGGATAATTGTCTGCAGTACTGTGAATAATTGTGGAGTCGAACACATTTGCGACATTATTTCTTCAGTATTCCACGAAACCACGATTCCATGCCTGTAAATTAAACACTAGGATATCAGGAGATGTTACATGGCGAATTATTGTCTTTCGTGACTGAAGTAAAGAACACAATGACAATTTTACAACGAAGTAAGTAAGTGTCTGAAGTTTCCAGCTCGCATCTTTCATTCCCTTCCACGAGAGTAGGATGCGCCAAGTTCCTTACGAGACAGGTGGCTGAGCGTTGCTCAACGAATAATTAGCTAACTTCTTAAACATTGCTACCGCCCAGGAGAACGCCGATCTGAGGACGTAGGTGCGAAGTACAGGTCATCTGAATTAGGCAAAGTCGCGTAAAAGTGACGATGCACACCGCTCGTGTGCGTAGGTTCGATACTCCGAGAGTTTACGACACGCCAACTGTTACTGAAGTGCCAGGCGAAACTCCGACTATTTCGTTAATTTTATACAAATTAAAGTTCTCCTGCCTATAAACGAAATTACGTGGTATATAGCAGTTATACGTATAGAAACCTAAACTCCAAAATAGGAAGATAGGGAAGTCGCGTCAGTATCGTAAATCCTGCAAAACTAATTGCTGACGCCTTAACAGGTGCATAGCGGCGCCTTTCGCCTTCGTATTACACTGATTGCGAGACTTTCATCTCCCGCTTATTAATATATAATTATAATTATAATATTATATAAATAAATATATAATTATAATTTGTATTAAATAGTTTGGATAAGTTGTAGATAGTCTATTTCATAAGAACGTAGAATATACTCGAGAATAAACTTCAAACGACATAAGGGAAACCATATGAAATGATTTATAGAGACGGACGTTTATTTGTCGTGGTTCGCAAAAATATTCCAACACTTACATTTCTCATTATTGATTATATATTATATATTATATATTATAAATTAGAAAATGTAATTAGAAATATAATTAGAAATGTAAGTAGAAAATAATCCTTTGTTGTAATAATTATTGCTTTATTGAACTTATATTTGAGGAAACCATGTCTGTATTTTGGATTGAATTCTTGAAAACTAACCGTTACTAATACAAAATAAGAGAAAACAATATTAGCGACCACTCATGCTAAACAAATCTATCTATGTATACAGAAAACTTTTTTTCAACATGTTGAACAATTTTTGCTGTCACATACTATGCACACATGCATTCATTTCTCATAATAATCGTATGAAAACAAGCAATTGTTGAGAACCAAACGAAATTTTCATTGTTTAATTTCTCCAAAACGAAGGTGTCAGACCCCATCGTTTACGCAGCTAAAATACTTATATATATACTATACTACATATACCTATATAAAACTTACATAAAAGGACTTATATATATATCTACAAGGCTTTGACTGTCCAAATATCGTTTACTTGGTTCAATCCAGTTCCAAATACCACGAGGATAAAATGAGCACTATGCCTTCAGCGACCTATATCAGACGCCAACGTCAGTCTTTTGCTATTTTTTTTTTTTTTTATTATTTAATTTGTACTTCACAATTTGTCCGGCTGGACATTTGGTAAATTTTTCTAACTTAATTGCTAAATAACATGTGGATGGATACCTCCAGCGGGATATCATCCTCGAGTTTGACTATTTTTTTTCTCTTTTGCTAAGTAAGTGGATTTTTTATATGCATAATTTTTTTGTTTTGGTATATATAGTAATCTCTTGGCAACAGCCTCAGTGTCGTATGGCTCCTATGTTTCTCATACGTTAGTAAGTATGAGATACGGAGCATTTTGTTTTCACTGCGAGTTTCAGGTCATTTTCCAATAAGAAGTAATCCACTGAAAAATCCTACAAATTTAAGCCTCGAAATAATTATACTAAATAATTATAATAATTATACTAAATAATTATACTAAGGGTTGTTAAATTTCTTTATATTTTACCAAAAGATCATAATCTTACGGGTAAGATTCTACAATAACTTTTTTAAATATTTGTTAAATACAAAATTGTGTAGTTTCAAATAAATTCCCGTTTTTTCATAACTTTCCGTCAAATTTTTATTTTTATCGCGAAAAGATTTAAACATTTGGTTAAAGCATTACTTGTATAGGAAATTGGTTACTATAATAAGTACTTCAGTATTTGTTCGGATCTTTCTAAAGCGCAAAACTGCAAGAAATCAGGCCAAACTGAAAGACCCACAATGTTGCTCACGTTAGCGAAACTTCATATTCCCGGCGAATAGTTAAATTAACGTTACGATAAGGCAAAGTTCAATACGTGGAAAATTGATGCAATTACCTTCGAATGTTATAGCGTGTGTTACAAATAAAATCAAGGATTTCGCATTATCTTTTAATGTTTGTCTTCATTTTGTATGTATATTCTGTATTGAAAATATTTAACTTAATCGTAGTATTTATAATGAACGAGAAAAATTATTCGTGTTATAGTAAATATACTGTTATGGTTTATAAAATACTTGAAGTACCTATTGAAATATAGTTAGTGAAAGGTTTTATACAATGCCATTGTTAAATATCAAAATTTCCTTTAAAGTCAGTAATATACTTAAAAAATCAGTAAGACGATATTCAAACATAGGTAATTGCACAAATTAAATCGAAAAATCAATAAAAAAGATTGGAATTTATAATTTTTATCGTCACGAAAAAACGTGCATGGGTATAACTATATGTATAAGATAACTTATGTATATCCTTTGCACGAATTTTCTCAACATCCTGAGTAAATTTCCCGAGCGTGCGAAAATCATTTTTATAGGAAAGTAAATTTTCAAACTACGATATGTAGATATACGTAGGTCTATCGGGCTTAAAACTTTCACACTTTCCTATGTAGTTCTACGGGGCTTAAAACTTTCATACTGTTACGATACCCGTACGAGTACCGTACGAGAACTTATTCCATCATATCCTACAGTACTGAAGATAAAATTTCGTAACCTTTTCTCATCTCATTTAAAGTATAATCTTACTCGTGCGATATCATTATCGATACAATCTAATATTTCGAGCAGAACTCCTTTACACGATTATCTCTTATCACATTATGTTATATCGACTTACATAAAAATCATTATGATCTAAATTCTAAAAATGAGCTTTAAATCGATAAAATTCGGAGCTTTGTAAATTACAATACTACATAATATATATAGTTAATTAATTAAAAAATTTATGAATGTATAATATATATTCTACTGGAATTTATCCTGACATATTATTATTAATTACAATTAATTCATAGACTAACAAGTTTTTTTAAATTTCAGTATGTAGAAGGATTATATAAAACTAGGATGTGGAGTAAATTTTGTATTTTGATTTCACTTGCTCCTCATTCGTAAAACATTCCTCGTATTGCTTACTATTTTGTGTTGTTATTACTATACTTATTACTATATTTTCCTACACTATATTTTCATTTTCCTACACTATTGTTACTATTCTTATTATTACTCTATTTTACTATAGTATTGTTACTATAGTTATTATATTATTATTACACTATATTTATATACATTTTATGCCACTTTATACCATTTAATAGGTTTATTATTCAGGGCACACCGAACAGTAAACTATAGAAGTGAATGCTGTGCAGTGAAAACGTGTCTCAAACTTTTGTGATCACGTATGGATGAGTCATAAATACATGAGCGTATTGCAAAAAAGACTTTTCTATAAACTATGATTGATGATTGACGACACGCTTCGTAACAAAAGACAAAATGTTCCTTTCGAAAGTTATTTGTCATTATGAGAGGGACTGAACGAACTTGCAAAACTTAATTGCCACGTTTTATGGTTATGTAGAAATTAGTTTCGGAGAAAAACGCAGTGGTGTGAGATGAAAGGCGTCCATTGAGTAACAATCTTAAAGAATACAGTGTATAGTGTGACAATGTTACGCAATATGTACAATTGAAGACTTCTTGTAGACAACACTGTAAATGCCAAACATATTTTTTAGCAGAAAGAGAGAAAGCTTTTCCGACTTGAAATTACTTTCGAAATTTCATTTGTTTTCATTATTATAGAATCTTAAGAGTATAAAATAATCTAATGTATCACGAAATTTTCTATTTTTTTCACTAATATATTCATCAAAGAATAGTTTTTGTAGAAAAGTCTATATGTGTCTCTTAGTTGTACCGAAAATTGAATGTACTATTCATTTAAATTTGTAGACAATATAAGTACCAATCCTATTTGTCCCTAGATGACTGGTACAAAAACAAAAAATATATTTCTTCAAGATGTTCTTTTCATTTTTAATTCCAAAATGTATTTTACCATGTGCGAGTGAGTATAGTTATAAAATTTATGATATTTAGTGTCCATGTGCTGGAGCATGGCTATCGCTTAACTTACATTGTCTTATACAAAGATAATGTTGGACGTACCGGTAGCATCATCCTCAAACAATATTAGTAATTATTTACAAATGGAAATTCCTCATAAATGCTATACTACAACACATTGGCATGTAGGACACTACATAATAAAGAAACAGTTTTTAATTTTTCATTTACAGTCATCTACAAGAAATCCTCAATTTATGTGATGATTTTGTTATTCAATAGCCCAGATACACATGTAGGTAATTTCTTTAATAAAACATAAATAGATTACGCAACTTTCCTAATTCATATTTTTCTGAACACAAATTCATATTTCTTATGTAAAACAATAACTTTCGTTAACAACAATCTATACACTCTGTAACTTTCACTTAATACCACATGATATGCATCGCGATTAACATGTAGCTACATACACGTGCATTTTTGTAATTTTGGCATTTAACGAATCCGTGATGAACCTCGGAACGATACTTACGATGATGAGAGAAAAGAGAATCACGTTGCCTGAGACCGTCTAGCGTGAGATAGAAGCACGTAACGTGCATGTATGCATTAATAGGGGGTTTGATGGATTAGGAAAAAAGAGGCAAAGGCACGTTGTAATTAATAGTAGCTCATACTGATTGCGAAGGTTTCGCAAAGTCTTTGGGATAGATCGGTGTACGCTACTGTGTAATTTACCAACAGGTCAGATTCGATCGCCTGCCGACCAAGCGTCGTGTATTCGTGTTTTGATTTTTGACACGTACTGTTGCAAGAAAACACGAGGCAATGAAGAAATAAACGGTTAACGTCTAAACGTGTTGACAGATAACGAGAAAATTACTTAATTAAATACAAAATGTCAAACACCAGACAAATAGAAGAGACGAATTAAATGTTAGGGATTAAATAAAGATTAATTATAGTGCAATTCTACTATGGTAGAAATTTTGTATGTATATACATATTATACGAAACTTTTTAAAATCCGCATTGTACATGCAGATACGACTAACGTGATTGTCTTCTCATAGTTTGCATACAATCCGAGAATATACATGTAGGATAAAAGCTACAAATTACTAGACTGCGGATTTTTATGCATTTATAGGAAATTTGGAAGTGCAAAATTGCATGAAATGTGCATAATGTAAGAAATATGTAGAACATCCAAAGTATAGTACTTTGTATAAAACTTAGAAGGTAACACGATTTTCCAGCAACGTTCTACTTTGCTAACTGTGATATATACTATAATATATTTAACTATAACTATAATAACTATCTTAAAAATATGAATCTGCATAAAAATCCGCGGTCTATCTATTGCAAACGTACAGAAAATTAACGTAAGGTGTAAATAATGGTTTTAGACGCGTAATTGGTGATAAAAATGGTCCTGCTAAATATTTTGACTTACAAACATATGTAATGGATAAAATAAAGATTCACTGCTTAGACATATACAAGGTGGTCTAAAAATCATCAATTGCCGCGATTTTTCAGGAACTTCGAATAATTGGACGAAAATATGTTTCGAACAAAAGTTAAGTTAAGCTGTCGGTCGACTACAAATTGCAATGTTAAGAATTTAGAAAATATTTTACTTCGGTGGGAAATTAAGATCAACTCTACTTTTTTAATGGAACAATACATTTTTTTATAAACCATTGTTTTTTACTTCTTTGTAAAAATGTATGAAGATACTTGGGTCGAAATATGATTAATTTAAAAGATATTTTAGCTCCGATGTAGTGTAAAACTTATCGTATGAAAGACAGGGAAAGATAGCGTAGTACTTTATTGTTTTTACGTTATCCTTGTCTTTTGTACGATAAACTTTACGACATTGAAGTTAAAATATCTTTCAAACTAATCATATTTCGATCCGATAATCTACCTTTATCTGTTGTAGACGATTAAAAAATACATCGAAGTGTATAAAAAATGTACCGTTCCATTTAAAAAATAGAGGTAACCTTGACTTTTCATCGAAGTAAAACTTTTTTTTAAATCTTTAATATTGCGGTTTGTAAATGACTGAAAGCTGATAAACTTTTATTCGAACCATCTTTTCCCCGACTATCCCAAATGTCTGAAAGATCGTTACGATAAACACCCTGTATAGATACCTTGTAATTTCCATACATATTTTTAGATTTGTTTGAAACATTAAAATATATTATAATATAACAACTATTTTATTTAATCCATTATTTATTCCAAAGATCGTTCCATTTCGGATACATTATATTCGGATTATTGTACGAATTTGTATTGTACGAACTTGTCGCTAATCAAAAAGCATTGTGCTAAACTAATGGCTTAGAAATGTTAGGATTTCACCTTTGCAGAAGGCATCCTCATTTCAAACGTTTCATGAGTATTAGAACAGGAATCTTATGCTGCCTATCGCGAAATTTCGCCATACTACAATGTTGTGCAACGGCTTTAGAAGGAACGCGGCCGATGCGTTGCTCCATTAATCGACGTCCAGGGGAAAACGAAGACGCCAGCTGAATGAGACTCACCCACGCTCGTCGTCGCAACCTGAAAATATTTTTAGCGCTGATAAATCTACCCAAAGAATTTACTTCCCTCTCGTAACGGCTCGTCTTAGTCGTCTTACGGTAGCAGTGCGTGTTACGTGATTAAATTGCGTCATAAAATGTTCGTGCGAAGCGCTCGCTATGATCGAATGATATATGAAAAATCTAATACGGAGTAGCTTTCGTTTGTACATCGGCTATTTCAACAGATAAATTCAGAACGCGGTGTAAGAAGCATATGTTATGTTAAGCAGATATACGTATTTGCACTGCCTTTACTTTGGCGGAAGATATCAACTAGACATCTGTGTACATTAGGTAAATTAAATCACGCGCAGTATTCAAGGGAAATCGGTAACACTCGATAGAATCGGGTGACAGCGAAGCTTGTGCAAATGGATTGCAATGTGCGCAGCAAATAAATTTCGGTTTCACTTTCTCTGTCGTATTATTTCATTTGTACCAGTATCTAAAGATTTTTTTTTATTATTTAATTTGTACTTTACAATTTGTCCAGCTGGACATTTGGTAAATTTGGTACCTAAAGATGACGAAAGAAAAACGTAATAAGTCGGGTAAGTGACACGAATTTCGTCCTCTGATCAATCTTTGCCGATAGGTGCACCAGCCTGTAAGCTGCAATTGGAATTTGAAATAGGAATGCCGCTAATTAAGCGACGAAAGAACAAAGGAATTCGTCGTTTCCACAATCTTACGTGACGTTCTGCTTTCTCGCGAGTAGTGCACTACGTTATTTCTTAATATTCGAAGTGGTATTTTAACGTCTAATGTACGTAATTCTAGCATTTAGTTTTGATGGCGCGTAGTATGTTGCTTCCACTTTCGTATTCCGAAATGACGTCCTGTCATTTATCGATTACAGCTGACAATTATATTAGAAAATAGCTTTGTGTCTAATTTCGTCCCCCTACGTAGGTACGCGGAAACGAAATTAGGAACGCGGTTTTCGCAAAGAAATTCGAAATAGAACCATCGAGTGAAAGCGAAGAAGATGAAAATGTGGCCTGTTTTATACGATGTAAGGACAGAAAAGTGGGTTAGATACACCGCGTCCTTCGGATGTTGCTGTACACTGTGCACATCTATATCACAAAATTACAAAATTTGTATATGATTTTTGTACAGATGCACGATTTGTTTTATATAATTTTATAATGAAACATATTTTGAGCGTATAAAAAGCGAATAATACTAAGAAAAACAAATATTTTCTCACTAAAAGTGCAGGGCCGAAATTAGGAACACTTTTTTGAAGAACTGAAAAACACATCCTTTCACAAATATATTTTTTACTTCGTTCGTATAAATTTTTATAAAACATCGATTATAGATCTTCGTTACTAAGCTTCCAAGCGAGTTATACAAATTTTTTAAGATTAAAAATTGATTCAGTTTTAGACGAAATTTGGACACCTTACCCTACGTATTTGTTAGGTTTCTAATTTGAATGTCACTCATTGTCAGCGATCCAACAAACGGATTTTGTCATTAAAATCAGAACCATTTATCCTTACACGATAAACTGTGCGCCTGTCCACTGTCCACCCATAATGTTCATACATCGCCTTATGCAAACATTGAAATTAATATTCGAATCGATTCCAATTCGTGTCACGGGACACGATATTCCTCTGTGTATACATGGCATACGAAGCTCTTCAATTTTTCACCTCGCCGAACAATCTCCGCGGAAACGGCAGCAAAAAAGCTCGTCGTTCTGCATCTTGATCGGAAGTGAATAATGCTGCCAGTTAGACGCGACCATCGATCAGACCAAGTCGAGGAGGCGTTGTCGCGGGAAAAGGAGAAGAAGGAAGATCGAACGAATGGCAATTCGTAACGCGTTCGCTTCTGTTGAGAAAATTGCTTTCGCGACATTTCGCAGGGGTCGTTGAGTCGTTCGCCCCAGCCCTTCGAGGCGAGAAACGAAAATGTATTTCCGGATGTGTATACCGGTAAATAGAAGACTCTACCCATCGATAACTATTTCTCGTTTTCCCCTATGGACGATTATCCAAGCGACCCACGCCTTTCTCTGCAACAATTTTTATGTTCACTACGTGTCCGAGAAAAACGCGGATCAAACTGCAAAGAAAAGAAAAAGACGTTTGTATGAAAGAGATCTGTCTCGGTATTGTTTTTGACTCTCGGAAATTTGAAATAGAAAATCGTTTTTAGCTTCGAGTAATTTCATGTACGTTAGAACTCCGTTTATATGACGTAAATGCATTTATTGATCCTATCAATTCTATTGATCAGTTTCTATACTTGCACCTAAATAATCGTGCAGCGAATGATAAATGTTCGAGATTCACTGCGATAGTTTCCTATACAAATGGCAAGATAATAGGTTGTCCGGAAAGTGTCTTTCTTTCACAAACGTGTTTTTTTTACAAGAGTGCACCTTCATACAAACGTGAAACCAAGTCTATGAAATGTCGCGGTGTTTATCTCAACAGAACAAAATGAATCGTACGTAATTCGACAAAATAATATAAAACAAAAAACGTTGTACGCCTATTATTTCCTCATAAAACAAAAAAAACTTTTCGGACAACCTAATACTATTGAGGTACTTATAAGGTGTAGACTTATTTAATAAGGTAACAAGTGTATGAATTTGTAATAGTCAGATGTATTAAAATAAGTACAAGTACAGAGATACTGTATGCCGGTTTTAACCGCCGCTCGCTCAATGCTACTATACCAATCGATGAAAGAATAATAATCTCATAGGGAGCACGTTCATACGTTTATACCAACAGACGTTACCACAAGAAACAGCAATAAAAACCTATTCAAAGTTCTTTTGCTTCTAGAGTTTGTAACCCAAAACACCGTTAGTGTTCCAAGGCACAATATTATGGATTTCCCAGTTTTGAATTTTCCTTTTCAATTTGAAACTTTTTCTACGGCCATGAACCGCTACACTATGACTCGATACTATAACTTGCTAACTCGAAAACCTCTACGATACCGCAGTTTTGCTCATCCCCTTCCACTGCGCTGCGAAAATCTCCGGAAGTCGAAATAAAGTTTACTCTAACTCGAATTCACCTGTCCAGATGCGTTATTTGAACTCTGTAAACCGAATTTAAAATTTCCAGAGCTCTACAGGTCAAAGTTTGCCTCCGCAAGTCGAACTTCTATCCTCGCTGCCTCTGCAAGTCGAAGTGTACCTGTAGCTATGCCGCGTGTCACAAGATGTGAGAAACCAATCGTTCGATATCGTCTCCAATCATTCAATCGTTAGAATTACCTCTAATAACGTAAAACGACACAAGCTGTATCCCTACTTCTTTGCCCTTCGACCACGTGCATATCCATGCAAGCTAAACGTTTTTTAAATGGGTTTCAAGAGCAAGGTTAAAATACTTACGATTTCCGAAATGACGAACGAAACTTCGATATGTTTTTTTTATTATTATTATTTAATTTGTACTTTACAATTTGTCCAGTCGGACATTCGGTAAATTTTTCTAGCTTAATTGCTAAATAATATCTGGATGGCTATCCCCAGCGGGATCTTCGAGTTTGTCCATTTTATTTTTTTATTGAGGTCAGTGGGGTGTTTTCTCTTCAGTCTTCTTTTTATGAGAGTCTTCGATATGTGGAATTTTCGTTCGTTGAGCCTCTTTTGCCCGGAAATTTTGATAAGTCGAAGCAGCCGTAATTCGAGGATTTTAGCTCTTCCCTCGAGTTAGTTCGGGTTACTGAGGTTCGACTGTAGCAACGTAGATTATTAAATCGGAACGCAGAAATTAAAACGGTCGCTAATTGGGCGATCTGAAATGGAGGAAATCGTAGAGAAATGGAGAAAGCGCGAGGTCCGAGGGTCCGCACGGCCGGCTAATTCGTGCCCTTGTAATTCGAATTGAATTTACCGCCAGGAAAGGTATGAACGGACCAGGAACGGGGCAGAGGGCCGGGGCTGGAGCGGTTCGCGGATGAATAATGGAAGTTCCAATGAAATTTTCCAGTTCGCCGCGGGGCACCGTAATATTAGCAACTAAAGCCCCCACCGTGAGGAATGGCAAAGCAGCCCGGGGTTGTCCGCCCCATACTAGGATTTTAGAGAGGCGACCTTTTCTCGCCTCCGAGGACGCAACGGCCTATTGTCAGGCCGGCGAAAAACGGGGAGAGGCGCAACGAAATCCGGAGCAGAACGACGAAGAATATAAGCATGGGATTGCCACACTTGCCAAGGGGAGTTGATTAAGACAGCGGTAAACGAATCTGCTGGAATTTACGTTTCGCTTCATTATGACGTCTGCTCGATGTTATTTGATCGAACGTTGATTGTGCCGGTAAACGGGGAAGCAATTTATGGCTATTATTCGCGCTCCAGACAATTGAATTGTATTTATATTTCTTCGAAATGAAATATTAAACGCGTTCATAAATAACGCTCGCTTTATACGTTTCTAAATGGATATGGTGGATTCATTGAGAATAATTGAGTTGGAACGGACGGCTTCTATAGTTGCTGTAGCCTTTCATTGTTTTAGTTTATTTCGCACTGTCTCTTTGATCACGAGATACAAAGCTAAAATATACGTGCTTTCAAATGAATGTGTAAATAAATACAAGGAACTATCCGACACTTTTTGTTACTTTTAATATCTTTCAAGTAATCGTTTACTTGATTCAAAGGTAAACGATGTGATATAAATTGAAATTTTAAGTGTGACTTATAGCAAGATTCTTAGTACAGAATATTGATACGAAAGAAGATTCTTTTTACTTTGCTTTAACACTAGAACTACCAATAGTTAACACGAAACTATTTCTACCAAAACCAGTCAAAATAACTGGTCTTTAAAAGATACGTAATAATAGAATATTTTTATATTTATTGATTTATTACTTTCTTATAGAAGGAATTCCATGTTATATAATACATTTTTGATATTATTAATCCATCTGGGACCATGGACGTAAACGAGGGTCGACACATTTATAAAATTGTAGAACCAGTCGTTTTGACTGGTATTGGTATAAGTAGCCTTGATACAAAATTATTTTGAGTTTGAATACATAAAAAACAAAATAAAATTCATTATATTATATATATATATATATATATATATATATATATATATATATATATATTATTGTTGCGAAACTCGTTACATCACTGCGGAAAAAAATATAACACGAAGTAGGAATTTGAAAATAAAATTGTAAAACCAGTCAATTCGACTGGTGAGTTTAATAATTTTCGTGTTAAACTACCAGTGGATTCTGGTAGTTTATTTCAGATAGTGGTTCTGTATCGTTAATGTTGAGGTTGACTGATAGAGGAACGAGTGGATAAATTTGTAATAGAAAAATATATTGAAATAAGTATAAGTATGAGTATAAGTATATTGTATGCTGATCCAGATCCTCACCCTTACATTGTTACAATACAATAGGAAGAAGAATAGGGAGCACGTTCATATATTGGGTTGGCAACGAAGTGATTGCGGATTTTGTCATTAGGTGGTAATACAACCCAATACAATATTTATAGCAAAGGATATCACCAAAAAGTTAACCTTGGTGTGTAGCTCTAGCTGAAGGCTACAAGAAACAGCAATAGAAATCTACTTATAGCTCTTTTGTTTCTAGACCTTGTAACCCAAAACAAAATTTATATTCAAGGGCACAATAATATGACCTCTCCGTATTTTGAATTTTTTCCACTAAATTCTATTCTCTTCGTAACAACAGTTTCCAGGTCACGGATATACAAAAGAAAAGGTGTTGAGTTTTTCTTGAAGTAATTACTTCAACAGTTATAATTATAAAACATAATATATTTGAACAATTTAATTCGTCATATTTATAATAACGAGCATGTTTTAAAATAAATTTGTTTAAATAGATTCGTTAAGTAAAATGGGTTTAATTAACAAAATGTAAATATACGTACAGTATCTGCACATCAATGATAAAATATAATAATAATATAATATATAATAAAATATAATAATCAAGATAAATGATGATAGTTTGATATGTTGTTAGTTTGCGATTAAAGTTGCAACATCTATAACCAGGAAATAAAAAGGGAAGAAATAAAGAGGTATCTCGTGACCAGATGGACGCTTCCCCAAAAATATCGTAGACACGTGCAAATGGCTATGTGTCTCTGGCTCAGTCTCAGGGGGATGTAGTTGTAGGCCCTTATACATACCGCAGAGAAAAGTAGCTCACCTTCTCGATTCCATCGACGAGATCAGGAAAGGAGTGAAGCAGGGGAAAGAGGCAATAAAGTTTCATGGCTTGGCCAGTAACGTTCCTCAAACTCAGGGAAATCCCCTTTCCAAACACTTCAACTGACATAGCTTATTTCTCCGATAAGCTTTTAAAAAACGATCGTTCCGTATATCATCTTATCTAACTCTAAGTAATCAAATTGACTTACTGTAATATATTTGTTTGCTTAAATCTTCCGAGAAATTGAACAGGAGAAAAATGTGATATTTGAGATAATCTTCATTAGCAAAGTAGCTGAAGGTGTCGTTGACTGTCCGGATATCACGCAGCTGCTTTCCTCGATGTATCGTCAAGAAGCTTAAGATGCCACGTATTGTTTCATACATAGCAATATTGCGCGCTATTTAGTCACTATAATTGCATAAATCATATGGTCACGTAAATTCTTGCCGTGATCTTCGACCAATCTATAGCATCTTTAAGACATTCTCTCGAGTGTTTTCTATGACAATGTTATGTTGTAACTTGTTTTTATACTTTTATACCGTGCCTTTATCTCGTTACGTCTGTTCTCATTCCTTTTCATTTTTTCTGTGCACATGCATCTTCTGCTCCTTTTTTGTTCTTGTGTTTCATCTTTTCTTTTTTCGTTCTTCTGTTACTTATGTTGATCTGCTGTGTAACATTCTTCCAAGAAACATTAGCTTCTTCAAGAGCCTCTGAACCATACCTAGCCAAGGACACGCAATGCCATCCATAAATAGAAAAACTTGAACATTTCTCGACGAGAAAACATGAAAGCTTTCCTCCAAAGCCGTGCAGAAGTGGTTGATCCCATAACGACGAGCCAACGCTTTACGCCTTACGCCTTACGCGATCAAGAGAAAGAGAGAGAGAGAGAGAGAAATAGAAGCGTAGTTTTTTTCCAGAAAGAGGGGTCGTACACCGGTGGAAAAGCTGGCGTTGGGAATCACCTCCAAGTAGGTAACTTTTCTTATGAATCCCCGCGGACACTGTGCGCCGCGGGGAAAAGAACGAAGAGAATAAGGGTGACGATCTAAGTTTTCCCTCTTCTCACGCGTTCAGCCGACTTCTTTTCGGTCGTTTCTGTTTTTCTCGGGTGGAGCAGCAGAAAATACGTGTGGGAAAGCCGTACGCAGTCGTATAGGTACATATTTAGGGTTCCAGGTTCGTAACTTCTTAATTTATAAAAAGGATCGTGCAATCGAAATAGCATTTATTAAGTGTCTTCGTAATGAAAGTGAAATACCAGTGGTGGCTCACAGTATACAAGACTCAAATAACATTGACCAGTAAACACTCGATAATTGCAGGGAAGGAAACTCTCGTTAATTGCATGGTTGTCATCCCCACCACAGGCAGAAGGTTCCCTTCAACGCACAGAGAAATTCGACAGCTCGCCGTGACCGAGTAGTATAACACGATCCAATGTGGGATATTGCTGAAACAATGTATCTAGGTACTAATACAAAAGTAAAATTCTTTTATTTTTGACGTTTCTTACATTAAATTTTTACCAATGTATTCGCGAGATCTTGCCGACCGTAAATTATATTTACTTATCGATATGTATCTAATTATCGTTTATCAAGTAAACAAATATGGGCCAAATTATATCGTGTTTGGTGTCGTTTTAACCAGAAAAATGTAACAAGTATATTGGTAAAAGTTTCATTCGTTACAAGTCAAAAACAAGCAAGTTTGATTTTTTAGTTAAAGGTCTCAACCTGACGCGGGCCTTTAACGTTTACCGAACGCTTCGACTTTTAGTCCCTTCTTCTCTTCCACTCGCGTTGCCATTTTCTACGTTCGGCACGTCTAAGATCTCCGTTTTCACAAATAAAATCGTACCTACCTTCGCATAATTGCGAAACCTGCGTTCCGATTTTTCTCCAATTATCGATGGTTCCCTCTGTTATATACGATCTTGCCCTGCTGTACAATTTCATATGAATTTCTCCTATCTTCGTGATACATAATACAATACGTACTTTGGATTGTGGAGCCACTTTTTCACCGCGTTTTAACGTTCGTAGATACCTTCGAACGGAAGAACGGCTGCTTGCTACGATGTTAGATTACGTCGAGGCGAGAAGCGATAAAGTCAAAGGCTCGAGTAAATCGATACCCCTGTAGAAACGGGAGCAGATTCCACTTTCTGCTCGGGCTTCTCCTTTTTTAGCCATTTTCAGGATCTTTTTCGAGGCGAAGTAAAAAGAAGCGTAGGAATAAGACCGCCTTTGTCAGGCAAGATGCGCCCTTCTTAGCTTGGATTTACTACTACTTCATTAGATAGATTATTCGAAGCCCTCGGAATATCCGCAGTGACAAGTTTTCTTGATGACTTAACACTCTTTTTTGGACAGATTGAACGAACGCTTGTGGAGTTCGTATTAGTTGTCGGGTTGTTTTAAATTGACATTAATAGATTGTTATATTATAAGGTAAATCCGCAATGATACAATTTTATATAGTCGTTAAAAGTCTATAATTTAGTATTTATTATGTATCGTTATAATTAGATATTATTATTCCTATCTCTTTGTCGTACATGCCATATAGCTTTATCTATATAGTGCCGTGAATAATTATAAACTCAACCCTATTTTGTTACGTTTTCATACAAAATATTTAGTGAAGTTTCCTTTATCTTTGGTTACTTCTATTAGTTTGTTAGGTAATAGCGTTTGAGTCTATAATTATTCGCAGCGCTGTATATTATATGTATATCGCTTACTCATACGAATAATTCACATTATCAGAATATGAAAATATTCTATAATTTGTAGGAAAAATAACTGACAATGAAATACCATGGCAGAGAAAATAATGTAAAAGTTGTGTAGATATCCGTAAAGTAATATCAGTAAATATCCAAACAATCGCAGGAAATATTTTTACAAAATATCTTCACTTAATAACTATTCTAAATTTAGAAACAAATATTTCCCAATTTTTACACGAGTCATCGAACGCAGACGTTTAATATCGGACACAAAATATCGATAACATCGTTGTTTATCGAGCTTATACGTACAAACGTAACATTCAGCGTTGTTTTACAATATTTTTGCAAATATACGATATGAAAGCTCTTTTTACAGCAGCGCTTGCCTTTGTATTTAATGCATTACCGTTGAATGAACATCCGAACGGAATTATGGCGGACTTCTCTTTGGCCATACTTTGCCTTTGATCTCGAGCGAATCGTATTTTCGCCGCGACTGCGACTCCGAGAGCCTTTTTTGCGGCATGATCTGAGAAGCAAACAGTGCTGTTCGAAGGGTGAGCAGAAGGGTGAACGCGAACATATTCCATAAACCTATAATAATAGATATAATAGAGATCTAACAAACTTTGGAGATCATTTCTTGAGAAAATTATTGAACAGCGCAAAATTTGGAAATTTTGATTTCTTATTGCAAAAATGTTCTACATAGCATTGAGAATACTATAGTGTAGAATTTAAGAGCAATTTCCCTTTCCAAATAGTTATTAATAATGCCAGAAAATGGTATCACATCGCCGCTTCTACAGAAAGAAATATAAGTATTAATAAACATTAGATAACTGAAGACTTTTGGCAGACGACACTGTAAGTGCAACTATACTATATTGTATATAATTATATTTTTGTAAATAATTATATATATACGATAATTATTAATATATTACATATTTGTAAATAACTACTAGTAGTGTTAAAAGTTAAAAAGTGACACCACCGGTGTTTGCAACATTGTTTCTGTATAAAACAATATAAATTAAGCGATAGATATGCTAGAACATATGGATACTAAATATCACCAATTTTATAACAATTCTCACTCGAAATATCATAAAATATATTTTTCCAATAAAAATAAAAATGACGTCTTGAAAAGATATATTTCCTGTTTTTGTGCAAATCACCTAAGAGCAGACAAGATTGGCACTTACAATACTTGCGAATTTATATGAATGGCACATTCACCTTTCCCTCCAATTAAGAGGCACGTATTTTCTATAAAAATAATTCTTCTCATGATGAATATATTTGCGCACAAAACAGAAACTTTTGTGATGCATTTGGATTATTTTGTATACTTAAGACGTTATATTAGTCAAAACAAATGAAATTTTGAAAATAATTTTTAAGTCGGAGAAGCTTTTTCTCTCTGGCGAAAAGTTTGATGTTTAACACTTACAGTGTTGTCTACACAAAATCTTCAATTGTTCCTTGGGTTTTATCTACGCCATCTGTCTAAACGAATGGAACATCGAGTTTTCTTTGCAACTAAGAAGCACATACAGATTATATTCCTACTGATATACTTTTTCATAAATTTGGGCTACATTAATGTACAAGTTTTCTTTTCCTCCTGAAAAACTTGTTTCTCGGCACTTAACGATATCTTCGATGAGCTCTCATCTTCTTGCACCATGTCTTCAATTTTATTTTTTAAACGACGTTAGATTAATAGATCATTTCGTGCCTTACAGTTCGTACACATCATCTGAAATTCCTGAAAGATTTCTGTTTGATTGATTGATTAATTGTGTGCTGTATGGCGGTATAATTTAATATCGACAAGGTGTTCGTAACGTAGAAAAATCCCATGAATTGCAGCGTACGAACTTACCAGGTCATTACAAACGAAGATTGATCGCAACATGCCATAATTTATTCAATATGTCAAGCCACAATACGCGCATAACAACCTTTTTTGTAGCCTATACGATTTTATGTGCCGATTTACATCATGCTAACGATGCCTTGTGCAAACATTCTATAAATATTAACGCAGTTTATTCGAGCGCACGTCTTCCCTGTGTGCGCAAGCCACAAGATTTTTATCGTTAGATTATAGAAAACGAAGGTTAATTGTAATGTTGTATTTAGTATATAATTTTGATTTATGTATCTTATAGAGTTTATACGATACATGTTATTGATGGTCTTCATGACGCAAAATATGCTATATAATACACTTCGTAATAAATATACTATAGAAATTAGAGTGGAATATTCTACAATTAAGTAATTGCTTCTAATGTCTTGTTACAAGTCGATCAATTACAACAAAATGATACCAATTAGGGTTTAATGATGGGTTATGATGTGGGTAATGATAAGAATTAAAGATACATTTTTAATGGCATCATTAACAACTATATGTACTTCTCATTGTCGTTTCTTAAACATTCTATTTAACAGACAAATAGTCAAAAAATATATTTTAAAACAATGATAGCTTCTTGTGTTTGTGAAGAGCCGAATTTACACTGTTTCATACGCGGTTAAATATATTCTTTAACTATTTCTTTATTTATCCGCGTATGAAACAACAATGAAAGCAGCGTTCATCCGCCATGTTCCCCTAAAGTGAAACAATGTAAATTTAGCCAAAACTATCATAGAAAAAGTACAGGAAATTTGTCAAAATATTAATCATTTTCCAATTTTTCTATAAATTTAAGTAATTATACGATGGTCGTCCAGAAAGTATTATCCGTTTACGTATATAAATTTACATATAATACGTAAAATTAGGTATATAAAACGATGTACTTATAGAATGTCACCTAGCTTCGTTCATACGTCCACGTTCTGTTTAAATCTTTAATATTCTCGTCGTATCGCACGTTTAAAACGGTGATGCGAATTGAAAGTCCCGCCGATGACAAAGTACAGTCTGCCGCACTTTTACGCTTTTCAACTGCTTAAAACATTCTTCCAGCAGGAATTTACCACCGAAATACAGCACTTTACGGTAATAAAGCTATGGATAAATCATTGGCAAGACGATGAATATGTGACTTCGATATGGCTAGAGAAACTGTATGCGATCGTAAGCGTTCGATCTGTCATTATGGAGGAACTCAAACATCTCAAAATCAAAGAACTCGACGTATCTGTAATTCCATTGCAAACGATAGATGCATCAAAAAAGCCAGATTACTATATTTTTGCAAAATTTCAAGAACTTTTGGCTCGGTAACGCTTTACAGAAAACGATGATTCAAGTGTATGACGAGGGTACAAAGGGAAAAACTCGTACAATGTTACTATATGTTCACATAGAGCTGATGGTTGTATTGAGAAGTAACTTAGTATATATGTAAGATCGTTATCACGTGGTAGTTCAGAGGATCGATTCTGAAGTCTGAAAATCGAGTTTATTGTGAAAATACTTAAATAAAATACAGGAGTAAATAACAATTAATAATTAACAACAATTAATAATAGTAATAATTAAAAAAATAACATGTTTTGTGTAGTGTCTACCTGAAAATCGAGAATCGATTTTCAACGTCCTGAGCTACCGATCTTTCTCCGTCAATCTTCAATGTCTTAAACAATTACTCTTTCTACTATGGTCTTGTCTATCTTTGATATTGTTCTCTGTCCGTCCGTTTAGGAAATGAGCGTCTCTCAAAAATGGCTGTCCGTCCGTTTGGGAAATGAGCGTCTCTCAAAGTGGCTGTCCGTAAAACGAAGAAAGTCTGTCTGTGAAACAAAGAAAGTCCCTATCGCCCTTGAACTCTCTAGGGAGTTTACATATATACTAAAGTTACAAATTGATACATTTGTACTTGTTGAATTATTGCAAAAAGTGTTCAAATAGGACGGGTGATTGTATTGAAAAACAACATAGGATATATACCAAATAACGAAATACATATACAAATATATATAAATGTATATTAGAAATACAGACAACTTTTGAAGATGCATTTGTATTTCTTGGATTATTGTTAGAAGTGTTCAAATAGAGCTGGTGACTATATTGAAAAATAAACAAAGGAAACCTTTTAACACTTTGACTGCCACGTTGGTCATATATGACCGGCCACGGTTTCTCCTGTGACGCCACGGTTGTCATTGGTAAACGGAGAGCATGAACTTCTTACGATTGTAAAAATTGAATGAAAATTGACAATTAGGACATTTTGAATATAACCGATAAATAGAAGATACTTTGAAATAAAAAGTCCCCCATTGAACAATTAAACATTTTTATTAGAACATCAATAAAAAAAAAAAATGAGAACAAATCTTGCATCTAACAGTGCACTGTGTTTGCATCCATATCTTTGAGGGGTATTCTACGAATATTATTATAAACACAGCTTAGAAAATAATCGTAAATACTGCTTTATAATCATATGATTGAAGTTAGTGAAGTATGAACGTACCTTACTATTATATATAGAATGAGCAAATACTGTTTACTAATATCTTCTACAGGTTTCAAAAATATATTCTGGACATTTTGCTCACGACGAAATAAGGAATGCGAATGGTTTGTTGAAATGAACGAAGCCTTGTTATAATATGTCGCTATCAACTGTTATCAAAGCGCCACGATGGTCACCCGTGACCACCAATAAGATAAATGGTCCATTAGGGAAGAATGTTGTCTTACATCATCAATTTATTATTATTTTGCCATTATATGTTTTGAATAATAAAAATACTCCCGTGGCGTCCTGAGCCGAACATGTGATTTCGGCGTGACAGTCAAAGTGTTAAAACGCGTTCGTATTTGTTGGTTTATTGTGAGAGGCGAGTGCGTGTGTGACTGGAAACATTTAATCAACGTATCGTAAATGTTTTATACGTGGATTGTAATATGAACGGGAGTGTATTATTTAGTATGAGTGGACGGCAATCTTCTATTTTTTTTCTTTTTGTTTCATTAGTTACGATTAGTTTTTGAAGAGTAAATCCGAAAAATAGACGCGCCTTTCTCAGATAGAAATTAGTTGAATTAAATAATTATCGCAAGAAGAATTATTACATCTTATAATTTATTACCTTTAACCAACAGTGTCGTTGTTGTTTCAAAAGGAATATTACTTTCTGCACGACTCTATGATATAATTTTATTATAAAAATATATACTGTTTATTAAATTAAACCGATGGTTCTTAATATCTCGTGCGCGTTTAAATTTGCACGAATATCCGCATAATCGACTAATTACGCAGCATAAAAGTTACACTAACTTCCATCATGGCGTAAACGTAACTTTTCTCAGAATCTTCTTACCACGCTACCTGCGTGAAACGCGTAATCTAATCTCGAAGAACGGCTCATTGTCAGAGTCGACCTCACTCGTTGAGCCGGCAATCACGACGAGCGAATTAAAAATTTCGCTTAACGATCGCCAACACGCGATTCGACGATACATGTTCCCTGAAACAACAATATTCGAAGATGCGAAATTGCAGTAAAAGACCGCCTCGAGCGGAACACGTACCGATTTAAAACGATAAGCGCTCGCTTCGTGCAACATGGTGTATCCTCGCCCGCAGGAATATCGCGTTTAAATAGAAACTTAGCTTTCATAGCCGCTGTTGAATCGAATATGGTAACAACTTCCAATTGTGTATTGTTAATATTTCCGATAAGAGCTGCTGTGGATACGATATGTCGTCAGAATGCTATCAGAAGGATATTGTGTGGATTAAGACGACGGCACACGGATTTACATTCGTGAAATCAAGAATTCGATTATCGCTCGATACATGTTTACTTACTATTACTACGTAGTATTACTATTACAAGAAATAACGTTTCGTTTTCTGTGTTTATGAAATACTTGAATTGTATTAGGAGTGTGAATTAGCTTTCTGGTCTCTCAAAAGAATGCTATAGTTGTAAGTTTCAGCGGGTGCATCAAATTGAAGATCTTGGTGTAAGAACAGGGCAAGTACAGAATTTACAAGTTGTGGGAAATTGAATAAAACTGAATTAAGTACAATTTGTTTGAGCATTGATATTAACATTTTGGATTTAGGAAGACATTCGTGTGACAAATAATATAGACAATAATATTTCTTACATTATTGGAAAATGTACCTAGCAAATCATTTTCAATATTTGAACTTGTCTGATTCCTTCAGCAAAGTGCTGGGAATTTGAAATCAAATATTTTACCTTTTCACATTTTTATTTTTGCTTGACTTTCTCGATATCTGGCTGGTCATCTCTCGTTGGCATATATTTACTTTCTTGCAGAGAACGCTATGAGTGGAAAGATTAAAAAATATTACTTCTTTATCGTATAATGTCTTACATGCCAAACTAGAGTATAGAATTTAAGAACTTCCATTTAAATAAATAAATAATTACTAATAATCCAACATTGCCGCTGTATAAAACAATGTAAATGCCACTAAGCGGTAGACACGCCCCACACTAAATATCACCAATTTTATAACAATATTTATTCGGAGTATTATAAAACGCGATTTCTCAATAAAAATGAAAAGAACGTATTGAAAAAGTATATTTTCTGTTTTTATACAAATTGTATAGGAACAAACAGGATTCACGCTTACAGTGCTTGCGAATTTAAATGGCACATTCAGTTTTTTCTTCAATTAAGAGGCGCATACAGACTTTGTTTACAAACACAATTCTTCTTTTGATGAATATACTAGTGCAAAAAATAGGAAATTTCGCAATACATTTGCATTATTCTACACTAAGATTTTATAATAATTGAAACAAGTGAAATTTTGGAAGTAATTTCAAGCCAGAGAAGCTAAAAAATTTCATGTTTTTTTACAGAAGTCTCCATTTCGTTTAATGTCTAGTGTACTACAAGTAACAGACGTGTAAACAATTGAATTTTGGAAGCAATGAAATAAGTTCTATGAAATGAAATTTGTTAATAAAAATGAAAATAACACCTTGAAAAAATATATTTTCTGTTTCTACATAAGTTACTTAGGGATAAACATAATTGTTACAATGCCTTCGAATTTATATGAATAACACATTCAGTTTTCTCTTCAATTAAGAAGCACATACAGGCTTTTTTGACAAAAGCAATTCTTCTTCTGATGAATATACTAGTGCAAAAAATAGAAAATTTCACGATGCATTTACATTATTCTACACTAAAATCTTATAATAATCGAAACAAGTAAAATTTCGAAAAAGAATTTTATGTCAGAGAAGATAAAGAATTGGATGTTTGGCAGTCACAGTATTATCCACAGAAAGTCTTCGTCTATGTTTGATGTTTTCTATGTTACTGGTGTATTACGCTGTAAAAGTAATGAAACGAATCCTACAAAATTCACAGTCGAAAGGTAATGCTCACTATTTGTTAGAACCAAAAGGGTCTGTACTATGAGCTGTTGAAATCGAGCGAAACTGTTACTGGTGATCGTTATTGACGACAACTGTACAATTTGAACCGTACTCTGCAAGACGAATATCCAAAAATACCAAATGAACAACGCAATTTCATTTACTTGAACGACAATGCGCGACTAGTCGTTGCAATAAGCAACGTTGTTTGAACGAAACGAATGTTGCTGGAACTCAAATGGAATAGTCTCATTGACTCTTTTCCGGTTAATACAGCACGCACTGCAAGGTACACGCTTCTCAAATGTCAAAGAAGTGCAAAAATTCGTTGATGAATGGATCGATTCGAAAAATAAATACTTCTATCGTCGTGGTTTTCATCTCTTGCCAGAAAGATGGACAAAAGTTGTAGAGAACAGAGGAAAATACTCGTATTTTGATCAATGTAATAATTTTTTCCTTCGATCCTCTTCCAATAAATGCGTTTTTAGTCAAATTAATTCGTCGAAACTAATTCACACTCCCGATACAAGTTGATTTGAAACTCCAAGAACTTCGATCGCTAGAAAGGTTACATGTCACTTGCGCATAACACAATGCAATTTACAAAAAATAATACGATGCAATTAACTATAATAATTATATATAACAATTAGTATAATATTATATATATAATGAATAATAAATATAATATTATATATAATGAAAATGCAAATGTCCTCAAGTATCGCTTTCTCGCGTTGGCATTTCGCAAAATGTTATGAGATTCTATAATAATAATAATAATAATAAGATTGTATAATCGATGGACTGTAACCCTCTCTGTAAATCCTTACGAAATAACTTCGCCAGTGGGACCCAAGGTATTTGTCCTAACTGTTAGAAAAGTTTCATCCGCAGGGCTACTTCGTAATCTTGGCAATTTAAATGTTTGTCCCTGATACGGATACGCAGGATCGCGTATCGTTCAGCTTAGGGAAGCGACGGTAATCCCTTGTTGAAACAGCGTTAAGCCCTTACGGATTGTCTGTGGGATTGCAACAACGATACGACAGAAACGCTCGGAAGGGCTACGCACCCTTCTCCGCAGTTTTCTCCTCGGCGGTTTGTCCAATTCCTGTACTTGTCATCTATCTTTATTCGTCGCAGACGTGACTCGACTCTCACAGAATTAGATCTGTGATAGAGATTAGAAACAAAAATATCAAGAACTGAACTATCGTTATTATAAAAGCATTTAACCCATGTACGTTCGAAACACGCATGTACGTTCGATTCTTCTGGTTCTTACATAAGTGTTCTTGGACCATGTTCACAATGTTGGTAGCACGATGAATGAATATAGTAATATGGATTGTATTTATAATATACACGTGTTCCGCGTCAAGCCGTTTTTGGGAAATTTTTATTTTTTGAATACGTATGCATTTCGTTTTCGATATTACATTATAAAGTTTGATAGATCTGTGAAAATAGTTTATTTCTTGATTTTCTATGAAGGAATTTAATTATTTTAGAAATTTAATTATTAGTAAAATGAATATTTAATATATATATTTAAAGTTACAATATATGGTGTAAAATAATGGTTAATGTAAGCAATATTATCCTTCTTACAACGGTTTATAACGATTTATATTAAACAAGTTACTTAATCGCGAAAATGATAATTTTCAATATTTTACTTTCCCTCGTACGTGCTGTCATATTAATACAAATCGATATCCTCAACTAAATTTTTACGAAAGGAAGTATGTAGTTACCAAAACGATACAAATGATTGTATGTACATTGTGAAAATAGATTGCGAAAAGACAGAACGAGAAACGTGAGCAAGCTGAAATATTAAAGAAACCCTAGGGACAGTATCACGTGAAATAGACGAAATTGTCCTCGAAATTGCTCAATATGTTCTATGGATGGAGGAAAAATCGGTTTCGTGCAAACCAGGAGGAACACGAAGTCAATTTTTCCCTGGAGATTCACGAAACGCAGCAGACATTAATACCGAATCTAGATCCGTCCTCGACTGATCTATTGCGAACTGTGACTAATTCTGGAATAGAACCTAAGGCAGTACAAAAAAGTACCCAATATCGCGCGTGACAAATTTTATTATGCACCGTTTCGTGACAAAAGACTATCAATGCAACGTAATTATAATTTAATATATAACATATATATATATATATATAATTTACTAGGTCATTTTTTGTTTAATATTACACTATATTATATATATAATAAAAAATATATATGTGTACTTTACTACGTTATTTTTTGTTTAATATTTGCTTATGTGTAGAGAACGATTAATAGAAATTTAAAATACTACGTTTCAGTCGTTGTAGAAAATGGATTTTGATGTTATTTTAATGACATGGATAAATTCGTGAACATTTCTGCTTTATCATCTGAATTATACAGGGTGGTTGGTAACTGGTGGTACAAGCGGAAAGGGGATGATTCTATGCGAAAAAAGAAGTCGAAAATATAGAATAAAAATTTAAAAAAAAAATTTTTTTTTCTCGTTTTTCTACAGTGAGATCCGTTATAACGAGACGTGATGAAGTGCACGCGCACCGAGCGAAAATTCAAAGTCGATTTTCTCCAAAACAAAGCCACAAACGAAAAATTTTTATTCTATATTTTCAACTTCTTTTTTCGCGTAGAATCACCCCCTTTCCGCTTATACTACCAGTTACCAACCACCCTGTATATCTTTTCATCTTTGAATATTGACGTATATTTCTAACTTCATGGAAGAATTGAGGACGCCAGGCAGAATAAAAGTAATTTATTATGAATATTGTTTTATTTATGTATAATTTATAGTTAGTTCAGAAAAATATAAAGTACTATTATTCTCCCAAAATTGAGAAATGTAAATTATCTATCTTGTACGACATCTGAAATTTGAATTTCGAGAAATGTTCAATTCCGTGCTTGAAAGATAACATTTATCTATAATAAATACAATATTTACTGATCTAACAGATCCTACAGAAAGGATCATCCGAACATTGGAACCATGTTTATATTTTTACAAAAAGTACACGACCCAAAAAATGTATTATAAAATACGTAACACGTGTGATCGTGAAATCGGGCGAATCGAATGTTTTCCTCAACTAGACAGGCTGCTCGATGGCGTTAGCAGGAGAGAAGTCGCGTTTCGTGTCGCGCAGCCTGTTCTTATATTCCAGAGGCACTTAAGAGCGCAAATATTTATGGTATCTTGGAGTTTCGTGCAAAAAACAAAGGCTTCTGGCGATGCGGGAGATGACTTAAAGAGAAAAGAAAAGGGAAATCCGTCCCTCGCAGGTTCCGTATACCCCGCGGGATTAACCTTTAATTCTATCCTGACTTGACAGCCCCTTCGTCCTTGAGGAGGGGTCCTCTACGTGCACATCAAACGTCCTTCAAGTTCCGACATCGAACAGTAAAGGTAACAAGATGAAAATGAAATTTCGAAAGTAGATTTTCAGGAAGGAACGAGCTCTGTGAAATTATTGTTAGAATCACATAAAACGGCTGAAAGAAAATGCAAGAAATTCTCATCATTCGAGGTATCAATCGAACCTCGCTGGTTCGAAGGTCGCTATTTTGTTCATTTCAGGTTGTTGAAAGCAATAAATTAAAAGATGTGGTAATTCTTGTCGAGGAAGACACATCCATTTTTCTAATTTATTCTTGAAAAACTGATCGTAATTAATCAAACAAAACAAGCGACAGGTTTTTCCACTCATATTAAATAAATGGTGTCACGTCCCTCTGTCATTCACATTACAATCCACGTATAAAGGAACATTTACGATACGTTGATTAAATTCTTTCAGTCATACACGCACTCGCTTCTTACAATAAACCAACAAATATTTGCTTTGCTTTTTAAAAGGTTTCCTTTATTTATAACTTTAATATACTAAGTTATTTTTTAATACAACCAGCAGCCCTATTTGGACACTTCTCGCAATAATCTAACAAATACAAATGAATCTTTAAAAGTTTTGTTTATTTCTAACGTCGAATAAAACGAGTTACAAGAGGAAGCTTAAAGTACTAATACTTTTTAAAAAGGTGAACCTAATTGTGCCTTCGTACGAAGTTTCTGTACATCGAATTTTCATTTGTTTGCCTCGTTTACTCGGAGATTTCGATAAGTCGAAAGTTCTACAACTCGAAGATTTTAGCTCCTTCTTCGAGGTTCTACGATAGGTAAAGTGAAAGTTAAAACGAATTAAAATGAAGTTTTCCAGTCATTTATTAGTTGCTTTCGTTAGCTTTGTGTTTGGAGGTTCCGCACGTCAGAAATTAGACAGGTCTTTCCGGTAGATCTAATAAATTTTCAAGCCTTTTAGTCACTGACTTCCGTACATAAACGATCGACATCCTTCCGCAAATCCCCAAAGTCCATAATAGAACACGCAACCAGCGATAAACCCATAAAATTAACTAACTGAAATAGCTAACGGATGTATGCGTAATTGAATATTTAATTGACTTCAAGTGTTTCGACCGTTCGCGGAGAGACGCGATCGCGAGATAGCACGTCAACGAGAGTTGTAAATTCCCGTTACGATTAAATAATCGATGCCACGAAATGATCGATCCTCTATTTCGCTTAGGATAATAGAGATGATTTAATGAGTAGAACGATTGATTAACAGTTCAAAGATAGTATATATTAGGTCATCCCATAAGTTCGTGCCGATTTTTGTGTATACATTTCATGTGTCGATTTATAAACATACGACGATAAGGGACCAATGCACTTGAGCTTAGCTGATCCAGAACAGGCTAGAGCAGATTTTCGTGGGTATAAGATCGTAATATAGTGAACACAGTGACTTCTAACAGTAAAAAATCATGAGTGAAATGCGTATGCATTTTCGACATCTCATGTTATATGAATTTCGGGAAGGAAGTTCTGTAACAATTGCCACGAAAAGCATATGTGCTGTTTATGGAGAAAATGCGCTTTCATCTCGCGCCTGTAGGAAGTGGTTCCAACGTTTTAGAGCTGGGAATTTCTGTTTAGAAGACGAGGAACGCTCCGGGCGTCCTCCTCAGACAGACGAAGATAAAATCGGGATCTTGTTGAAAAATCAACAAGAAGAACAACGAGAGGGGGATTACATTTTTTCATGAAACTGAAAGGTATTTAAACAATCTTAACATATATAACCGCTCGAAAAACGGCACGAACTTATGGGATGACCTAATATTTCCAGCAACTTTGTAGAGAAGATAGTTAAGCTGGTGCTTTGTAGAGAAGTAGGTGACTGATTGAAAGGTGTAAACCCGATAAAGATATGTTGACTGTTCTAAAGATAATGAACCAGTGAAGTTCGGTGACGATTCTGTTGCAAAAGAAAACTCTTCTTCGGTGGTGATCACCCCACCTCTGGTCGCTAGCGGGTGGGGAAACGTGGGTTTTCCCATGTTTCCCCAATTTTTACCTGATGGAGCAATAACCATAAGGAACCTCTTGACTCGAAGATGTTTTATGCCAATTGACGGCTTTATCGGTAAATCAAAAGGCCTCGTTTTATGACAGTTCCTTGGGATTATTGCGATCCGCTTAATTCTATGTGTGCAGCTGGTGGCCGCCTCGAACGTAAAGAGTCACTGGACGTAACACCACTTTCAAAAAAATGCAGTTTAACAACTGCATCCAATCATAGTAAATTAAAGTATGATGTCTTCAGCTACATCCTCTTCAGCATTGAAACAATGTGGAACAATGAACATCAGTTCTAACTTCAATCAGTTTCATATAGATTCAACTACTCGCATTTGTAATAGCCACTGTACAATTGGCTAAAATGAACAATTGTACGATGTTACAAAATGTACAACTGTGCGTATCATTGATATTATGTTATTAAACTAATAACTGCAAACATTTAAACAAATTTCAGAACGGTATCTAATGAAAGTAATAAAAAAAAGACAGACTTATATGATTAATAATATTAAAACGAGAAGTTAGAAGTTTATTAGATGATGCGTAAAAGAAATTTTGAAAAAATTGCAATTGGTCGGAAAGGTGGGAAAAAAAGTAGAGATCACTTTTTACAACGTTTTTATCTAGGATTCTAATGAACATTTCATAAATTTCGAAGATTTATACCAGTTATATACATGTTGGAAATTTTGTCGAAATCGGTTGATGCGGAAACAAGGAGCAGATATCGGGGTAAGAATCTCTAGATTTTAGGTCGAGAACCGCAAAAAAATGCAATCTTCGCCATTTTTAACCGTTTGTAGCATAAACCAAAGTTAATCAATTTCGACGAAATTTTCTGTATGTACACACTTGACATAAATCTTCAAACTGTTGTGCTATCTACATTTTCATTACATAAAAAAGTTATAGAACGTAACCTTTAGTTTTTACTTCATGATTCCAACCAATTGCAGTTTTCTCAAAATTTTTTACGCATCATCTAGTAAAGTAATCCTGCTAACTTCCGCCCCCCCCCCCAAAAAAAACTCAAATTGTTTGGTGCAACTTTAAAAACGTTATTTTGTTCTAAATAGTAGAATAATATTAATGGCAGAAACTGTCTCCATATATTGTTAAAATACTCCATTTTTCTCATCCATCATTGTCCCATTAATTTTGAATTTTGACATAATTTACTGCCAAAAAGTCGACGTGTATCACATAATATGTCATCTCTCTTGTGCCATGCGAAAATTACAAAGGCCTAAAAAACAAGCAGTATATCATCAATTAGCTCGACGTACAAATACGCTATATAAATCCAACAACAATTTCTATTTCGAAGCAGAAAAATAGGACAATCGTCGTTAATTTAGAAGAGTAAGATATGATCGCGGTTACACGGATAAATTAAACGAATGTAGCAGGGGTGAGCTGGGTTTCGTGTTTCGGGTGTGAACACAGAAAAGACGTCAGGTCAAGTGGATCGATCCAGGTTACCTACGAACGCCTACACCTTTATAGCGTCTTCTACGCGTAGGGTAGAATCTCTTCGAAAGAATAAAACTCCTCCATTTGTTCGACTGACGATACATTTGCCAATAGCATATAGCAATACAGCGTCGTGAATAATTATAAACTTAATTTTATTTCTAAATTTTTCACGCTATTGAAGCAAAAATTGACGAAATCGTTTATGTAATTTCATATTATAATGTGAAACAAAGCTGAAGAATTCTTTCAAAGTTTGGAGGAAATTAAATTTTCTCTTAAAATTGCGTTTTCGGGTGTGAAGAAAATATAAACCCGACGTTAATTTTGTTACTTTTTCAATCGATTTTCAGTGGATTTTTCTTTAATTTTTATCACTTCTATTAATCTGTTAGACACACTATCCTCTAACTTGTTTAAAGTTATTTTTCGAATATCTGTCTGAGGTCCTCGATAGGGTACAGATCAGGATTCAATGTTAGTCATGGTAATAGTACTGTTCCAAAATATTGAAACTAGTTTTTTTGCAGTGGCGGCTGTACGAATGGCATCGTTGTCTCGTTGAAAAATTTTCTTCTTATCTTATCAACTCGCCAAACAATTTTACAAAAACGATTTCACTTAAGAAATCCAGACACGATCAGTGATTTCTTGGAGATATCGAAGAAATAAAGCAGAAATTGTGTTCGAGTCTATAATTATTCACAGCACTGTACAAATTCTATAAAATAATTTCAGTAATTTTGTTTAGGATAGTTACTTACAAGCATAGGGAATGTTTCCTCTGCAAAATGGAAACACGACCTTGCACTGCTATTGTAAGGATAGCTATATGTATACAACCGCTATATATATGCAACCTCGCATAAACTGGCATAAAATTCATAGCTGAATTTTATGTCAACTGATCGTACAGAGCTTTATCGTGTGCGATAAAATTTACCGTAGTCCAGTGTTAAAAAATAAATGCTAGGAAAACCAGGTCTGAACTTGTTTCTGTATTATGGGCTGAAAGGAAAAGTTCACATTTTTATTGTAGGGTCAGTCAAATATTAACCGAACCGCGTATGACACATCTCCGCAATGTAGCTTATCCAAATGGGATTGCGTGGGAGTTCAAACAGGCGTGTTTTAAAGACGTTGAGACCGCTTTACGTGGTACTCTGTTTATGGTTTCTGCGATAGATAACACAATGAGCGAGACAGCAGTACAGTCTTCCGTTGCACAACATAGAATTATTAAGCTTTTAACCGTTGAGAGCGCAAAACCCACTGAAATTTTGCATACATCGCGACTGCAGTTTAGGGATGAAACATTAACAAGAAGCCGAGTGTTGGCTCGGCATAAATCGTCTTCCAGTGGACGTCGATACGTTCAAAACACGTCGTATTCGCGACGCTTGAGACAAGTGTAACGCCAGCAAACATCGAAGCTGTTGGAGAAACGAAATTTACTCAAAAGTTAATATTAGTCATGGAAACGTGGTTTCCATCATCCAGAAGGAATTAGCGTTGCGCAAGATCACGATCACTTAAAGAGACGTCAGGAGGACGACGTTTCAACAGCAACGAAGAAATAGAGCAATTCGCGTGCAATTGACTTTTGACTCAGTCCTCCACTTTCTACGAAACTGGAATAAAAAAAGTACCAATCTGGTGGCAAAGCGTACAGAGAGAGAAGGAACATGCGTGGAAAAATAACTATAGATTGTTCTTTTTGAAACGTTTTACCGAAATGCAAAGTTTAAAAATCCGGCTTATACTTGACTGACCCTCGTGAAACGATACCAAGAACTCTACTGATAGGATCGTAATATTCGTCTTCTAGTTCATTGATGAAATTTGAAAAGTTTTTTGTACAGGGCCTGTGATATATTCGTAAAACGTTCCTATGGCAAGTGTCTGAATACTCTTCTGAATCCTGTCTCTTTCTATATATACACATATATACGTGCAGCTTCATTCAAACACAAAGGCCAAAGGAGGTGCAATCATCAAACAAAAGCGTTCGATCGATCGAAACTAAACTCGCCTCTCTAAACCAACAAACTCTATCAGAAATTCCACCTTCCTAGAGAACGGAGGAACACGGGTCCAATAGCGAGCTTGCATCATATATCGTGCAAACTATCGAAACTTTGGTCGGTCAGAAGCGACCAGTCAGTAAATTTACCGTAGCATCTCAACAGAGAACCGACCAAGATATTTTACGAAACGGATGCATAGTAGAAGGTGTAAAGGGGCGAAAGGTATCCTCACAGCGGGCCGGTAAGTGCGCAGAATCCAGGGTAACGATTGCAGGAGCAGTCAAAGGCAGCCATCGCACAGGTAAGGCAACCGGCTGATCTGGGTCACCACGACCTCGTCCCAAAGGCTGCACTTGCCGGAGGTTACGACCCGCTTAATAGTCGCTCGATTCGCCCATCGATCGGTTGATCGGTCGTTGATGGATAGTTTTATTTCTGCTCGTCTTTTTATTCGCTTCTTGTCCCATCTGTTTGGTAGGCCGAGTGACTGGAAAAGCTGGATTTACATCTTACTCTCGAGTCGTTCGCGTACATCGGCAAGAAGAAAAATCGTAAGGCTTCGTCGGCTCTCCCAGCTTCTTCGCGGGTCCTCCGCTCGACGAGAGGATCTGAAAGAAACTCGAACGATATCTGAGGGGTTATGGGCTTACCAATACGATAAATACGCGTTCGCATGGATTATTGCAGTCTCGGCTAAGTCCGGAAAGCTGGTGGCTTCCTTCATCCGCGGTAATCAATTTTTGTCTCGTTGAGAATTGCGACGAATTCGCCTTCACTTATCAAAGTTACTGTGTTTATAGTTGGAAATTACAGTGTATGCTACGTAACGAGCGAAAGAGATGTGATATTTAACCCTTAATTGCTTTCGTGAGCTCCTGCATTAACCTGGATATTATGAATATTGTCATAATTCCGCTCTAAAGTACATGACGCATAATTTCATCAGCCTACAATTTGAAAAGTGTTTGGATATTTTGATAATATTAAAGTTTCCTCACAAACATTGTCATAAATCCGCTGTAAAGTAACACACAACGCGCAATTTCCTCAAGCTTCAATTTGTAAAGTGTTTGAATATTTTTATCATATTACAATAAATTCCGTTTCTCTTCATTCCTTCTTTTATTATTCAAATAATTGTTTGTAAGAAATAAAAAATTTTCTTCTATATGTACATACCATCATACTGTTATTCCGTAATATATTTGTTATTAGCTGCGTATTTGACAAAAAAGAAAAATTTATATGTATTTAAATTCTATAGAATTCAAACTACCCGCCAACCGACATTTTTACTTTTGCTTTGTTTTACCGGCAGCCATTTTACTGAATAGATTAGATCACAAGAGAAGAACGGCAATTTAGCACTTAGAAAATCGATTTTCGATTTTCCATGTAAAATTTATAGTGGATTTGTTATTAACTGTTATTGTATATAATTTACTTTATTCCCAAAATGAACTCAATTTTCCAGAATCGATCGTCTTATTTACCCCAAGGATTTACGTTATTACATATATATAGTACTTATAAGTCAAAATTATACCAAAGTTGGATTCTGAGTGTCTCGAGATGTATAATAGCTAGTATTCATACAGAAATATCCATAATTGTTTACACAAGTTGCATAATGGAAGATGACGTTGTAATTACCAGTGCAACGAGAATTAGTGTCATTTAATCGAAATATGCAAATTTGAATATAGCATAGTTACTAGTATACATAGTCAACTAGTAACAGGCAAGCAACTAATTAGAAACTTTGGAACAAACATATCCGGTGTACATACGAATGAATGAGACATAACGTATTACTTCGTTATAGTAGCCATTAATAAACGGACTAAATTCTAATAAACGCGAGATTCCTGATACAAAACGTAATTAGAATCTCAGCCGTTCGATCATCTGGAAATTTCTCGATCATCCTATAACTTGTTAATTTGTATAATGGCGCTACAACTATAACAACAAATAATTGAAATAATCTCTGCTGCAAGCGAAGTTTCGTACACGTCACCGACAAAAGCGTGAAACCTGTATCGTGCGATAGAGAGGGCGGAAAAATAATTGTTTAATAAAATAAGTTTAATAAACATTAGATAACTGAAGACTGATCTGCAATATTGGTCTGGTAGACGACGTTGTAAGTGCAAAACTTACAAAATATTTTTCGTAAATAATTATACATAATTATATATAACTGTATAATATATAATTATATTTTTGTAAATAATTATATATATACGATAATTATTAATATATTACATATTTGTAAATAATTACTAGTAGTGTTAAAAGTTAAAAAGTGACACCACCTGTGTTTCTAACATTGTTTCTGTATAAAACAATATAAGTTAAGCGATAGATATGCTCGAACATATGGATACTAGATATCACCAATTTTATAACAATTCTCACTCGAAATATTATAAAATATATTTTTCCAATAAAAATAAAAATGACGTCTTGAAAAGATATATTGCCTGTTTTTGTGCAAATCATCTAAGAATAGACAAGATTGGCACATACAATACTTGCGAATTTATATGAATGACATATTCAGCTTACCCTCCAATTAAGAGGCACATATTTTCTATAAAAATAATTCTTCTCATGATGAATATATTAGCCCACAAAACAGAAAATTTTGTGATGCATTTGGATTATTTTGTATACTTAAGACCTTATAATAGTCAAAACAAATGAAATTCTGAAAATAATTTTAAGTCGGAGAAGCTTTTTCTCTCTGGCGAAAAGTTTACAGTGTTGTCTACACAAAATCTTCAATTGTTCCTTGGATTTTATCTACGCCATTTGTCTAAACGAATGGAACATCGAGTTTTCTTTGCAACTAAGAAGCACATACAGACTATATTCCTACTGATATACTTTTTCATAAATTTGGGCTACATTAATGTACAAGTTTTCTTTTCCTCCTGAAAAACTTGTTTCTCGGCACTTAACGATATCTTCGATGAGCTCTCATCTTCTTGCACCATGTCTTCAATTTTATTTTTTAAACGACGTTAGATTAATAGATCTTTTCGTACACGTCACCGACAAAAGCAGGAAACCTGTATCGTGCGATAGAGAGGGCGGAAAATTAATTGGAGATTTCTGAAGGCCGTGGGGATCGTCGAGATTGCAGGCACGCTTAGTTAATCTCCGCGGACGCGAATTGCCACCGAAACGAGAAAGTTCCTGATCCTGTTTTCATCATGGATCAGGAGGAACCGCCGCCTCGAGCTCGGTGGCCTATCGAAGTCTCCACGTCGAGGTCTCCGCGATCGATTAAGTTCCCTGTGTCCGACTGCTGCGTACAACCGTCGACAACTCGAGAAAGTGTTCGAACACTTGTAGAAAGAAACCATTCACGGGGTTTGTCATGTATCTTGCACGAAACATTTTGCAATTTCTTCCAGGACACAGTGACACTCCACTACCGTGATCGTATTGATCAAGAAATATTTGGAGAACTTAAAAAAGATGTGAAAATGTAGATACGAGGTACATATTTTTGAGAGATCACAAAAGCATTTATCAATATAATCAATGGTAATATAAAAATAAAATGGAAATTAAAATAACATAAATAAAATTTATAATTATAGATATAGTATTATATATATTATATTGTATTATATTATATAATATTATACATATTATATAGTATAGTTTATAGTTATATAATATCAGTCATATAATAGTTATGAATATTATTACAAATAAACAATAAATATAATTATATTAATAAATGTAATTACATATTCGATAAGACCATAGCTGATGCTTATTACAGAGCGGCGAGCATATTAATTTTGTTACTTTACTTCAATTTACCGAGCATCGTATAATGTACAGTTTTTGTTCATTTTTATATACAGTTTCTTATATATTTTGGCTCGAAAATATTCAAACGTTCTTTAAAACAGAATAGCAATTTTAGAACTGAACCAAACGACTTGAATTTTTTGAGAGGTCAGAAGGATCAGTTGACCTGATAACGTGTAACAAAATGTTAAACAAACCACAGTTGTTCAAAATCGCGAAGAAAATAGTAAAAGTCACTTTTTGCCGTTTCTTTTTGCATTCTTTATAATTTTACATTCCATTTAAGGAACTAATGTTTCTAACCGCGCGCAAAAATTCAAATCTCGTCCAATTCGAAAAAGGTCATTCTGTTTTGAAAGGCGTCCGAATATTTTCGCGAATCACTGCAAATCCAATATAAAATATCCAAACATACAGGAATAGTGAATGTTTCTGTGAGCACATAAATAGAGAAAACGCCTTTCTTCGATTTTCGTACGTGCTATTAATAAAATAATACCTAGGAACAATAAATTGTAATATTTTACATCAAATTTTTATTATTTTGTTGGTCCACGTTTCTTTTTAATAGCTTCGGCACATCTACGTGCTATGGAATTTACCAATCTTATACAGCGTTTTACTGGCATTTTCTCCATGTCATATAATTCGTTTAAACTTATCTCTCCTTCTTTTTTCATATAATCTCTCAGCGTCTTAATCAGATTTATATTGAGATTGTGCTGACCACCGCCTGACATTAACATTACTCCATTAAATGCTCCTGTAGAAGAGAGATTTCGCTTTTCGACAAGTGCGTTTAGGATCATTGTCAGCCTGAGAAATCCAATCCCGAGGTAAATTATCATTCGCGTATATGCAGCAGTAAATAACCGTTTAAAGAATCGATATAAACACGTTGACTCATGACCCTATTAGTGCGACAAATTGGACCAGGTCCATTTTTGCTCATTCCTCCCTAAACAATTACAGACCCACCATTTCCGTTAATAGTAAATTTTATGCATTTATTATTCAATTCTTCCTCGATTCGCCGACGAATATACGATCTTCCTTCGGAACCGGAACGATTAAATTTTTATTCATCGGTGAAACTAACTGCTAAAATTTGTTCTCTTGGCCGATCAATACGTGTTTTCACAAACTCATGAAAAATGGAGTTCCTCTATTTATATGTTCCAAATACCAATATTCCGGTTAAATGTGAGTTTCTATAGCAGAAAATATTTCTACTAAACAGAGATATGTACAGTACTGTGAACGTCTATAGACTGAAACATATTTTCTGCTTTATATTTCTTCAATACCTTCAAGAAACCGCTGCTCATGCTTGGGATATGTTAAAGGAAATTACTTTATGAAAGTTGCGTATAGTTGAACGTTATAGGATATGAGAAGATGTTACACGGCGAATTATTGCCTTTCGTGAGCGAAATAGAAGACAAAAAGACTATTTTTCAACGCGACAATGCTCCCATTCATACAGCTGTCGCTATAAAAAAGTGGCTTCAAGATTTCGTAATAGAGTTATTACCGTGGCCAGCATTGAGTGTTGATCCGAACACGACCGAAAAACTGCAGCGGAATTTTTTGACAAGAAAAATTTACGATCAAAAGGAGTTACCTAAAATAAAAAATATCGTTGAACTTGAAAAGAAATAAAATTCACATGGGCGAATACTCAAAACGAAACTGTAAAAAATATGTTAGTGAATAGCGTACTTAACAGATTAATAGAAGTGATCGAAAATAAAGAAAAATCCACTAAATATCGAATGGAAAGGTAACAAAATTAACATCGAGTTCATATTTTCTCACATCCGAAAACACAATTTTAAGAGAAAATTTTACTTCTTCCAGACTTCGAAAAAAGAAAATCTTTGTCGTATTTTCAGTTTTGTTTCGCGTTATAATACGAAATTACATAAACGATTTTGTCAATTATTGTTTCAATATAGTGAAAAATCTAAAACTAGGATTAAGATTATAACTGTTGATGGTACTGTACGTATTTATGTCTATTTCAAAGAAAATCAATATACAATCATAAACAATATAAAATATTAAAGTATAAAATAGTAAAATATACAATATTAATTCCGACAAATGTCTTGAAAAGCGCATTTTTTGAAAGAATTTCTGGTCTTCACATAAAAAACTTGTGACCTACTGAAATGATTAAGATTGTTGTTCGTGTTACATTATAATTTTCTACCGAGTGTATATTTGTAATAAATTTCACATTCTATATAGCATACACGAGACGTACGCAAGAATTTTCTATAACGAATGTCGAAATCCTTCCGCGAGCCACTGCAAGGATCGTCATCACGTACGCGAGTAAGCACATATGGTAGTTACGATAACGACTCCTCCAGGCAGAAACGAAGGCCAACGTGGAATTTAATTATAATTGAATCAACCGCGTCTCCTGACCTGAGACAATCACTTGGTCGACTCAGTGAATCGATTACTTCAACGTGCACCCTGAGATGACTAAATATTGAAATTAAGCAATTAGTGCTATTATTAGGTAAACTCGAGGATTCAGTTCGATGCAACTGCCCCTTTCACACTTGTGATGGCGAATAAAAAGGACTTATGTCTTTCGTATTAATATTTTGTGCTAATAGCTCAGCATAAATATAGACAATGAATATAAGATCGGCTTTCACAAAGTTGCTTGAAACGAGCAGAGGCGCGCCGACATTTTCTTGGTGCACTCTTCGTCTAATTCTTTCTATCCAGCACGAAAAACGAATCTACTCTTTGCGCAAAGATGTGTATGTATCGAGGACAGTGAATTCCGAAATTATCTTGAAAGTGTAGAAAGAAAACTTCTACTATTTCTCCGAACAGCCAACTTGTCGATACCGTGATGCAGTTTGGTAGAAAACAAAATTAGCCTTATTTACAGTTCTCTGTAAATTGCTTTCCTGACCTTTCCCATTGTTTACCGTGTTTTCGCTATCTACCACTGAGGTACTTACAATAGCCGAGGAATAGTTTTAATACAGTACGTAATATCGCGAAATTATTGCTATAGCGAAAATATAACTTGGACCTTTCACTTCCAATTGCTGTTTCGTGTAATTAACGTGGGATATCGGTATGGATTTAAATAATGTTTGTACGATAGATCACGAGCTCGAGACAATTGGCTGCCATATATTCGTTATTACAATTATGACGTTAATTATTTCAATTGTATGAAATAATTAGTCCGTACGTGACAAATGTCTCGAGCATTAGAATTTTCATTCATAATAATCTAATGGAATTACTAATTACGAAAGATATGTTAAAATGATGTCATTATCATCAGACTAAAGAATGTAAAAATTTATCGTCGATTGAAATTAAAATTAAACTCTATAATAAATTATTTAAAAAGCTTCCTAAAGCAAGATTAAGTTTCTTTATTTAAATATTCTTCTCCAAAAACGCGAGCAATAAAATAGTAATTTTAATAGAATATCCAAAAGGAAGGTGGTTTTTTTAAAGACGCAGTACATAGACTTTGCTTTGCTTTATCTTTGGCTGAGAAAATTTGGATCATGCTTTAAAAATATCCGTACGGAAGACATTTTAAAAATTAGAAAATGCTTCGACACATTTTTGCTTAAATATCAATAAAGCTCGATAAAAATAAAAATCGAATATTATCGTGATTTATCTTTTCATGACGTAAGTTTTTCCCAGCAATTTCATACAGCGAAGTATGTATTCATTTTCCTCGCATAAATAAACATTTTCGTTATTCTGAATATGAAAATTCTAAAACATTAAAAATAAGACACAAGTATTATACCTTTCTACAACAAGAATTTTAGTGCAAGGACAATTGCTAATATTATTATTAATTATTATAATATTATCGTCTAAATATTTTCTTGCTAGTTCCTTTATGTCCTTCGCAAAAATAAGAAATTTTCCTTTATATTCCTGGTAGGAATAGCGCTTATTGCGAAATTCAATTTTAGCCTGCATGAATTTTTAATATTTTTATCCAGAAAGGGATTGCAGCTTAGTCCCGTCTCTAGAATTACCCTGTCGCATAAGAACTTATAGTTCCACGATTCTTTTATATCGTACTATATACCCTCTATATCTATATCATACTATTTATACCGAATTATACTATTTCTATATCATTGTATGCCTATACCTATCGCGTAATGCCTAAGACGCGAAGTATACAATAATAAAATCAGAGAAACGATTCGAGACTCTGCATATAAAGATAAGTCGAAAATCTAGAATCTGGAATCTAGAATCTTAATTGAAATTTTCTTTATTTGAAGACATCGTTTTCAACAAAATCGAATTTGAAAATTCATCAAGTCCCTGCATGTTACAGCTACACACGTATAAAACTGATTCTTGATTTTTGTCAAAAAACGAGACTTGGAAGGACAAAGTGTTATCCTGCATTTAGTTAAGTTTAATTTATTATTCTAATAATCTCATTTTCGCACAATAACATGCAAATAATAGAATTAATCTGCTCCCAATTGGCTGCTTATATCCAGTCAGAAATACATCAGGTTGACGCGTATTTAACAAACTTTCAAATTCAATCTTCTCGAAAATAAAGCTTGAACAATGAAAACACCTTGTTCTACAACTTATTTCGACTTACTTTTATTTGTAAAATAACTATTGTTTATAGCCAATAAATTAGAAGATGTAACAAGCCTATCTTGTATTAATTACTTCTTTATTTAATTTATATTCGAACAAGGCACGTCTATGTTTCAGATCGAAGTCTTGAAACCAAACCTTGAAAGAAAAGAATATTTGTACGTTCACTCGTACTAAGCAAATGGTTGCTATTCTCTCATTTATATTACAGTCTATGTATAAAGATAACTGAAGGTTTCTTGTAGACAACACTGTAAGTGCAAAGACTAAAAAATATAATTCTCTTAACTTATAATGTCCTACCTGCCAATGGAAATACCGTAGTATAGTATTTAAGTGCAACTTTCCTTTCTAAATAGTTATTAATAATGTCAGAAGATGGTATTACAAGGTCGCCTCTACAGAAATAAATATAAGTACAATCAACACTAGGTAATTGAAGATTTCTTGCACAGGGCATTGTAAGTGAAAAGATTGAAAAATGTTATTTCTTTATCGTATAATATCTTACATGCCAAATTAAAGTATAGAATTTAAGAACAACTTCCATTTAAATAAGTAAATAATTACTAATAATCCAACATTTCCTCTGTATAAAACAATGTAAATGCCACTAAGCGGTAGACACACTCCATACTAAATATCACCAATTTTACAACAATATTTATTCGAAGTATTATAAAACGTGGTTTCTCAATAAAAATGAAAAGAAGGTATTGAAAAAGTATATTTTCTGTTTTTATACAAATTGTATAGGAACAAACAGGATTCACGTTTACAGTGCTTGCGAATTTAAATGAATGGCACATTCAGTTTTCTTTTCAATTAAGAGGCACATACAGAATTTTCTATAAGGACAATTCTTTTCCTGAAGAATACATTGCTGCAAAAAGTAGAAAATTTTGCGATGCATCTGGATCATTTTGTACACCTAAGATTCTATAATAATCAAGACGAATCAAAAACCGAAAATAATTTTAAGCCAGAGAAGTTAAAAAATGTTATATTTTTTTACAAAAAGTCTCCATTTCGTTTAATGTCTAGTGTACAATAAGTAACAGACGCGTAAACAATTGAATTCTGGAAGTAGTGAAATAAGTCCTATGAAATCCACAGTCGACCCAACAATAAAGCAACAATAACCTTTTGTTCAATAGTAGCGGTTGAAATTATTAACAACTATTGTAATTGTCCCTCGTAACAGCCGATAGCAAACATGGATTTGTGTTCAAACCTGGCTTATCAAACTATATTGGCCACCCTTTTTGCCGAACAGAGCTCGCTCTCTCGTTTCTCTCGCAGATCTCTCTGCCACGGGGTATCGAGTTTCCCGTTTAACGCGATACTTCATTAGCTACGGTGAAAACGACGGGTCGAGTTGTGTCGTACAAAAGGTTTCGCAGAATTGATGGATCCAGGCATCGCTTTCGCTCGAACCCTACGGCACCGATCGACCCCTATCATTGCGCATGGGGCACCAACGAGTAACTCGCGGAACTTGCACGCGAGAAAACCGAATATCTCTGGCAGCACAGTGGTTTCCAAACTTTATTACATCACGAAAGCCTGAAATTCTGAAAAAAAGTCAAATTCCACACAAGGAAGCGGAATATTTTTGATATTGCTTTTAATACCATGTTTAGCAATACGACGATCTCCAAATGCTATTGTACAACTTATTTCGCGGAAGCTTAATTTTCTGGAAAAAATTAATTAAGGAAAAGAGGACAAATAACTGTGCCAGGATAGTGGTTTGCAGAGTCAATAGTTTACCTTGCGAAAGCTTAAAATTCTGGAAAAAATTAATTGCACACGAGAAAAGTGAATATTAAAAAAAAAAACAAGGCGATTTGCAAATTAGGTGACTCACTTCGTGGAATTCTAAAAAAAAATTACACATAGAAAAGCCAAATATTTTTATATTTTTCTCCAAATTCAATAATATTTTTCATGAAAATAAAAAATTGTGGAAAAAATATTTTAAATGGTACAGTGGTCGCCAAAATTCGGTAATTCGCTTGACGAAAACTTGGAATTCTGGAAAAGGTTAATTAAGAACAAATACCCCAAATGATTTCAACAGCCAGCGGACAACTAGAACCATAAAGAGTCTAAGAAAAGAAATGTATGAGGAAATCCGAAAAAATTCACAGAATATTCTACGTGTGTTGGATCTCTTTGAGATGTGCAGAGGTGTGCAGAGGTGCACTTTGGAAACCACTGGCACGGAGATACACAAACGTCGGCGGTTGCGTTCCAGCGAGTGGTCGATAACGCCGAGTTTGCGCTGACAGAGAGCCACAGGGCGAGTTAAACAGATTCTACGTATGTACGTACACACGTACAATCTACATACACGTATGTGTGAAAAAAAGAGGCGATAAATAGAATATCGTAAAAGGAAAAAGAAATAATTAAGAAAAAAAATCAACGAGTCACACTAGTTTGTAAAGGAGGAGAAAAATAAATATTGTAAAACAAAAAACGGAAACTGGAGAAAGAGGGTGAAGAGAAAGCGAAGATTAGATAGAAGAGGATTGGATAGCAGATGATTGGATATGGAAGAGGATAGAAAGTGCGTTTGAGCTCGATGGAAAGCTGTCGAGTATCGTGTTCGGGTTCCTGTTGAAATCTCCGTAACCTGACACCCTCGCCATGAACTTCGATGAACGGGGTTGATGTCTCCCAGTCGATTCCGGTTATGTTACACTCCAACAGAAGTTGCCTAAATTAGTAAACAAATATGTACATCTCTTCTGGTACAAATTCCTGACGCCTGCGATATTATTGAAAATGTCTAAATGTCTACTGTTAAACGAACAAAGATAGAAGCTTGTACATGCCTGTTAACGACTACACCTTGTAGAGTCTGAGACAAAGACAATTAGTTCAACGCTATAGTTTCACCTGGAAATAAGCAACATGCTATGACCTCGTCTTTATTCAAATTCGCCGACAGAAGGAGAAGTCCGAGAACGAGTAAGATGGCCATGAAAGCGAGAAGCCATAAATTTTTGTAGTCGAGTGAAATCATTTAGTAGAAGATGAATAGAATATGTACAATGCTGTCTCGCTTCAGTATTAAGAGCCTGACGTATTATATACTGCTCAATTGTATTCTTTTTTGATCCATTCAAGAACAAAGTTAAGTCGAATGGTATATTTGTCTCGTAATAAGCAACAAACAGTTTCCGGACTTGCTGCTTATTTAGAGGAAAAACTACGTTTTGCTTTCAACTTAAAGAGTGTTTATGAGACGAAATTACGGAGAATGGTAATTGGAAATTACCCAATTGGAAATCATCAGTGTGTCACTGATCCATCTCCTGAAACACATTCATGTAAAACTATTTAATGTGAAGAATAGTAATTAATTCATTTTTTGAGGTTCTGACTGTGAAGCGAAGAAGACCTTCTGGTAGCCCAAAATCTTGAAAAAGGGAAGTCATCCAAAGAAAGTTCCAACACACTCTGTTTTTACTATTATATATATCTTCGCGCATTACGTGCTTCCTGTAAATTTTTGCAAAATTAAATTTTCCGGAAATGTATAAATATTCGCAGTCTAGACGCATATACTTACACACTCGTAATTAATCGCTATAGCAGAAAATCTCTTGCAAACTACCATATTTCCTATTCTATCGGTACCTGCATATTGTTAATAAAGAAAAAGGCAAAATATAAAAGAAAACTAAAGCTATACCAGGAACTCGTACAAAGTATTTGCCAATAAACTGAGGTGGATAGGTCGTGATAGGCGCGGAAGAAACACTTGAATATATTTAACAATATATATTTATTAACACATACTCTGTGTGTACACTATGCGTAGGACTCGCGATTACAAGTTCGACTTCTGGTCGATGCGTTACGATGTATGATACAAGTGCGAATGATGATTGCTTAAAATGTCGAGAAACTCGGATCAATTATTACTGCTAACTACGAACTATCGACTCGGACAGGCGTCTAATGACTGCGCTGCTGTCGTCCGATTCTAGTTGGTGCCGAGTGCCGCTACAGAACGATGAAATGAACACTTACACGAAGTACGCAATTACCAATGTTAACTTCCGATGCAATTCTAATTCCGTAAAGTGGTTAATGTTTCCTATTAAGTTTCCTATTACGTTTCCTATTAAAGAAACGCACAACTTTGACTCCAAAGGCTTTCGTAATTTCTATAGTGTTACGTAGAATGTAATTCAAAGCGCATTAATTCTCGTACATTATTCAATATTACCTCACGACGACTTTTAGCAGAGAAATGTCTCTCTCATTATGTCGCTGCTAGGCGGATGTGTCAAAGAAGCTTTTATGCTCGTATGCAATCTTCGTAACGAAAATGGCTCGACAATACGTTTAGCCAACGAACCGAAACCGCTTTTACAAAACGATTACGTAATGACTTAAACGTGTCATTATATCCTAATAGTATCGTAGTATAATAGCTGGAGAGGAACGATACCAGATCTTATAATAGATCTTTGTATCCGTTGATCGATTTGTTTGTAACTATTGAACGTGAAAAGGAGGGAAAACAAATATGTCAAATAGATTACAATTAATAATTAAAAAAACAGTTAAGCGATCGTACACTCTGTTGTTCTTGATGAATAATTGTAAGTGAAAGTTTTAAACATGTACTCGCGGAATGAAAACTTCCTTTCGTAAAGTGAAAGTGAAATTATTATCCCGTGTCGCCAAGTTTATTTAACAATTGAGATATTTTTTAATGTAGAATACAATTGACTATGCCAGAACTAATTGAATCAACCGTTGATAGTTCAATGATCGTCGTCAGTGCTCGTTCAACTAATTGGTAGTTAAAACTAATTGATAGATGAAACTAATTGGTTTTAGCACGTTTTAGCCACATAAAAATATAGATATATGTATACATTGTACATGTACATAGACAAGTAGGAATAATCTGTGCCAAATCTACAAATCCAGAATAAAACTACTAGCCTATACACGGATTTAAATGGCGACATTTTAATCCAAAATAGAAAATGCGAGTAAAAGTGTATACCGATATAATAAACTGGTTTCATTGGAATAAAGACGATAATAATGACGATTTTACACAAGTGGAGACAACAAACATGCACCAGATTTTCTGGCAGACATTGGTTTATACAACTTGCTATAGATTCCTTTCGTCCCACTGATCATTCTTAATGTAGTTAGTAGTAAGTAACTGTAAAAGGTGCGCGTGACCCTAAAAACTTAATTGAAAAGAAAAATAGCAAACGAAAGTGGCGATGAAGAGGTGCCTAATGTAAAAGATTTCGATAGTTCGAAGTATAGAAAGAGATTCTTCTGTATGCAGAATTATGTGATTCAGCAGCAAACAAGATATGGGATTCATAAATATTTAAAGAATCTGTCAATTACTCTTAATCTGTATTTGAATAAATGAAATTCTACATCGGGAAAATGATCGTTCCATTATCGGAAAATTCCATTATCCCAACAGTTTTGTCACCTTATTAGTTCGGATAAGATAGACTTTACTGTGTTTCGATGATACTGACTTATAACTTATAAGAGCTTCGTCTCAAAATAATATGAGGCACCAATTTATACAAAAGAAAATCGTAGAGCTCCATTTAAGGAAAAGTGGAGTTGTATCGGTGCATTATTCTTTATAATCTTTTCCTAACTATAACTTTTCGCTCCAATAAAACTACAGTCCGTCCCAGTTACTAAAATTATTCTGTATATAAACCATTACGATTTAATTAGTACTCGTTTGTTCTCCCATTGTCAACTGTTAATTTGACATTTGAGTACCTAGTATTTCTTTCGTGAAAATCATTGAAAACCAACTTGATCGGAAATAAAGCTGTGTGTATAAGAAGAAAACATTGTTTTCTTGGACCTATATACATGTATGTATACGTGTACTTTCAGGCGATCTGTCCCGAAACTGCGAGACATTCTGCATATCTTTAGTTGAACAGTTGGCTAACAGGTAGAAAAGTAACGTACTCTACAAAAAAGGCGACCAAACAATTTTCTCCGCCTCTCATTTCCTGTTTAACTCGAAGATAAATGATCGTAAGATTTATCTTTGACGTTTCAATGTCGTTTCATTTTCAGTTGATTCGATGATAAACGAATATAGTGGTATGTTTGACATTTCAATGCCAAACGTCACGTCTGAAAAGAAGAAAGACATGTTACAAACAATAAAAACTGATTTCTGATTGTCGAAGGATACGCATTTAAAAGCGATTACGAAATTTAAAAGAACATCCGCATAAGGAGTAAAAAATGATAAGCAATATCAATCAAGATTAATGACCGCGTCATATTTACGTTGGTTAAAAATACTTTGCACGATGTACAGAATGAAATATTAACAGAATAGTAAACAGAATAATAATAGAATGGCAGATAGTCTTGTAGAAACTAGTTACATATGTATTAGGCTGTAACATAAATTTTCATGCTGTTTTCTTTACTTACAATTAGTATCTATATACATCGCTTTTTTTCGTCTATGACCTTCACAAAATTGTTACTAATATATCGTTTTAATTTAAAGGAAACCAATACATTATATAGATTCTTTTCGTTTCATTCTTCTATACATCAATAATTTTACATTTATTTATTTTACAGTTAATTAGGTCACGCAGAAACGTTTACAAAATCACACACGTTTCATTCTGTACAATAAAAAATTTACTACAATTTTCTTGAATTTTGTTATTATTTGTAATAATCGATTTTTAAATTCCTTAATTTTAATTTAATTTATTTCATTTATAATATATATTATAATATATTTAATTTAATTTAAAAAAGATTGTTGTCTCGATACATCGACCCGTATAAGATAAAAGAGAATAAAACGATACAAAACTGTATAAATAGAAGAAAAAAACAGAAAGTGAAAACGAAAGTAATATTCCCAAAGATGCTCGTCATTATCCATTGTCTGAACTGTCACTGCACGTCAAACTTTGGTAACTATCTACAGCTCGATGATGAAAGCCAGCAACACAACATCGAAAGGATCCTACGTTTCGTATCGCAAAGTAGTCGACCGGGTAATTCATATTACGCGAGAGAGCTGTAAGGTATCAGTCAGGCGTAACGACGTCTCATTAAGTCACAGAAGATGCACACAAATCCTCACGAAACGTTCCGTTTCGTAACGCACCGTGGCTTCCGAGGCCGGAAGATAGAACCGATAGGTCGAACTGAGAACAGATCTGCAGTCACTCTCAAAAATATTCGCACACTGATATGACCTCTACGTTCTATATCTGAAAAAATATATATAAAACAGCAAAACTGTTTTACAGTATATCCAAGTATTGTAATAAGTATATAAGTTGTTTAAACATTGAAGGAATTGTTGGACAAAATTCAATTTTATCCAACATTTCCTTGTGTATAAAAAATATAATTAATTTATATATTTATAAATAAATCAAATCTCAAAAATATTCGTTAAGAAGCTAAAAATGGCAATTGTTTTATAAAAATTTAATATCCTTTTTTTTCGATAATGTGTTTTATATGTTGAAGATTTATTTTTGTTAGTAATCGATGCTGTATTTTATTCCTTTATTAGACAATTTTATCGTTTTTCTTTAGCGTTTATTGTTATTTTTTAATTGTAAAATAATACTTCTGTAAAAGAACTCGTTATCTTATTTTGATAACTTAAATTTGTAATGTATTGAAATATTCTCGCAAATTTTTAATTCATTTTCTTCTATTTTACATACGACATTAAATACGATGGTAAAAGTGTGTGACGTGAAATATGACGATACGGTCTGTAGATATCAGAAATAAAAAATCTGTTGATTTGTAATTTGTCAAAAATAGAAAATTTGTTAATTAATTAGGTACCGTTGCCTGAGCAGCGTAAGATAAAACGAGGAAAAATGCATTCTAAATTTGCAAAAATATAAACCACAAATTTAAGTTATCAAACTGAGATAACGAGATTTTTTACCTGTACTGTACAATTAGTAAAAAAAGCGATAAAAGCTAAAGAAAAATGATAAATTACATTACTAATAAAAATAATCTTTACCATATTAAACAGCTTAATACGTGACATTAAACAAAATTGGTATCGTACAAAATATTAAACTTCCATAAGCAATTGTTATTTTAGTTTCTTTAACGTTAAGTTATAAATTTCCAATTATTTTTTAGACATGAAACTTTGAGACGTGAAAGACACTGAGACTTTTATTCAACATTTCTTTTAATATTTGACTACGGTTTGTTTTAAGTCAAAAGCTTTTAACTTTCTGATATCCATATACTTCGATATACAGTCAAACATTTTTATTGTTCTATCGTGTATCTATATCAGATATGGGACGTAGTAGTCAAAATTATGCTAGTGTGTGAATATTTTCACGACTTGTTGTTGATTGCTGCTAATTAAACTGACAAACCGTAAATAGAAAGGAAACGTCTATGTAAACCTTTCGTTCTTATCTCGTTCTGAAGAACCGTGGTTAATTAGTCAATTCTAAATGTTCGAATGTCATAAAGTAGCAAACGTAACGAGACTCGGCGAGTTACATATGTATATCTGATTTATGAGTTCAGATATTAACGATTCGTATAAAATTATGTCGATTAATTCATATCTACGTGGAGATTTTAATGCTGTTTTATGGATCTCCTCGAGTGAGTATGAAATGCTTTATGGCCGATATCATGCTATGAAAGGTATCTAGTAAATCATATTTTACTAATCATATTTTTCGCGTTGAAATATTATTAAGGTTTATAGCCCCTTAACGTTCTTAAGTACACATATTTCTGACAATAGCTTGATATGAAATGAAATATAGCGAAATATAGCGCGCATTGACCAAATAGGGAAATATTTGAATTTTATTTTCTCGAATCTTTCTATAACTTCACTTCATAATACTTAAAATTATCTCCACACAATGTCGAAGCAATCAGTATCGTGTATTTGTCTTCATTATTATATATTCTTTCCAAAAGTTGTCATACTCAACAAATATCTACTTTCAGTCGTTTGTACTCTATCATTTCACGTAAAGCATAGTAGCATTAATTACACAGTTAAGCCTCCCTTATCCCAACACCAATTATCCGAATACCCTAATATTCGAACGTTATATCCACCATGCTATTTTCAAGTAACGGATATCTTTACCCGTTTTAAATATTTACATACAAAACATGAAATTAATAAAGTGATACATACTTTATAAACGTTCATATGGAACGTTCCTTTGTATTGTTATTGATATTATTTTTTATATTATATTTCTTTTATTTATGATTTTTACTTTATACTTATTGTGCTTATATTTATACTTATTGCTTTATATTACTCCATATTTGTTCCTTTAATCGTGTGAATTCTAATTGTAAGAATTTAGTATGTAACTTTAGTATGAGATAGCGTCGTATCTATCGAAACAGAATACGAGATAATTAAAAAAACCTCGAAAATGGTACAGTTGCGACAGAATTAACAAAAATACATGATGTTGGAAAAACCACAATATTAAAAACGTTAAGAAAATTATCTGAAGCCCTTAGATTCCTGACAATGGTAGAAAAGCCTTAAATATATTGAGGTAATGAAATGGTTTCATCGCGATAAAAACCATAATAATGACAATTTTACAGCAATGGAAACAGCAAACGAGCACCAGATTTTCTGGAAGACATTGGTTTATACAACTCGCTATAGATTCCTTTCGTCCTACTGATCATTCTTAACGTGGTCATTAATAGCCGTGAAAGCTGAACATCACCTTAAACACGCAATTAAAAAGAAAAGCAGCTAACGAAAGTGATGATGAAGAGGTGCCTTCTTAAAAATGGCTTCGATGGTTCGAAGTACAAAAGGTGATTCTTCATAAATATTTAAAGAAGCTTTTAACTAATCCGAATTTGTATTTGAATAAATAAAATTTCATATCAGAAAAGTAACTGTTCTATTATCGGACAATTCCAATATCCGAGCAGTTTTGTTAACTTATTAGTTCAGATAAGGCAAGATCTAGTATATTTCAGTCTCGATAAACTTGTAGGACCATTCCAATTTCGTTAATATTTGAATTCGTTTGAATACAAAAATATTTGAACAGCTTCTTCCTATACATATAACCGTCAGTTGGTCTTTGTTTCCAAGATATTCGCAAAAAACTGCCGGTACCACTGCAGAAATATCTATTATAATTCACTTAAAAATGTGCATCATCAATGTGTTAGGTTTGGGTTTGGCCTGGTTTTTTAAGCCGCAAACGACGCTTGCGTGAAATAATAACAAATTAATTATAAGAATAATTGATAACGAATAATTGATATTATTTTACAAAATAGAATAATCCTTATTAACTCAAGATAGACCCAATAAGTTGATGATATTTACTTTTTATTGAGTCATAAATTGTAACAGACGTTTCTTGCAGCTTAGTATGTGCACGTTGTGCATGGACCCTGTAAGCTTATCCGACCCTCGTTTATGAACAAAAGATAAGAGACAACTAATACTAACGCACACGCTGCCACGATCACACAACTATAGACAAAAATACAGCAGTACCTGCAATGTTTTGCGAATATTTCGAAAACTAAGCGAGACCGACGATTATATGTATAGGAAAAGATTGTTCAAAATATTGAGCTTTACAACATATTCCAATATCATTGAAATCAGAGAGGATGGAACGTTACCCTGAGTCTCAACTTAGCGTCACGAATCTTTTAATATATAATGTGTATGATTCATGTATCGTTATTACGTGATATCGTGTTTAGTTTTAACTGGTAACTAGTAAGATGAAACCTATTAGACTGTAGAAATGTTGACTATTGTGGTAATTTCGAAAATAGTCACTGTGAAACATTAATTGTATAAGCGTCCGTTAGTCACGGTATAACGTATAATTTTCTTAATTTTTTAACGAAAAGTAATTAGTAAAGTAAAAATATTACCCTTTCTCTATTTTTAATTGCCTCATGCATTATTTCGCTACCGTTGTAGGTATCTATGTATTCCATTCTTTGTGACACTTAGTTCAAATGCAAATTTGTGTCAGAAGATTTATCGCAGATCTCTTCGCACGCGATTGTTTAACTTACGTATTCCTTTAAAAAGTGGTGAACATGAAAGTCTTGTATAATTTATAAGACTCGAGGTACATTATATTTAGATACTCAACACATTCAAACGAAGTGATGTACACGTACTATACACGTAAACGTAATGATAATGTCTAATTAGAATATTAAAATTGTATGTTCTCTCGCAGACGAAATATGACGCATACATTTGTACTTAAAAATAATTCGCTAGGTGGATAAATAATTACGTTCTACAAAAAATACGTTCAGAAACTCGAATTAATTAAAACAGCGAGGAAGATCGTTCAAAGGATGAAATACATCGTATGCGAAATAGAATTTCTCCGAAACTCTGTGCCAGCTAAATTACAATGATATTGTTGAAAAGCTTTTTAAATGTTGATATAACATAAACGACAGTTAAGAAGAAAATTTTCGAAGCTCTATGAACCGTTAAAAATTGCATAAAGCACAAGTTGGAAAAAGAAAAAGTTGTAAATAAATTGACAAGTTCGTATATTTACAGAGTATGAGAAAGCCAAATACGTACATATAGTACTCTATCAAGCGTATTATCGAACGTACACCACATCTATTACTCGTATCTGCAACACATAATACTTACATCCTCTTGAGAACGCTCTGATTACATGCCTACATTTTGCTTACTCGTTTGCTAGAGCATTGCACGTGCTTCTGCTGGCGTAACAGATTACCAAAGATGTGTCTCAACCTCAACACGTGCTTTCCTGCCAACGTGCCTAACGCATCTTGCAGAAACACAAGACGGTGAAAAAAGCCGCGTACAGCGTCGTACATTACTCGTAAATCTACTTCGAACGCTTCCCACTAAGGGAAAACGCTATTAATATTGCTGCGTTTTTATGTGTTCATAACAATATAGAAAATTCCACGTGTATAAAAAATACAGTTACACGATATTTATATCTTAAATATATGTATATTATTATTAATAAGCAATTTGCTAATAATTAATTGAATAACTAAGAAGTCTATGTAGCGACCAATTTTATAAATGCGTGAAACCTGTTAAAATATAGGAGAAATATGTAGTGGTTGAATGTGCGAATAAGGTTTATCTAAATTCAATTAAAAAATTATAAACTACTCGGAGAATATCTTCTTTTTAAATATTGTTTATCGTTACATGTCCTGGTAAAGTATTAGTAACTGCAGTTACATGTTTTCTATAAATTATATAAATGTTAAGCGTAATGATCTATAAATAAACATTATATGAATGTTATTTGCATGCTTAGTTTGTTACAGTTGTCTTAGTTAGGTTGCTTAGTAAATAATTAACTATCAGTTAGTTGCAATTAGTAGCAAAGTGGTATGGTTTGTATGCATCTGTAGACAGTATAAAGATCTATTTTTTTTAGGACGCTTAGAAATTTTTTACATCGTTAGTAATTCTAATTAGTTGGAACGTATATTATATCATATTGTATTGAATTATTAAATTCTATATTATTGGATATCTTTAAGTTGCATCTTGTGTGTCTTCGAATTTGTTTCTATAACTTCTAGATGCTCAATGCTGTTGTTGATACCGCAGTATTCACAGATTACCTTGTCCTGTTTTTTAATAAGATGAGGATGTGTGAAGAATTGCGAAGATCATAAGCGGTCTCGTTTCATGTGTGTTTCTTCTGGATTTACGTAAAAATGTGTGGTTCTCCCAGCAGTTGTTTCCCATTCTTCTCTCGTTTTTATTTTTATGAACTGTTTGCTTTTTAAGTCTTTGTCCCTAGTTAGTTGTTAGACTATGATGTTGCTTCCATTTAAGTATGCTTGAACTCTTACGTGAAATGGCTTAGTGCACGAGGTTTTTTGTTGTAACGCCAACCGGCGCAGGGTTTTAGCAATATTTTATGCACCTGGTACAGAGAATATTATATTACAATACTTCTTGACCTAAACGTATATACTACGCATTAGATGAATAGATGAAAGGATCCTAAAGATACTTTCGATTACTAGGTACAAAAACTTAAGCCTCAATTTCACAAAATTGCTCGACTTCCAAAGATAAAATGAAAAAAACACCGCCAAACCATTTGTCTGCCAATCCATGATCCACGTAGCAGCTCGTCATCTGGCTTACTGTTTCCCCTCTCTGTTCGATAAAACTCTTTCGTTCAACGCATCCCCTAAAATCTTCTTGAGAAGAAAAGAAGACCTGCAAAAAGGCGTCGCTGATCATCGAGACGATCGTCAGCGTAAAAAGTGTCGGGTCTAACGTACTGTGTGTAGTCGTTAAAGGACCTTCGAGGGGAAGCAAAAGAAAGAACTGCGCTGTAGTCGTGAGCCCACATCGAATAAGAGACGCGGAGCGAGCCGGAACGTGCGAAAGATCGTAATCGTCCCTCCGAATCACTATGCACCAGTATCTGCTCGATCTGCGCGTATGTCGCGATGCTACGGGCGCATCCCCATTGCGAAGTGATGCAGGTGCACATGGCGCAACCGTTCGCAAGGTTCGACCGTACTTTCTCGACGCGATTGTTCGCGGGTTTGGTTTGAGCGGCACGTGTGCCAGGAGTGAATCGCCGACAATCGCGCACCTCTTTAGCGATTATACGTATACAGGCTGTCCCACGTAACTGTGGCCACGATTTTTCGAACACTTCCGATAATCTGACGGAAAATGTTATTCAGTTTTATGTCGGTAAAACATCGTAATGAAAAGATTTACAAAATATACTTTTTTGACAAGAAGTTCAGTCACTTTGACTTTTTTCAAATGATACTGCGTATTTTTGATTAGAGAACGTTGTAGCTGATGCCAAAATGAATTCAAAGAACTCCTATACTGTGGCCTTAACTGAAGTTGAATGCAGAGAAATGAGAAATGTTGAATTTAAAAATGTCGAGTAAATCAAGGGGAACATCAGAAACGCTATAAACTAATACAAGCCTACTTTATCGACTGGAACTTTGCCTACAAGAAAACGGGAAATAGCTTGAACGTTTATTATAATTCAACGCAAAGAGCTACCGCGACACTAACTAATTTATTTCTTTATTTTATTATGTGCGAATAATTAGAATTTCCTATGCTGAAGGTAGCTATTTTGAACGCGTAATTTCGGGATAATGTGATTTACACCATTAGATATGATTTACATGAATGACTCGACATTTCTAAATTCAAGATCATGGTATACGAGATCGTTAAATTTTTCTTGCCATCAGCTACAACATTCAGAAGTCAAAAATACGTAACGTTATTTAAAATATCAAATGACCTTGATTTTTTATAGAAAAAATATTTTTTGAGAAGTTTTTCATTGCAATTTAAGAAGTTTTTCATTGCAATCAAACATTTTTTTGTCAGATTAGCGGAAGTGCCTGAGAAATCGTGACGACAGTTACGTGGGACATCCTGTATATGGAATTATTAGAGATTTCTATCTGTACGTCTAGAAACATGAAAAAACACTAACAGTGATTTATCACGCTGATCGTAGAATTATGATCTAATTTCGTTTACAACTGAAATCGTGCCTTTTTTATCTTCAGTGAATTTGCTCACTATGATCGTTAATTCTCGATCTTGAATTTCTTGAATTTCTTCTTATAAAATACATCAATATACCTTGCATAAAGAGATTTACATATAACGTTAATTTAAAATTACGTCGCGTTTTCTTTGTCTAACGTAAATTTACTTCTTTCAATATTAAAAATGAAAAGTAATTCAACATTCTCTTCTTTACCTATATTACTTCAATTAAAGAGTAAAACATTAATTCTTCCTTGCGATTCCAAAATCATAACATTCGTTTGATATCGTTAATATAAAATACACAGGTTATCTGATGCGTGTGAAGAACAAGATCTTCACCAATCAGAAGCGATCACGAAAAATCACAAATCATAGCGAAGAGTCACCATGATTAGAAATCATCGTAATCAAATTAATCGTGATTCACAAGTAGCGAAGATCCCTATGACGAGAGAGATACGTTCCGTTATACGAATTCTGCATTATACAGGCACCTTCTCTGTGCTCTATAGAAATAACTATCACGCCATACGTAAAATTCTCTCCTTATCATACAAGATGAAAATAGTAATGCAGAAATGAAGATTTCTTGTAGAGAGCTCTGTAAGTGTAAAGATTAAAAGGTATTATTTTCTTATCGTATAATATCCTACATGTTAATGGGAACACTGTTGTGGAGAATTTAAAAACAATTTCCGTCTATAAATAATTAATAATAATATCAAAAACTGATACGGTACATCCAACACTGCCTTTGTAAAAAGAAATGTAAGTTAAGCGATAGACATACTCGAACACATAGACACTAAGTATCTTCAATTTTATAACAATTCTAACGCGAAACATTATAAAATATACTTTTGTGATAAAGATAAAAAGAACATCTTGAAAATATATATCTTTTGTCTTTATACGAGTTATTTGGAATCAAAGAGGATTCAATACTTGCGAATTTAAATAAATGGCACGGTCAGGCTTTTTTAAATATAAATACAATTCTTTTTCTGACGAATATATTAGCACAAAAAATAGAAAATTTTATAATGCATTTGCATTATTATAATATATATGTAATTATTATAATAATATATTATTATTATAATATTAATAATTATTATATATATTGTATATAATAGTATAATATATAATATTGTATATAATAGTATATATAATAATAATATATATTATATAATATTAATATTATAATTATAAATTATTAATATTATAATAATCAAACTCCGAAAATAATTTTAAGCCAAAGTTTTTTCTCTCTGCTAAAAAATATGATATTTGGCACATACAGTGCTGTCTACAACAAGTCTTCAAATGTGAATCATTTGAACTCATTATTCACCATTTTTCTCTATTTCTATCACTCGCATAATGCTCGTCGCTAGCATAATATGAAAATCTACGATGGAGGGTACAGAAAATTTAGATGAAGAAATATTACTTCTGTACTTCTTTGTACATGACTCACTGATAGAAATGTATTTGTAAAAACATTGCTCTGGATTCTAATTTTGCATTTATCGCGAGTAAGGCAAGTAAAGGAGCTGAATACGGCAAAGCGGAGTTTTACTCGGAAATAAATTATATCGGAAGAGGAAAATAAAACCGCGTACGAATTTCTTTCAGTCGAAAGTAATGCAACAAAATTGTAGCAGTGTCCAATATTTTACTATTAACACAAACTATACGATATGGTTTCATTATTTTGACTCCCTAAGTTTTATAAGAACAAAGCTACCACATAAAGCTATCACATCTTATTCTCGGTGAGAGGAAAAAATTATTCTCTACGCCAGATTTGAAATCCGGTCACTAGGTTGATAAATAAGCTGCGGTAACTTATAGAAATTCGCAATATTTTTTACGAACACATCTGAAAAAGTAGAACTTACGTAGACATTTATTTCACCCTCTACATATTAAAACTTGTAACAAGTAACTGTAAACGTTTTGTATATTTCTAAATGTTATATACAATCAGTATACGAAAATTTCCCATAAATACATAAATGAGAAGCGTTTGTAGAAAGCACTGCAAATGCCAAGAAACAAATTTTTCAGGAGGAAAAGAAAACTTATGCATTAACGCAGTCCAAATTCATGAAGAACAAAAATATAGAAAAATTGTGAAGAAAACACAATGCTCCATTCATTTACATATATATAGCATAGACAGAAGACAAAAAACGACTAACGTTTATTGACGCTTATATTTTTCTCTGTAGTTATATTATTAATAACTATTTAGAAAGGAAAATTGCACTTAAATTTCATACCACAGTATTTTCATTGCTATGGAGAATACTTTCCAATAAAATATCAAAATTTGTCAATCTTGGCACTTACAGTGCTTTGTACAAGCACTCTTCAAATTTTGTTCAAAGTTTGTTAATAAATGCATTAATCAAACAATTCATAATTCAGTTAAATAGGATATGATTATAGCATCTAAGGAATTAATTGCATTTCAGCTCCAAGTTAATTAACCCTTCACACTCCTCCGGACAAGAGTAATTTACTCCTTCTGTCATAACGCCAATTCATGCACGTATGTATACGCGTGCAACATAATATGCATATTAAATTATACATGCATGATACGTATATTATTACGTTGTCTGCATTAATAGAGCGATATGATTGTTTCAACAATCGAGTTTTCCAATAGGGAAATACATACTTATCCTTTCGTACAGTAGTCATTTTACATCGGCTACTAACTTTAATTTATTGTTCAATCGTCTGTACCTGTTGTTTTTTTTTTACAGAACATATCCTAATAATTTATGTTCTCCGATCAATTTTAATTTTACAATTTCGAGAAAATAGAGAAATGAAAGTGATATAATTCGTACCTTAGCCGCATAATATTTTCTTCTTAAAATGGAAACTAGAACTCTTGGTGAATATTACAATCCTCTAAACTTTTGTTATACCTTTCCTATTTATCCTTCTGTAGAATTGTCATCTTTTTATTCCATTTCACACAAAATTTCAAGAAGTCATAAAAATTACAGTATTCGTCGTCGAAGAACACTTATGGTCTCTGCAGCTAACATTGACAAAAATGGACAAAAATTACTGTAGCACAATGCAGGTATATTTATATCAACTTCGGCAGACAAAATGTTTTTAGCTTTGCTTTCCATCGCTCTTATTTCAAATTCATTGCTTTTGGTCTCGTAATGACACTGTAACGTAACCGTAACGCAACTGTAATGTTAACTGTAAAGACACCAATCACAGTCTTTTATATACATATGTATAAGCGTGCTCGAAACCGTACTATCTATAGGCATTTCCAAAAAAAGCCGAGTCTATTACATATAACGTATAAATTCTGAAACTAATCAATAAACATTGCATATAGGTTTCAAGCTTCATCGCCATAACCCAGAATCCTATTCGAAAATGTACTCGCATTCCGAAATGAGACGATAGGGTTCTCGATCGGGTTCAGATCAGATCACTGCTGGCTAAAATCATGAAACCACCTTTTTTTGTAGTAGCTACTGTATGAATAGAAGCATTGTCTCGTTAAAAAAAATGTTTTTTTGTCTTCCATTTCAGTTATGTAAGGTAATAATTCACCATGTAACATCTCCTAATATTCTGTAGCGTTCAATTTACCTTTTACAAAAACAATTTTACTTAACATATTCAGACATGATCAGTGGTTTCTTGGAAATATTGAAGAAATAATGCAGAAGATGTGTATGAGATTAAAATTATTCACAGCACTATATATATGTATTTTAAGAACTGTTGTCAATTATTTGGTATTTTTAAATTATAATTTACTATATGCATTATACTTACTTAGAATATTAGAATTTTAATAACAATGTCTCACGGTTTTGCTGAACAATAATTTTAGGATTATGTATATTTATAAATAATAAATATGTTTTTAACGCCAAATATTCGCTCGGGAATAATGAGGGAAATTTAAAGATAATCGCTGTTGGCAGAATTTGTCAGCTGTGACGCTTTTTTAAAAGTTCAACGAGGATTGCGGTGACGCGTCATTAAATCCGGATTAAACAATGGATTCTCGTTCGAGCGAGACACTTTCGTTTTCACCTCGTTTGCACGTAATTAATTATCGGCGCCATTATATCACAAAAGTGATTAAAAAAACTTACAAAAAAAGTTGTTCACATTCTATACAAAATATATGTAAATAAAACATGAAACATAAGATTACTTTTGTATAGCAAAATGACAAATTTGTTATATACATTAACGTTAATAAACACAATTAAATAATAATACGCATTTGTTCCATTAAAACGTATAGTCGCACATTATTAATTATTAATCGGTAAAGTTAATGCTATTAGTAGTACACATTATTATGCTAATTTGTATTTTTATAAATACAAGTGAAAACGTAGAACGGCAGATACGTATATTTGTTTCGTTTACTAAATTTCGATAAAAATTCGATTAGATGTTGAAATAATATTTTACGTCGAATTTTTTATACGTTTTAGCATATTGTGTAAAATAATATTTTGTATATATTATTACACACAATATGTTTCAATCTCAGTATGTTTTTGGAAACTATGAAAACTAGAAACAACATCTTGTATAATAAAGTAATAAAAGTAAATGAAATAAATAAAGTAAATGAACTGACAAAGTAAAGCATAATAAATACCTATATAGGAAAAAAAGTGAATGATAATAAATTAAAGTAAAAAAATTCTTCGCTTATCTGTTAACAGGCAACCGATTGGTGGTTAAATGACATGTACCTGTCTGTGCCTCTGGCTTTACCAATTAATAGTAACCCTGGCCTTGCGGCAAGGCCCAAAACATTTAGCAACCAGAAAGAAGCTGCGGTGTTCCTCGCCAGGTTTTTAACAGAGCTGCTAAACTATCAAGAAGTATTAGATAGGTAAGAATAGCCTCTTCGTAATATTTAATGATGGAATTCACATATTATAAATATGAACCTAATTAAGGAAGTATTGCGGGTAGAATGATCTCTTCAAAGAAATCGAACGTACCTGAGGTGTATAGGGCGTGATAGGTACTGAAGGAACACTCGAATATGTTTAGCAACAGAGATATTGATTCAATGCGTACACTTGGCGTACAACTCGTGGTTACAACTAACGGTTCGTGATTCGCGGTTAATGATTCGACTCCGGTAGACGTGCGGTGTCGGTTCGGACGATAATCGCTCACGATGCATCGCGGGGCTCTAGCCGATTATTAACTGACTCTCCGTCACGATGATGCTGCAAAGGAAAACTCTCCTGGGGTACGTCCCATAATACCAGATCATCGGGTTCGCCGAGGAGTGCCTTGGTTCGGAAAGTGAGGGAAGAGGGTGTTGCTGTTAATTGTATGACTCGTTGTATAACCTTATATGGCCCACCGTAGGGTGGTTGTAAAGAGCCTCCGATCGCGTCGTGATGTAAAAATACATAAGGCGACGTTTCTAGTTCGCGAAAAACGAAAGTTTTCTTCGTGCCGTGTCGTATGATCGGATGTGGCCTGATTTTCTCTATCCGCTCTTTTAGCCGATTCGCGTATTCCGAGTTGGCCTGTTGTTTTGCCGGTACAAAGAATTCTACCGGCAATCGTATACCGATGCCATAAACCATTTCGGCTGCCGTTGCGTTCAGGTCCTCCTTTATAGCAGTTCGTATACCCAGTAAAACAATTGGCAGGATTTCTACCCAGTTGCTCGTGTCGTGGCATTTGATTGCCGCTTTTAGTTGACGGTGCAAACGCTCTACCATCCCGTTGGACGCGGGGTGATAGGCTGTCGTGCGTAAGTGTTTGATGCCGAGCAACCGACACAATTCTTCGAATAGTTTTGATTCGAATTGTTGCCCTTGATCGGTTGTTATTTTCAAGGGTATGCCAAAACGAGATATCCATGTCGAAAGAGGACCGAGGCAACGGTCGACGCTTCCATGTCGGCGATGGGAATGGCTTCGGGCCAACGCGAAAAACGGTCGATACACGTTAGACAATATCGATAACCTTGCGCATATTGCATCACGATAATGTCTATGTGTATATGTTCGAATCGGCCTACTAACTCTCCGAATGTTCCGACGGGCGCGGATACGTGCCTGGTGACCTTACATCGCTGGCACGGAATACATTGCCGTGTCCAGTTTCGACAATCCTTATTTATCGACGGCCAGACGAAACGCGTCGTCACCAGTTTCTGCGTGGCGCGTATCCCTGGATGAGAAAGCCCGTATAACGAATTAAATACATTGTATCGTAAAATTTTCGGAATACGGTCGCACGGTTTTACTAGATATATCGCAGTATATTTCTACATCTTGGTCGGGAAATCGTATCTTTTTTAGCCGTAACGCGCATGTGGCGGAGTTGACGATTCTGCGTAACTCGGTATCGTTCCCTTGCGCGGCTGCGAAAGTTCGATGGTTGACTGATTTCCCTATCGCTGCGACCCGGATAAAGTGTCGGCTACATTGTTATCTAGCCCCTTTATATACCGGATTTCTGTTGTAAATTGCCCGATATAGTGTAGGTATCGAAATTGTCGCGGCGAATACTTCTCTAGATTCTGGTTAAACGCGTATGTCAAGGGCTTGTGATCGGTATATATCATGAAATTTCTGCCTTCTACGGCATGCCGAAAGCGTTTTACCGCGGTGTACATCGCGAGTAGTTCTCGGTCATACGCACTATATTTTCTCTGCGTGGGGGTCAATGATTTCGTAGCGAACCCTAGTGGCTACCATTCGTCGTTCGCGCGTTGTTGCAATACTGCACCCATTGCGTAGTCGGACGCGTCTACCGCGTGGCTGACGTGCGCGCCTGGTATCGGATGCGCTAGTGTCACGTAGAATTCAGGGTTGAACGATAAAAGAATAGAATACTGAGTCGTAACCCAGCTATTAATCTTCTTTTATTGAACTTTATTATGAATTCACTACTTGCAAGTAATAGACTGACACTGAACCGAAGAAAAGGGCTGCTCAAGAACTGCCCGAGCTGTCTGAAGTCTCGGCTTATATACATTTTGGTTTGAGGATGTTGAGGGGCTCGGTGTAGGTTGTGATGTGGTGAAGTGTCCGAATGTCGGGGGTCGATGTTTCATCTATGATGTAGACTAAGGTGTGTCATAGCTTCTGTGTAGGTTATAGGGTGGCGATGTGTCCAAGGGAGTCCGAAGCTCGGCGGTTGATATTCTATCTCTGATGTGGACTAAGGTGCATCACAGCCTCGGTGTTGGCTATGATGATAAGGTGGTGATGTGTCCAAAGGAGTCCGAAGCTCGGAGTCAATGTCTTATCTCTGATGTAGATCGAGATGTGATTGATGTTACACTAGCATTGTTGCGTCCGCAAGGGCACGTTTCGATTCGCTGAAACTGTTTTCGGCTTGTTCCGACCACTCAACGGGCGCGTTGCACTTTTTCACAACTTTTAGCAGGTCGTTAAGCGGCTGAAGTATTTTCGCGGCCCTCGATATGAAACGTCGGTAGAAGTTAATCATGCCGAGGTACCTACGTAGCTGTTTAATGTTCGCGGGCTTCGGAACATTCACGATTGCTTCCACTCGCTCGGCTAGCGGCTTAATTCCGTCGAAATTTATCGTATATTCGAGGAATGTGATTTCATGCACGCCGAATTCGCATTTTGCAGGATTGATTACTACGCCATAGTCGTTGAGGCGGTTGAACAGGGTTCGCAAATGTTCGCAATGTTGTTTTTCGCCTTCCGATGCTATGAGGAAATTACCTATATACGCGTAGACGAAATCGAGGCCGCGCGTGATTTCGTTAACGAATTGCTAACACGTTTGCGCACTGTTTCGAAGTCCGAACATCATGTTTGTCGTTTCGAAAAATCCGAGAGGTGTGGTTATCGCGGTTTTATCAACATCTTCGGGCGCTATCGGAATTTGATGATATGCGCGAATAAGATCGATTTTCGAGAAGGTACTCTTACCGTGTAGACGCTGCGCGAAGTCTTCGATGTGTGGCGGCGTGTACCTGTTGGGTACGATGCGGGCGTTCAACGCACGGTAGTCGCCACATAGTCGCAGGTTTCCGTCCTTCTTCGGTACGACGTGCAGGGGCGATGCCCACGAGCTTTTCGATGGTCGCATCACGCCCTGCTCGATCATCATTTCGAACTCCGCCTTAACCTGTTAAAGTCGGTCAGGTGCGAGTCGGCGGGGTTTGCTGTAGACAGGCGGGCCAGGTGTGGTTTCGATGTGATGTACCACACCGTGTCGAGTTTTCTCTCGTCCGAAAGCCGGTGGGTGGGTTAGGTCTGGAAATTCGGCAAGGAGTCGGTGATACGTCGACTCTCCGATGATTATCTTAATCGACGCTATCTGGGTCGTGGCCGTGTTTCCTCTCGTCGACCGGTTCGAGATAGAGTCTATGAGGCGTTTATTCCTTACGTCCACCCACAATTCGTAATGGCTGAGGAAGTCCATACCGATGATGGGTGTGTCAACATCCGCTATTATGAAACGCCATTTCATTGCTCGACGCAATACCAAGTCGAGGGACACTAGGGTGGTGCCGTAGGTTGCGATGCGTGACCCGTTAGCCGCGAACAATTCGTACGTACCTTTGTTCGCGGGCCCGTGTATTTTGTTGCGCGGAAATACACATACGTCGGCACCGGTGTCCACTAGGAAAGAGATTTCCTGTCCCTCACGAATATGCGGCGGGATACTTGGCCGTCGTCGCTTGCCGCGTTTACAGACGGTCTCGTTTCCCTTTTTTCGTGTTGTGCCTATGGTCTGGTTTCCGTATGCGTTTGTGAGAGAGTTCGACATCTGCGGATTTGTCGCTTCGCTGCGGGATAAAGCATCGACCGCGTGTAGCCAAACCCTTGCAGATGTTGCGCGAGATCTTCTCCCGGGCGCGATCTGTGCCGTCTCATGTTTGGACGTTGATAGCATTTGGTCGAGGCGCAGTGCTTCTATTCGGGAGAGCCTGTCGTCCGACGATTCTGGGGTGCAACTTCGCCGTTCACCTCCCGTACTTTCGGTCTCGATAACGGCGACCTTCTGTCTTCTCAGTGAATGCGTTTCGTAAATCCGGTCGGCCGCCCGCATCAACCTCTCTACGTCGGTATCGTCCACTGTGACCAGGGCGCTGTCGAGGTAATCCGGGAGTCGCTCCCTCCAGAGCGTGAGGAGGAAATCGTCCGGCATGGAGGGGCTGGCTAGTCTCCTTAGATGTTGGTAGGATTGGGACGGCTTTCTGTCGCCCATCTCTTCGGAGGTCAGCAGCCTGTGTGGCCTCGTGCCGGCTGTGTCAGCCGGCTCTCGGATGATCTCGTCTTTTAATTTTTCGTACCGTACAGCCTCTGGGGTCCTCCTCACGTCCTCGATATGCGATAGATACCGGTCGCCGAGGCACCTGGCGAGGGTCAGGAACTTACGCTTGCCGTCCGTGAGATCCAAGTCTTCGAATTGCATCTCCAGTAGCGTGAACCACGTCGTGATCTCCGAATCATTTGGTGGGCACATTGCGTGCCGTTCACGATCTTGTCGGTATTTGCCATCGCACAGAACACTATCTCAGTATCACTATCACGGTCACCTCTTTAGCTTCAGATCACATCGGGGTCGCCTGTTTGAAGTGTATAGGGCGTGATAGGTACTGAAGGAATATGTTTAACAACAGAGATATTGATTCAATGCGTACACTTGGCGTACAACTCGTGGTTACAACTAACGGTTCGTGATTCGCGGTTAATGATTCGACTCCGGTAGACGTGCGGTGTCGGTTCGGACGATGATCGCTCACAATGCGTCGCGGGGCTTTAGCCGATTATTAACTGACTCTCCGTCACGATGATGCTGCAGAGGAAAACTCTCCTGAGGTGTGTCCCAGGATGCCAGATCATCGGATTCGTCGAGGAGTGCCTTGGTTCGGAAAGTGAGGGAAGTGGGTGTTACCGTTAATTGGTTAATTTCTGTTTGGTGGTTGGAGAAGTGTGCTGACCGCCTGACAAGCCTGACGTGCTTGAGAGAAAGTTGCTAGCGGGAAACATCGTACGTGCGGAAAACAGACTTCCTGTCCTTGGGCTAGCTCAAAATAGTTCGTGAGGATGTGCCGACATCTGGCAATCATCTTGTCCGAAGGACAGGGTCTTTGTGCAGTGAGCCACGGAACAGAAACCGTTGGAAAGTTTACTATCGAGTGCCGCTGCATACCTATGGAAACACGTTTTAGACAATTTCGATAGGAGAACATTAAAATTTCAGTACCGTATTGTAAACCTCGCAGCTTTTGTATACAGTGCCGGACAAAAGTATTCTTACACTTTTGAGAATGCAATAACATTTTTCAAATTGGGCAAACAATTTTGAAAAAGTTACAATCGGTTGGAACCGCGAAGAAAAGAGCGAAGGATACTATTTGTAACCTTTTTATGTAATTAAAAAGCAATGAAAATTTAAATAACATATGAGGTGTTTATGTTAAGTGTTGCCCGTGATGGTAGTTGCTTCTGGCTGCAGATGTCGCTTGCTGGGGGTACTCTGCTATATTTTCTTCCTATTTTAGAATCGTGGAAGAAAAATCGGACTTCGGTCGTCGAGAGTCGATCCCGGGTTCCGAACGTTCGTAACCTAATGCGCTAACTACTGCGCTACTGTAACGTCGCTCAAAAGCTCTCCCCGCGTGCGGAGATAAATCTCGCGGCACCTCAGGGCCTGTAGCTCGAACGGGGAAAACCCGGCGAGCACCCCCGCTGCCGCCGCCGAAATGGTGCGGAAGCCTCTCACTACCCTGATGGCCACCGTCCTGTGCAGCCTCCTGACCACTAGGAGACTGCAGCGGTTAGCCATCAGGTCCTCCACCCAAATCGGGGCTCTGTAGAGGAGCCTCGATCGCACCACGCCGGCATACAGCCGGCGCACCCCGACGCCGGGCCCGCCCAGCCGAAGCAGCAAACGTCCTAAGGCGTTCGCCGTTGCCTCGACGGACGGTGCCAGGCGCTCGAAGTGAGCGCCGAAGGTCCGTCCAGTGGCTGTCGAGGGTCAGGCCCAGATACTTCATGCTGGTTCCGACCTCGATCTCAGCCCCCCCCCCCAATTTCAGGCGATAACCCGCTGGAGGCGACCCGTGATCGGCCCTGCGACAAAACCACATTGCCTCGGACTCAGGGGACACCCTCAGTCCCAATCTCTTGATCTCGGCGACCACGCAGGCCGCCGCCAGCCCCGCCAGACGGACGGCTCTGCTCCACGCCGTGGCCCAAACCAGTACCAACGTGTCGTCGGCGTAGCACGTCAGCGCCGAATCCAGAGGCATCGGCGTCCGAACCACCGCGTCGTACGCGATGTTCCACAGCAATGGAGCTAATACCGAACACTGCGGTACCCCGCGGTACACCGCCCTCCCAGGCACTCCCCCCCCCGGACAGTGTAGACGATGCTCCTGTCCCGGAGGAACGCCCGGATCACATTCTGCAGGCACGCGGGTACCCGATGAAACTCGAGGGCCCGGCATATCCTGTCCCAGGGGATGCTGTTGAAGGCGTTGACCACGTCCAGTGACACCGTTACTGCCACGTAACCACGCCGCTCGGCCCCTTCGACGAGGGAGCGGACACGGGCGATAGCGTCGGCCGTAGACCACCCCCTCCGGAAGCCGAACTGGCCGTCGTGCAGTCCGGGAATACCCCGAGACAAATGTGACTCGAGGCGGGCAGCCACCACTCTCTCCAGCAGTTTGCCAGCCTCGTCCAAAAGGCACACCAGCCGAAAGGCGGAAGGCGAGTCCGGAGAGCGTCCCGGCTTCGGCAGCGGGACCATCCGTCCCTCCTTCCACAAAACGGGGAATTCGCCCCGGGACAGACATCTGTCGAAGAGACGCTTTAGTCTCGGGGCCAAGACCCCGGCAACGCCCTTCCATAGGCGGGATGGGACTCCGTCGGGACCCGGAGCTTTCCGTACTCCGATCTTCCCGGCAGCCTCGGCCAATTCTTCCTCGGTGGCCCTCAATTCCGGGCTCCAGCTTCCCGCGGTATCACGTGGCTCTTCCTCCGGCGATTGAGGTTCCTGTTCTTCCTCTCCCGTAAACCCGTCATCTTCCTCGTTCGTTGCTCCCGGGAACAGGGTGCCGACAATCTTCTCCAGGAACCGAGGGTCCATGCTCTCCGTTGTGGGAGGCGCCCATGGACGGAGTTTGTTCAACAGCATCTTGTAAGGGCGCCCCCAAAGATCGGAGTCGATGCTGACCAGAAGCTCGTCCCAAGCCCGCTTCTTCGCCTCTTTGATGGCTCGCTGCAGGGGCCTCCGCGCTTCGCGGTAGGCTCCGTACAGGCGAGCCACCGTGGCTGCGTCCTCTTGCCGCCTACGGCGGGATCTGGTGTACTGGCGCCGAGCGCAGATGCACGCCTCGCGGAGACGAGCGATCTCCTCGGACTACCAGTACACCGAGCCAACGCGACGCGGGGCTCCGGACCGCAGCATACACGAATTGCAGATCGCGTGCATGTAGCGCCTCAGCCGGATCGCACCCGCCTCCGCGTCTTCGTCGGTTGGGGATTCTTCCGACCAGGCGATGGTCATGGCGGCCGCCGCCATGTCCTCGTCACAGTGGGTCGCCGTCCACCGCGGGAATCTTCTTCTCCTTTCCGGTGGGCCGATGGGCCCGCGCGTTCCGAACGGACGGTCGCCCATCGCGCCATCAACCGCCACGTCCATCAAAATGTAGTGGTAGTCCGAGAGGGTCTCATCCGGGGACACGCCCCAACCGGAAACGCGGCAGAATGCGGCAGGGTTTGCCCACGTGAGGTCCACTATGGACTCGCCCCGCCACGCCACGCACGTGCTGGAGGACCCCCGGTTCATAAGCCGGAGGTCGAATGCGGCCGCCCAGTCTTGCACGTCGCGCCCCCTTCCGTTGGTCCTACAGGAGCCCCACGCCGTTGAATGAGCGTTGAAGTCCCCGAGGACCAGAGACGGGCAAGCGCCCAAACGCCTCACGCATGCCGCGAGTCCGTCCAGGAAGGAGGCGTATTCCGTCCAGCTGATGTTGAGCGACACGTAAACGGCCACAGCGGCCAGGTCGCCCCATTTCACGGCCACGAAGCCCCGTCCCCGCTCGATCACCGAGCAAGCGGTGCTTCCCGCGGTCCCGGTCCAAAATATGGCGACCGTGCCGGTCGGATCCCCAGCGCCCCGTGACGCGTCGGGAATGCTGTATGGCTCGGCCACTGCTGCCAACCCGATCCGCCGCCCCGCCAGGCTCTGGAGCATTAAGTCCTGAGCCCGGCGGGAGCGGTTAATATTGCACTGCTAGAGCAGTTGTCTTCCTCTTCTTCTTCTTCTGCTCATGTCGGGGTAGGCTCCATCTCCATAGCCTCCTCCGGACCGTTCACCTCGCGGTCGGTGTGTCCGACTTCTCCGTCCTCTCTTTTGGCCTTCGTGGGACCTGTTGACGGCGGCGTCGTTTTTTCCCTCGTCGCCGCGTCCCCGTCGTTGCCTGGAACGGTTCTTACCTCCTGTGTGGCCTTTTTCTTACGGGGTGACGGGTTCTATGCCGGTGAGCCCATATGATGCGACGCGGACAGTCCCAGGTCCGTGCACACCGGATACTTAGGTACCCGCGCCGAGAAGTCCCTGGCGCGATGTCCTTCCGTCCCGCACCAGTAGCAGCGCTCCGATCGGTCGACCGTTGACGTGCAGTCCCGGCGCACGTGACCTGACTCCATGCACCTGAAGCAATGGAGTCGGCGCTCCGGGAGAGGGAAAACCCTTGCCGCTGACCAACCTATATTAATCTTACCTCCGCTGATTTTCCTGGCCGCTGTCAGCGGGCAGCGTAGCCACACCGACCCGAGGCGCCGAAGAGCGGAGCGTATAACTCCCACGCTGACCTCGCCGGCGCGGTAGCCCCCGGCTTCGGCAACAGCGGCCACCACCTCCTCCGGGGTAACCGAGTCCTCCAGTCCGGTCACTCATAGCTCGGCCGTCCTTCGCGGCACGGCCACCTTGGCGGGCAGGTCCTTCAGCGTGACCGCCATCCGCTCAGCTAGTCGCGACGCTTTGCTCCCGGCGTCCTGGCCTGAGATCTTGAAATTTCGAAACGATCTGGACGTACGGAATACCACTATGGGGGACAGCAGCAATGAACCATATAAACAAAATAGAGACAATACAAGCTAAAATCCTTAGAACAATAATAAACGCTCCGTTGTACGTTAGAAACGAGGACATCTGGAAGGACCTGGGAATACCAACGGTCAAGGAGGTAATTAGAAGGTACGCAGGAAGGTACAGTGAAATAATAGCAACACACCCGAACCGGCTGGCTGCGGAAATAAGAAACACATCAAACATAGAAAGAAGACTGAAAAGGAAACACCCAGCACATCTCACAAAGGATATAACCTAACAAACAACCTGGAAGATGGAACCCCGCTGGGGGTAATCATCCACATGCTATATTTTTTCTATTATATATAATATTTTACCAAATGTCCTACTGGACAAATTGTAAAATTTAAATAAATAAATTAAAAAAAAATTAAATTAAAAAGGTAAGAATAACAAATGGGTAAGAAGATTCGTAAATAAGTAGCGTAGCATTATCAGTCGTCATAATGTTATGAATATGAATAATGTTATGAATAACATAATGCTTGAATAAATCAAAGTATGGTCGCTTTTTCTTATGACTCACATTTTTCTTAAGTATAAAAGTCAGAGTTTTTTTTTTATTATTTTTATTTAAAATTTTACAATATGTCCAGTAGGACATTTGGTAAAATATTATAGCTTAGTGATATAATAAAATAACATGTGGATGGTTACCCCCAGCGGGGTTCCATCTTCCTGTTTGCTAGGAAATATCCTTTGTGAGATCTGCTGGGTGTTTCCTTTTCAGTCTTCTTTCTATACTTGATGTGTTGATCGTTTCCGCAACCAGCCGGTTCGGGTGTGTTGCTATTCTTTCTCTGTACCTACCCGCGTACCTACTAATCTCCTCCTTGACCGTTGGTATTCCCACGTCCTTCCGAATGTCCTCGTTTCTAACGTACCATAGGGCGTTTACTATTGTTCTAAGGATTTTAGCTTGTATTGTCTCTATTTTGTTTATACGGTTCATTGCTGCTGTCCCCCATAGTGATATTCCGTACGCCCAGATTGGTTTTATGATCGTTTTGTATATTTTTAATTTATTTTCTATGCTTAATTTGGATTTTCGACTTGTTAGCCAATGCAAAAAGTCAGACTGGAGGAAAAAGGAAAAGAAAGAAAAATGGAAATGGAACGACTGGGGGAGGAAATTCGAAAGTTAGGAGTCTTTTAAAAAAACACCTTTGTCCCGAATACGGTTGGAACCATCTTAGAAGAGACTGACTAACGATAAGCTAATCGCCGACGTGAGGCTTACAGCCGAGGTGGAAGAAACTCGGTTCGCACTCGAAGGAAGAGCTTCGTCATTTGAGACGGTGATTCGGGCGGAGGACAAAAAGAAGCCTCAGCAAAATCAATTTAGCGAGGGAGCAGCACGTCTGCGAGGAAATCCGGCTTGTAGGATTCATAGAACGCGGCCATAAAGAGAGACTCGTCGAGACGCGAGCGAAACGCAAAGGATATTTCTGCATAGAAAGCCTCAAAGCCCTCGGTATCCTGTATCCGGACGGGAAGGAACCACCGACTGCGAATGCCTCTTTCTTTTCGGCAACTAACGCAAGTTCGCCGAGACGTACTAAGACTGACAGTGAATCGTATTGCTGCTTTAAAAGATACAGTATTTTCTCCATAATTGGTCGAAAATCGAATTTCTTCGGCGATGAATTATCGGTGTACAAAACTCGATTGTATAACGATAATAATTGTGATAATTATATAATAATGGTGACTGTATAATAAAATAATAAGAGAAAGTAGTGCGAGAGTCGACTGATGAAAAGAAACATATCGGTTGGACAATGTTAATGTAACAACGGAACTTTTTTATTTTCAATTTTTGTTGAATAAATCTATTACCGATGTAATTGCGAGATTTTTCTGATTAAACAAGGCCCAACACGATATAATTTGGAGCATATTCGTTTACTGACTGACTTTATTTTCTTTAACTTATTTTCTTTCATCTGTTATATATACAATAAACATTGAATTGTTGTACAAAAGTCGGGACGCAGGTTTTACAATTATTTGTAGGCAGGAACAATTCTACTTCTGAAAACTGAGGTCTTAGACGTCCCGAGCGTAAAGAAAAACAACGCGAGTGAAAGAGAAACAGGGATTGAGAATCGAAGCGCTCGGCAAACATTAAAAGTCCTCGACAAGCTGAACTCTTTAACTCAAAAATCAAACTTTCTTATTTTTTACTTGTGACCAATGAAACCTTTACCGACATTTTTATTACCTTTTTCTGATTAAAACGATACCAAACACGATATAATTTGACGCATATTTTGTTACTCTATATATGACAATCAAATACATTTTGATAAGTGTATAATAAATATAATTATGTCGTGTTTGGTCTCATTTTAATCAGAAAAGTTTCACAAATACGGCAATAAAAGTTTAATTTAAAAAACGTCCAAAATAAGAAAGTTTCACTTTTAAATTTGTATCTACGTACATCGTCTCAGCGATATTTGACATTAGATCACGTTACACCACTCGACCACCGCGGGTTGTCGAACTTCTCGATGCGTTAAGGGAAACCTCCTCCCCGTGGTGGGATGCCGACCATGCAATTAATGAGAGGTTATTTTTCTGCAATTATCGCCTGTTTACTGTATATGTAAATGTAATTTAAGCTATATCGCGTTTGGTCTCATTTTAACTAGAAAACTCTCACAAATATATTAGTAAAATATTGATTTTAAACAATCAGAAATAGAAAAGCTTCATCATTGCCTCATGGGTAATTAGCATTGTTTCATGGACAATTGATTTCGGATTACACATTTCAGTTTTAACTTTTTTATACTTGTGGAGGGGAACTCCATTCAATAGTGGAGATGACGATCGACCGGTTATGAGAAACATGCTGGCAACAAATTACAGAAAAAGTATTGCAGTTCTTTTCCTTCGATTTGGCGATTGAAGAAATTGCACCAATAAAGAGTTAGATTTCATTTTGTATACGTATTAATCATATATTATTAGATGTATACAAATGAATAATCAAAATTTTTCGATGGAGCTGGAAGGTTATTTAAAAAATTATTATTATTATTATTCAAACAAAGTATTTGTCTTTGTTTTCTATGACCTTAATGATGAATTTCATTATGGAAGAATGGAACGTTCAAAACAAAGGAGAACGTCCTGTGAAATTGCTGCACGGCAACACTGGATCACACTGCTTGTACGACAGAAGACGTGACAACGAGTCTTGTCTAGGACATGCTGCTGCAGCCAGTTTATTCGCTAGACATTATTCCTTTAGATGACTACCAGTTCCGATCACTGCAACACGCTTTATTCAATGCCCACTTTCTCAACTAGTCACCAGATGGAATAAATCGTTGAAGATCAGATCTCGTCTAAAGACACATTTGACATAATTCATCATTTCGCTGATAGATGGCTCAAAATTATAGAAAGCAACGGCGAGTAGTTTGACTGAATAACATTCTGTATCTTTTCTCAAGTAAACTTCGGGTTCGTTGAAAAATTAGAGTTATACATTTGTACACCTAATATCTATAGAATGCACACTTGCACAGTGTCGCTTATCCGTATGGGACTGCGTGGAAGATCAAACAGGCGTGTTTTAGAGACGTTGACACCACTTCACGTGACGCTCTGTTTATCATTTCTTCGGTCGATAACACAATGAGCGAAACAGTAGTACCGTCTTTCGACGCACAAGGTATAATTATTAAGCTTTAGCCGTTGAGGGCGCAAAACTCACTGAAATTTTGCATAAATCGCGACTACAGTTTGGGAATGAAACATTATCAAGAACCCGAGTGTTTGCGTGACGTATATCGTTTTCCAGTGGACGTCGATACGTTCAAAACACGTCGTGTCCGTGACGCCCCGAGACAAGTGTAACGCCAGCAAACATCGATGCTGTTGGGGAACTGATCGAGCACGATCGACGCATAACAATCGACAAAATCTGCTCGAAAGTTAATATTAGTCATGGAAACGTGGTTTCCATCATCCAGATGGAGCTAGGGTTCCCCAAGATCGCGATTACTTAAAAGAGGATCAAGAGGACGACGTTTCAACAACAACAAGGAAATAGAGTAATTCGCGTGCAATTGGCTGCTGACTCAGCCCTCCACTTCCTACGAAACTGGAATGAAAAAATTACCGATCCTCTGGCAAAAGTATATAGAGACAACTGAAACGTACGTCGAAAAATAACTCGATTGTTCTTTCTGAAATATTTTACTGAAATATAAAACTATAATATGTAAATACAAAACTATAAAATATTTTTAAATAAAGTTATTTTAAATGAATTATTAAATAAAGCTATACAAAATATAAAGAAATATAAAGTTCGGTTTATATCTGACTGACCCTTGTATATGTATCTGTCTCATAAAAAAAAATACGAACTTTCATTCAGTCAACGATATAGCAAACAAGAACAAAAATTCTTGCAAGAGGAAGATCAATAGCTACGACAGTGAGATTATTAAAATTATACAAATGCAATATTTTCTTATCGCAGATCCGGTTTGGAAATTGAACAAGTGAAGTCGAAAGATGGAAAGACTATGCAACCTCTGTGCATGGCCCAGCATTACCAAATGTACCGAATATATCGACGACCAGGGTCAAACGGTGACGAGCAAGTTATCCTTGATAGAACTACATCGGGCAATCATATCATCGTTGCTCACCATAATCAGGTATATTTCTAAATACTTGAAATAAAACATTTTACGTGAAATTCTAGCGATGTGATCTAAGGACCTTTAGTAATGAGTAAATACATTCTATTGTTTTTACTAGGTCTTTTCGCCACTATATCGATTTTTTTGGTAATAGGATTCGTGGCTATGTTAATAGGTGGAATTTATACTTAAATTTCGAACATACATTTGAAGATACCGTGATATTTAATGACCAAGTAAAGGTGGAATTAATAAAAATTTATTAAGAATCTGGTCTCTCCAAATACGCATGCTTTGCGTCCAGTGAATTTTTCTATATCTATAGATCCTTTTTATATTCAGATGTTACATTTATAGATGCACATATTTATTAACTTTTTACATTTACCTATATATGTATCTATCTAAAAATTTTCATCTGCCATACATACGCATCCAGTGTGTTCATTTTAAGTATATATATACGATTATTTCTGTAATTATCAAAAATATGAACAAATGTTTCAGGCAAAAATTGTATGGTATCGACTTTACTATTGTATTTCAAGCTAAATGATTCCATTGAAAGCTGTATTGTATTTAAAGCTATATGATTACACTTTCGTATGACCTCTCTACAGAAAAACTGATTACACCTGATTAAGTCTCCTTCGATACCACACAACTTTTGTTTGAAATATCTTTTTGTACTTTTGATACTTACGTATCAAATAATTGCGTAGACATTTGCGTAAAAAATTGCGCGTATACATTTAACGCGGACATACTGTATACGTCAGTACATATTAAAACAAATCTTTTCAAATAATATCTAATTGAAGATCTTTTGTTCCCCTTTGTCATTCTTATTTCTTTTCGTTTCATATTTATTTTACAGAAATACCATTTCACGCCAGCTGTCCCACTCATACACGTGCAATTTGATTCCTATTTGCACTTTACTTATTTTAAGTTATGCAAGCTTAAGTAAGTGCACGAATATTTCATAATATTATTTAATAATATAACTATCTTCTAATATAATTCGATCAAGTAATTAAGAGTTTCTCAACCAACGTTTTCCTCACCTAAAATTACTTGCCTTTGAGAACTGTACAAGACAAAATTTTTAAATGATCTTGTCATTTGAAACCGGAAATTGTAAGAAATACAAATCTGAAAAAGAATTATCTTCTTAATACGGTACAAGTTCTTTTATCGCTGTTTCGAATTTTCTTATATACATAATTCATATATTTTATATGTACATATATGGTTATAAAATATGAAAACATTGATAGACATTTTATAGATACAGTTCAAAGATTAGTAAATATAAACAGTGCAAGAATGCACTTTACGAAATTGAATTTCGGGCTCTGGAATTGAAAGATTAGACGAACACAAACAAGTTATCCACTCATATATTACGTATATAAGATACATACATAACGTGACAAAGAAACACTTGAAGCTGCCAAAAACAAAAATATATGTATAAGCTTAGAGAATATATGTAGATGTAAGCTAAATATCAACATATTACACACATATATTTTTATCAGCAGTCATGCACGTTAAAAGACTGAAAACAGCCCTCAAAGTCAATTTTCAAAATCTCCAATAAGAATCATCGAAGAGTGCTTGTAAAAAAACTCTGTAAATGCTAAGAAACAAATTTTTCAGAAGGAAAAGAAATGTTATCGATGTTACACACTGACGTAGTCGAAATTTATAAAAAAAAATGGTATCTGGAGAAAAGCCAGTATGTTGTAAATCTCTTAGTTGTAAAAAAAAATATTCCATCCTTTTAGATAGATGGCATAGACAAAAGCCAAGAGACAATTAACTAATGTTTGTTGGCACATTTTTTTCTGTAGGGGCGACGTTGTGACATCATATTCTGGCATTATTAATAACTATTTAGAAACAAAAATTGCACTTAAATTCTATACCACAGTATTCTCATTGATATGTGGAACATATTCCACCAAAAGATCAGAATTTTTCTATCATGGCACTTACAGTGTTTTGTAGAAACACTCTTCCATTAATTTAATCGAATAAAGCAATAATGCCACAGTGTGCAAACTGATTTGACATTCACAAAATCGTTATTTTCTCATCGCTCCAATATTTAACGGGATACTCGGACCAATGGATATGTATAAATTCAGAGAGTGTACTTTTTCACAGTTTTATAGCGTGCCTGTTAGGGCTTCCGATCGAGGTCGCATAACTGAAGCCGAATTAGTTCAACAAATTCTAAAGATCATGGCAACTAAAGCTGATCCTAGAACTCCGCCAGTTGGTATCCTCACAACGATGAAAAGACCAGCTTGGGCAAAAGCTAGAGAAGAATTACTCAGACGTACGTATGTTTATAATTTCCTCTTTAACAGTAATTATGCGATTAATTTACCAATATAACATCCTTGCAATAGTCACACTGATATATTAATACAGGAATTAAAACATCCAACTAAAAATAAATTCTTCGAGTTATAGAGCTTTCGACTTACCGAAATTTCCGAATAAAAGAAGTTTAGGGGATGAAAATTCGACATGCGGAAGCTTCGTACGAAGGCACAATTTAGTATTTTAAGCTTCCGCTTAGAACACATTTTATTCGATGTACACAAACGCAGAAGCTACAGACGTGGAACATGATGGCATTTACGCGTTCGACTGATGAACGATTAGCCTTTTACGCGCGTACACGAAGGGCGAAGCAGTAGGAATATGGCTTGTGTCGTCTTACGTTATTAGAGGCGATCCTAACTTGCAGAGATAAACTTCGACCTGCAAGGGTCTGGCTATTGCAAATTCGAGTTTCAGAGGTAAAATAACGCATCTGGACAGGTGGCAAATAATTCGAGTTAAAGTGAGTTTTATCTCGACTTTTAGAGTTTTTCGCAGCACAAATGAATAAAGTTGATTTTCGAACTATAGATTTTATTATTAGTTATTATTATAGTTTATTAGATTGTAGCATATTATAAAATGTTGAAGAAAAAAAAACAAGAAACATTTATATCCATTTGCTGATGTCGATATACTCTGTATAAGCGAAGGTACGACTCACACCATTGCCAAGAGTAATCTTGTTGCAAGTTCTTCGGCAACCCTTGCTGCTACGTACCCTCCCACGGCATAATTAACCGGCTGTTCTGCTCTCGCCAATATTCGCAATATTCCCATTATCCTCGTAACCCGACCTTACCCAACGACAACCTACGATCTACGTCTATAAATCGAATGAAAGTGTAACAAGCTAACGACGATACGTGGTTGGGTTCGTTTCCTCCTCCTGCAGAGCAAGTATCTTTAACCCTTTATCAGGTCGTTATCTTCAACCGAAAAATTGTATTACGTGACCAGCCAATAAACGACGCTTCTAAAATTTTTGCAAATTAAAGTTTATGCTTGTTTTCTTGAGAAGGAAAAGATTATAAATGTTTGTAAATTTATCTATATGTATGCAATAGTCTTGTGCATATGTATGTAATTGTTGTATTCCATGTTTTATTACTAAAGATTCTAGTTTACATGATTATAAAGTAATTATTAAATTTGCAATTTTTGTTTCACTGCATTAAAGTTTCATTTGGAACAACTTCATACTAGATTGACAAAAAATAAAATGAAAAAGGTAATTTATAGCTATTTCTAATTTGAAAGGTAATAAAATGGAACATTTCACGAACCGTTTTACGAACAAAATTGTGTTATATTAACGTTATTAGGTTTGTAAATAAGCATTCATATTGAATCGAGAAACGAGGAGTAAAAATTATTAAGCTCAAACGAGTCGACTAGAAAAAATTGTTGAATAACCGTAAATTTTGAAAAATAAGATATTCTGTATGTCTATAATTATTTTGGCTCGATTACCAACGATAAAATTTATGGATTCAGACTTTGCTGAAGCAATACATTTCAAAGTTACATGCATCACTAAGCGCTCTTATAACATCGACAATGTATCAACAGTATGTCATTTTCTTGGAAGAATCGTTGCTAGTCAATTGTGCGCGATTTTCCCTCACTCTTGCTAAATACACAATCAAGAAACACATTCTAATAGGAAATTGTAATTATGTGAGTAATAAACGATAATATAACCAAAAGAAAGAAATAAAGGCAAAAGAATTTTGCAGACGAGCAAAATCGGCACAATCTGGAGTTGCTGGAGAGATGTCTGTGCGTGGTATGCATCGACGACGATATACTGCCAGCAACGTTCAGTAATCCCCTGAACAAGGAAGATCGATGGATCGGCGACCGAGATTACGCTAACGTGCTTCATCATGTTCTCCACGGCGGAGGTTCCAGACATTTGGGTGCGAATCGTTGGTTCGATAAAACTTTCCATGCTATTCTTGGCAAGGTATATACCTACCTACAACTACACGCTATATCCGATTAACAGAAAAATTGTAGTTTCCGCGCAACGTTATTTCTGCCCACTCGAGAGTTATTCTTATTCGAGCAATCTGTTTCATTTTCCTATCCAAGTTCCTAGGTCGGTTTGTCATTCCGCATAGGAATGGGAAGAAAACTTGGAAAACATATGTACACGTACATAACTAGTGGTTACTTGGATGATAATATAGTCGTTACTTTTATTACGGTCGCTAGCGTATTTTAATGATAATTTGTGATTTCTCTCTTTCTGCTTTCGTTTCACGCTATTTGAGCCAATGAAGCATCCTGATCGCTTTATCCTCTCTCCCGATGCAATATCCTGTCTAGATCCACCGAATTCGTAACAATCAGTAATGACTAACCCATTTTCGCTACTTAATGTATCCTTCGTGTGTCAACTTGATACAATGATAGAACATCGATAAGATGTAAATGATTGGAGATATTTTGTAAACAACACTGTAAGTGAAAAAATTAAAAACTATTGCTCCTTTATCGCGTAAAGAAGCTACCTACTTGCTAATGGGAACACTGTAGCATAATTGAAGAGATAATTTCTATTTGTAAATAATTATTATAATAAATAATTCATATAATAATAATAATTATTATTATTAAAATAATTATAAAACAAATAAATAAATAACATTATAATAAATAATATGAAATATAATAAATAATTATTTCCAATTATTATCCAACATTGTCTCTGCATATACAAACAATATTGCACTCAATATAGGTGCCATTAAGCGATAGACATCCGATAGAGATGCTCGAACACATAAACACTAAATATCACCAATTTTATAACAATTCTTACTCGGAACGTTATAAAATATAGCTTAATAATAAAAATAAAAAGAACATTTTGGAAAACTATATTTTTTTGTTTTTATATAAGTTATTTAGAGCTAAACAGGATTGATACTTATAATGCACACAAATTTAAAATGAATGACATATTCAGTTTTTTCTACAACTAAAAAGCACAAAGCTTTTCTACTAAAACAATTCCCTTTCTGATGAACATATTAGTTCTAAAAATGGAAAATTTTGCGACGCATTTGGATTATTTCGTACATATAAGATCTTATAATAATCAAAACAAATGAAATTTCGAAAATAAGCTCCAGAAAACCTTCTCTCTGTGCTAAAAAGTTTGATGTTCGGCACTTAGTGTTTTGTACGAGAAATGTTCAACCGTTGATCTGTCTAAATGAATGGAACATCGAGTTTTCCTTACATCTAACGGGTGATATAGAGGCTTTCCCACGGATACACTCTTTTTCGTGAATTTAGACTACATTGACGCGTGAGGTTTCTTTTCCTTCTTCTCTATTGATTCTTATATCTTTTCCTATAAAAAGTAAAAACTAACTGTTATTAATTATTTAACAAAATTATTTATTATAGAAATAACATTTAGGAAGAGAAATTGCACTTCGATCCTGTACTGCAGTGTTATCATGTAGAACGTTTTCCACTAAAAAAATAAAAATTTTCCAATTTTCACGCTTACAGTATTTTCTACAAGCGCTCTTCAGTCCTCCTTCGCAGGTGATAGATTTCGTTCGCGTGTCAAAGTCAGCAAGTTTCAGGAAAATTGTTCTGTAAATGGCCGAATAATATAGTATTCTACCGGAAAAGTGTGTCAAATTGAAACGAGGGCGGCGATAGTTAGATCGACTATTACGCGTTTCATCTCCTCACGTTATTTGTACACTCTATTTCACTTGTCTGCTTACCAAGGACGGAATGTGGGGCATGAACTACGAACATTCGGCCGGCGAAGGTCCAGCAATTTTTATCACGTTCGAAGAACTAACAGAAAAGGTCGATGCCATGTCACCACCCGAGGAAACTACGGTACCTTCGCATCTACCTGCGCCAGAAAAACTGGAGTGGCACCTATCCGAACAAAGTCTCAACGATATCCGAGATGCAATGATATCTTTCGACGCGTGAGTAACGATGAAACGTGTATTCAGTGCCATCGAGACGTTCAAAGGAACATTCTCGATTATCAAAAAACTTCGTAGTTAAACTTTACGTTTCCTGACATCTTATACTATGGTCCGGTTCCTAAAGTTTTAATCTCGACGTTCTGAAAAATGAAGCAAAGCAATATTCTTATCCTTCACTTTCATCATATTTTAAGTGATGGAATCTTTATATCGTTTGAAATCTATATTACTTTCATGTATCTTAATTTTTCACTTGTATATAGATTGCATTTTCTATAGAGATTGAGATCTTTGCACTCACGATCAATGACGATACTAACCCTTAACGCTCCGACTTTTAATTGTGAATATCGACCGGCAACTCCAACTTATTTTCATCATACTTCATAAAACTTGTAAGTTTTTAAGTGTCAGATTTTAACACGTTGGTCGCCACGTCACCCATATCTGTGTGACGGGGATGCTTTCATGGAGACCCCGTAACCCAAATATGGGTGACGCTCTTCTTGTTCGAGTTAATTAAATATAGGATATTATACATAGGATATACAACATAAAAATACTAAAAACTCATTATACATTCGTTAAAACATTCCAAACACATTTGGGGCGATTTTGGACACTTCGAACAATATGTTGTAGTTTTTTTTACGTTTTTTCTTGCTTTTTGGCATGCGACAGTTTGCCTCTTCTTCTCGTAACATAGGGTGCACATCCTTTTTATAGGCTTGCCCTGCTGATTCTTACGAATCTTCAAATGGTGGGACACTTTCTTCGTTTTTTTCCGATGGTTGTCGGGCACAGTATTTTCTGAGGACACATCGGACCAAATTTTCTTATCTGTATTTTTTTGTTTGTGGCTGTTTGGTACACAATATGAGCAGTTACTATAGTTGTTCCTAAGAGTAAATGTAGTGATAATTTCCGATACTACTTGATGCTTTTCCGTATCATAGTGGCATATGGGACCATCTGGTCACTTCTATCGATACCAGCTTTTCCGTTATTGTATAATACTCTCCTCACTTTCAAATATATCTTCACGCTGTCTACTGAACATTTTGAGGATGAAAAAATCACTGATGTGCGTCTCACAAGAAGTATGCTTCTCGACTAAATGAAAGATCTGGGATAACTGCCATGAGAGCGTACCGACGGTCGGATTTGGGCCCCACGGGAAACTTAACCGAATTACGCTGGGCGACCAACGTTAACACGTTGACTGCCACGACACCCGTATTCGGGTGTCGCTTATTTGACTACTTGCGAAGGATCATCGTAGGTATTTGAAAAGATATTCCAGAGAAAATAATAAAACTATTGAATTGTTATAAAAGTAATACGAAAATGGTTTATTAAAGAGTAGAGCACCGCACGTCGGTGGTGATTGAGAGACACATTTGGAGCGTTAAGGGCTAAGCATTCATAAGAAACAAACTTGATCGAATATTTTACCCGTTTATATCAATAATGGATGTTAATAACAATATACAATTATTAATTAAATGTAGTCAATAATAATAATAATATATAATATGTAATATATAATAATAATTGTATTAATAGACTAGTGGAGGACCTGGACCTTTGTATTTTATGGTTTCAAGAATATTCGAAGGAATTTATAAAATCCCACAAGATTAGTCCGGATGTTTATATACAACTAGCATTACAATTTACATACTTTAGGTGAGTACCTATTTTATATTTAATAGTTGCCATTTTTTCCATATTCATTGTTTACTGCGAACAAATTTAAATTGCTAAAATTATCCATACGGTGAGATACAAAATTAAATCATACAACGAAAGAATTGATCTTGGAGGTTTTTTAATCTTTAACACGTTGAATGCTACGCTAGTTTTACAGGGAATACCCGTGGCGTCATGATGAATTTTTTATTATGCGATATATATAATGTTGAAATATTACTTACAAGAGACAAGTTGCGGTGTATAATCATGTTTAATGAATTTATCTCACAGGGGTCACCAGTGATCCCCGTGACGCTGAAGTGCGATTTCGCGCGATTCACTTATCTTTTGCGACTATCAATTATCTCATATTGTTTCTTCGTGTTGCTAAATAATTGTTCCACGTGTTTATTCTTATCGAGAGCGTCTAACAATCAAGTAAGAGCGTTTATTATACTTTTATATGCTACACAAATTTTTGCACTTTATGTTTCCTACTTTTTAGTTAGCCTTTAAAGTTAATATAAAGTTTCAAATGGAAATTACGCGTCAAGCAATTCCACCACGGAGTTACCGGCAAGTTGTCACCGGTGACCCCCCGTGGCATTCAACGTGTTAAGCATTTTTTACTTCAGTCTGTGAACATTGAGCTTCTAAACCCTTCGATCGCTTTATTAACATCCTGCACGCTTATCGGTTGACAAAAAAGATAATAAACTCATCTATCGATTTACACAAGACGTTTTTTATACGGATGACATTTGCGTGAAAAGAAGCTGCTAGTACAAGGCAAACACGTGGAAAGGAGAATGTTATAAACATATTTATTATAAACAAAAATTTTACTAGCATTCAAAAAATTGAGGTGATTTTAATGCGTGTGTGTGTATGTTAAATTATAAGAAAAAAATCGAATAGTGCGCCATGTGTAGCTCTTTAAATTGCCTACAACTGTATAAATATTCGAGATATACATAGTTACTATTTACTATTTACGAAGTGTCAAAATAGTCCTCGCTTATGTTAACACACTGCTCAAAACAATTACGTTCTAATTATCGTTAGATGTTCGTTCTTCCTGTTACTGCGACTTTTTTAGTTTATTTTCCAAATTATTGTCTTAAATGTATCACAGTGTCATACGAATAACATATCATATTAAGAGACAATAAGTCTATATGGCTTGTTCGTTTTTGACCGTTTGGTTGATGCGATAGAACCATTCATAAGAGCGATTTTTTAATTGTTTTGAGTAATGTATCAACATATGTATTAACATTGTGGTGAATAATTCGAGACTCGAAAGCATTTTGTGCATTATCTCTTCAGTATTTCCAAGAAACCACTGATCACGTCTAGATATGTTAAGTGAAATTGCTTTTGCGAGGTAATTTGAAAGGTAAATTGAACGTTATAGGATATTGAGAGATGTTACATGACGAATTATTGCCTTTCATGACTGAAATAGAAGACAAAAAACATTTTTTCAAAAGGAAGCCGCTACAAAAAAAGATGGTTTCAAGATTTCGCAATAGAATTATTAACATGGACAGTATTGAGTGCTGATTTGAAACCGATCGTGAACTTGTGAGGAATTCTTGTTTAAAAATGTTTACGATCAGAAGCCAACTATAGAAAATATCGTTGAACTTAAAAAAAAGAATAAAATCAATGTGGGCGATTATTTGAAACACAACTTTAAATAAGTTAGAGGATAGTGTACCTAATAGTTTAATAGAAGTAATCAAAAATAAAGAGCAATCCACTAAATACTGAATGAAAACATAAGAAAATTAACATTGAGTTTATATTCTTTCACAGCCACAAACATAATTTTAAGAGAAAATTTAATTTCTTGCAAACTTTGAAAGAAAGCAATTTTTTTTTTTTTGTTGTATTTTCAATTTTATATTATATTATAATATGAAATTATATAAACAATTTTGTCAATCTTTGTTTTAATATTATGAAATACCTAAAAATATTTTATAATTTATTTTATAAGTTTATAATTATGAGTTTATAATTGTTCAGGGTACTGTACACTGTACGTATACACTTCGAATTTATTAACAACTGAAAAAAGAAAAGCTAATAATAAATTCTTATGTCTAAAATCTTTTGTTTGGAACAGATTGCATGGAAACTTAGTAGCAACTTACGAGAGCGCAGGCATTCGAAGATTCGCACTAGGAAGAATCGATTGCATCAGAGCAGCCAGCCCGGAAGCTCTGGCCTGGGCGAAGGCCATGTGCCAAGGGGATCCCGAAAGTCAAACGACGAATCAGCAAAGCAACACCCTAGAGGATGGCACCAAAAGAGTTCAGTTCACCATTTACAGTGTAACTGAAACTTGGCTGTATTTCGTAGAGTTTGTCGTTTGTAGCGACACGATACTCCTCATAGACGAGATAATATTTTCAAAACATAACGACCATCTTCAAATTACGCTGAAACTGTAGAAAGACTGACTAGGCTCCGATTTCGGTGATTTTAGGATATGTTGTAGAAATTGATATTTTGAACAATTTCTCCTATACATAAAAAAGCTGAATTCGTTTAGTCTCTGAGATACTCGCGAAAAACTGCTACAGTGAATTCTGCCTATAATTGCGCATCTGTGGCAACGTATGTGTCAGCATTGATTACCGAGTGTGAAAAATAACACCTAACCCAAACCGATAAACTATAAGCAAAAGAATTAGGTTTGGTTTAGATGTTATTTTATCCGGCTGCGGATCATGAGACATCCAGCAACCAATATTAACGCATACGTTGCCAAACATGCACAACTACAGTATGTTCGTTTTAGTTGTATAAACACGATTATTTCTGTTAGTATCAAAAGTACTTAAAGATGTTTCAAACAAAAGTAGAATGGTATGAAAGAGGGCATAATCTGGTGAAGGTAGCTTTTTCATAGATGACCAAGTAGAGATCATATGAAGGTGATATACATTTTTTTTAATGGAATTATATAATTCTAAATACTGTAATAGATACGTTCCAACATTCTCTGTTGAGAATTTTGGATCTTTGAAGCCGAAATAAAGTTATAGGAACACAAAATTTACACTTTTAATTAATATTGAAATAATTATACATTTATTTAATGGACGATCTCTATTACATTTATCGATACACATTTGCACGCGTCTCAGCACTTTCTTCTATACCCGACTGTTCCAAATGCCTCTAAAATGACTGAACTGTTTGCATTCATTTGTTTTCGAGACGCCGCGCACACACATACTCCCACAAACTGATCTCACACAAGTATTCTTACTGCGCATTCAAACTAGTCCAGCACAGAAAAATTACACATATCTCAACATTCTCTATAAAAAAAGTGGCCACCTAATTATGCAGAAAAATCATTAGTTTAGAAGATATTTTAACTTTAATTTGTCAAATTTAACGTACGACAGATAAGGAAAGACGCGAGCTGATAGTTTAATACGTTAATTTTTACAAATCACAGTTAAAATATCTTCTAAACTAATGATTTTTCTACATAATTAGGTGAATACTTTCTTTGTAGAGAATGCTGAGGCGGATCGATTACTGTATTTAAAATTATATGATTCTATCTAAAGAAACCTATATGTCATCTTCATATAACATCTACTTGGCTATCAGCAAAAGAATCTAATTACTCCAGATTATGTCCTTTTTGATATCATACAACTTTTGTTCGAGACTTTTTTTCCTATTTTTGATACTTATAGAAACAATCGCATACTGTACGCGGAATTCAGTTCTTCCACCAGCAGTTCTTTGTGAATATCTCGGAAACTAGGCAAGTCTAGCCCTTATATGCATAGAAAAAGGTAGCTCAAAACGTTGTTTTACAATATATCCAAAAGTTATCGAAATCGAAGTCTAGTCAGTCTTTTCACAGTTTCACCCAAATTACTCAAGCTTCTCGTGTTTCTTTCACTTTTCGCAAGTTCGTACTCATCTACGTACTCATGTACGTACACAGCATTAATCCGAAAAGAAGAACCGATTCCACAAAGACGACAAGCGGTGGATAAGTCTATATAGATGGGAAAAATAACGAAATAATAAAGGAAGGGAGACTCTTGAAGAAAAAGGCAATCAATTAAACTAGACCGTGTTCGCTCTTTTTCCCGTTGGAGTGTTTGTCTGGTCTCTCGAGTGGCCTCGGGCGAGTTTCATGGGGGTTTTACCGTTTGCTTTCTTTCCGCGGTTCACCCTCGTCTGGAAAGTGGCACGGCGAGCTGACTGTTGTTTCTCGTTTATCACGATGTTATTTCAGCCGTCCTCTATCCCGCAATTACTCCGCTGTTCATCGAAAATGCACGATAATGAAATTGACTCCCTCCGTGCGTGTAGTTTTCTACCCTAACGACTAACGAGCCCATACGTTTCCGTGGATACATTCGTTTTCGTGCACCGTATACAGAATATTTCGTGGTTTGCACTAACAACAGAAAATGGGGTGGTTGATCGCCTAAAAATACTTGTGTACGTATATAGCCACAACCAGACCATGTTTTCTTCTTATACACACAGCTTTATTTCCGATCAAGTTGGTTTTCAATGATTTTCACGAAAGAAATACTAGGTACTCAAATGTCAAATTAACAGTTGACAATAGGAGAACAAACGAGTACTAATTAAATCGTAATGGTTTATATACAGAATAATTTTAGTAACTGGGACGGACTGTAGTTTTATTGCAGCGAAAAGTTATAGTTAGGAAAAGGTTATAAAGAAGAATACACCGATACAATTCCACTTTTCCTTAAATGGAGCTCTACGATTATCTTTTGTATAAATTGGTTCCTCATATTATTTTGAGACGAAGCTCTTATAAGTTATAAGTCAGTATCATCGAAACACAGTAAAGTCTATCTTATCCGAACTAATAAGGTGACAAAACTGTTTGGATAATGGAATTTTCCGATAATGGAACGATCATTTTCCCGATGTGAAATTTCATTTATTCAAATACAGATTAAGATTAATTGACAGATTCTTTAAATATTTATGAATCCCATATCTTGTTGGCTGCTGAATCACATAATTCTGCATACAGCAGAATCTCTTTTTGTACTTCGAACTATCCAAATCTTTTACAAAAAAAGCACCTCTTCATCATCACTTTCGTTTGCTGCTTTTCTTCTAAATTGCATGTTTAAGGTCACATGCACCTTTTATGGTTATTAGGGACCACGTTAACCCCTTGACCTACAGTATCGTGTGAGATACGTGGTACGTCGTTCTTATTGATTTATTATTTCTTATTATATCTTATTATTTATTATTTCATGTATTCAAATACAGATTAAGATTTAGTCGACTTCTTTAAATATTTATGAAGAATATCTTCTTGTACTTCGAACCATCGAAATCTTTTACAAAAAGGCACCTCTTCATCGTCACTTTCGTTTGCTATTTTTCTTTTTAATTGCGTGTTTAGGATCATCCGCGCCTTCTACAGCTACTAGTGACCACGTTCAGTGGAACGAAACGAATCTATAGCAAGTTGTAGGAACCAATGTCTTTCAGAAAATCTGGAGCGCGTTTGTTGTTCTCATTTGTGTAGAATCGCCATTATTATCGTCTTTATCGCGATGAAACTATTTCTTTACCTCAGTATATTTAAGGCTTTCTTACTGTTACCAGCATCAAAGAAATATGCATCGGATAATTTTCAATATCATATTTTTATTTTTTAATGTCTGTGATCGCGGCTTTCCCAACGCTATGTATTCTTGGTAATTCTGTTGCACTTGCACCACTTTCGAGTTTTTTAATTATGTCGTAGTTTGTTTCAATAGTTAGAACGCTATTACTTTCATAATAAATTCTTGTAATCAAAACTCAATCAGTCGAATCAAGGAAAGAGTACGTTATATATGAACACTAATAAAATATGTATATATTTGAAACGGTTGAAGGGAATACTGAGAAATACTATGTTTTGATGATACAGCGTTTTGATATTAGGATATTCGAATAAGGGAGACTATACTGAGACATATTTCTTTTTAAATTCACGCTCAACAAACGCTCAAAAAAACATTTTCCTAAACATTTTCTTATTTTCTAACTTTACCTAAAATAAAACTATAGTTCGTCTCAGAGTTAGTATATGAAGACCACCGATAAAAAGCATGACAAATCACATTTTCTGTCTTTTATAATAGAGCACTTTAAAAATTCAGTACGTTGTCAACCGTGCTTCAATTAAATATGCGTTACATATAAATATATTAATAGTTTTTATCAGTGAATAATATACGATACTATAATATACGACATATAATACACGATGCACATTAACGTACATTTTGCCTTTGTGCAGGAATCAAATTCGTTCAAAAGTATAATAAATTTTCGAAATTAATTTTTCTTAGTAATTAATATTAATGAATATGTACAACAAAATGCGAGGCATCATGTATACGAAAGTACTTATATGTATATATATATATATATATATATATATATATATATATATATATATATATATATATATATATATATATATATATATATATATATATATACACGCATACATTTACATATATTAGCATGAACTTAATATGTTCATTTTCTGCGTACAAATAATTTTTTAATGTTAACATTTCTAATGAATTACTACAGAAGTGTAGGTATATAAATATATAATATACATATGTATATGTTATTTTCGTTCACCATTGAAATGGTCGGTTTGCAATTGCTTTTTCAGCAAGAGAGAATCAAGGAGCTGTTTGATTTAGCGGTACAAAGACAGACTAAGGAAATGAACGACAACATAAATGGTTATGGAATCGACAACCACTTAATGGGCCTCCGTTACGCCGCACAAGAAGCTGGAGAGCCTATCCCGGATATTTTCACTGATCAGGCTTATAAGATCGTCAATCATTTTGCTCTTTCAACGTCACAGGTTAATAATGATGATCAACGATTGATCGATACTTGAAACTCTCACATGTATGCCACTTTCATGTAGGCTTTCGTTCTCCAACACCTCAAAGTTGTCCACACGAGGTCATTATACACGATGACCAAACAGATCTGTAGCACTTCATCATCATCATCATCATCATTATCTATCAGATTGATTCTGCATACTACATAAATTATTAGTTGTACATCTTTATGTCCAAATTGATTACGAGATTATTAATATAATAATTTATTAGAGTCTCCGAGCACAGTAATTTGCTAGCTAATTACGTTAGCAAACTGATAAATTACTAGGTATACAGTGCTGTGAATAATTATAGACTCAAACACATTTTCTGCATTATCTCTTCAATATATTCAAGACACCACTGATCATGCGTGGATATGTTGAGAGAAATTATTTTTGTAAAAGGTAGATTGAACGCTACAGGAAAAAGATATTTTTTTTAACGAGACAATACTCCTATTCATATAGCTGCCACTACAAACAAGTGGTTTCAAGATTTCGGAATAGAATTATTACTTATAATTAGAATTATTAGTCAGCATTGAGTGCTGATCTGAATCCAATCGAAAACCTGTGGAGAATTCTAGAAAAGTTTACGATCAGAAGAAACTATCTACAGAAAATATTGAACTTAAAAAAAGAATAAAGTCCGCTTTAAAAAAATAAAAGAAAAGCTATTAAATATTTAATGGAAATGTAACAAAATTAACATATTTCATATTTCTTCACAGCAAAAAAACACAATTCTAGGGGTAAAATTCATTTCATCCAAACTTCGAAAGAAGAAGATTTCTGCTTGTTGTATCTTCAGCTTTATTTTATATTATAATATAAAATTGTATAAACGATTCTGTCAATTTTAATGTTTTGTTATTCTAATATTATGAAAAATCTAAAAATACGGTTGAATTTATAATTATCCACGACACTGTAGGTTACAGATTCTTACTGCATAAAGATTATGATTTTACGATTTTACAATTTGACAATCTTAGTACTTAGTAGATTACTTAGTAGAAACATTAAACAAATCGATCAATCAAATTTCTGCTTAAATTCCATTTTTTCTAAATCTTCTTAATAATTTAATTTCTAATAATCCCTATTTTAATAATCTCCCCCGTACTTTAAATATCGACTAACAAGAAATATCCAATTTTCAGGTAACTTCGAAAAACGATGCAATCATTGGTTACGGTCCAGTAGTGCCAGACGGTTACGGTTGCGCTTACAATCTAAGAAGCAACGGCATCATATTTTCTGTATCTGCTTTTCATAGCGATGGCAGAACGAATGCAACGCGTTTTGCTCAAACGCTTAAGCAGAGCTTATGGGACATGGCGGACATGTTAAACAGAGCGAATCAGAGATAAACTGGCGACTAAGAGATAAAATCGCGCGAAAGCAAAGTATTAAGATGCTAGATACAAATAATGATCATTTCTCGGTTGCAAGTCCGAAATCATATCGAAAGGAAGTATACTCGAGCTCGTCTGTGAAAGTATTTAGCGTAGTACGAATAGTAAGCGTTTAAGAGAACTGTTCGCATTAGAACTCACACAATTTGCTAGATATCGCTGATTTGATTCCTCTTTAAAATCATGAATAGGAATAGAACAGAACCGATGCAGAAACAATATGAATATTTTGTCAGAGACTGACATCGTTTCTATGTCTATTTTGAACAATCTGTTTCCAATGAATGCATTTTAGCTAATAATTCTACATATCATCGCGAATTTTGTATTTGATTGTTCCTTCTATTCAGGTTCGTGATATAATAACGCAAATGCGAATAGAAATAACCAAAAGAAATTGTGCCATTTGAAAGAAATTTTTTCTCACTATTCTCCCCAGTTAAAATATTTAATACTTAATATCTTCTATTAAGTATCGTATAATATTGTCGATAATTTTTCTGATAATTAAAGATAGCAGTTTGTTTTTAAAAAATAGTAATCTATAGTTATCTTAATGAAACTGTTTTAATTTTATTTTAGAAGTAAAAAAGGTATACATGTTCCCAGAGCCAGAGTGTATTAAGTCAAACTTTTAAGGCTTTAAGAGAGAGTTCATCAAGCTTTAATCAAAGTTGCAAAAACTTTGTAACAAGATGTGGAATTAATATCAGTTTTACATTTTTATATTAAAAACTAAACGATTAAAGAACGACAAAATTCTTATCATCGGGATAAGCGAAAACTTTGATACGGGTAACGTAAAATGTCTTTTTTTTCAAAATAAACTCAATTATTATTACATATTTACATGTAACAATTTCTAAAATAATTCGCATTATATACTCTATATATTTACATTGATATAATATAATATTTTAAGTAAGAAACGATTTGTTGCCTTAATTTTAAGTTACTATAACATTTTTTAAATTCAGTTAAAATAATTGCTTCTCTCTCTCTCTCTCTCTCTCTCTCTCTAATATATTATACATTGTATATAATACATATTATAATAATATATTATACTATACTAATATATTATATTACAGAATTAAACTTCAATAAACTACTTCAATTAATGAAACAGCAAGGAATATGCAAGGTCTCTGTCCATCAAATGGCACAATTTGTTTTAACAAAGATTATAAATTACCGTACGAAGGAAGCCTTCTATTACGAGCAATACATGTATAGAAATATCACGTTCATCTTACTTGTTATTACACAGTTATCGATATACATATCTAGAAAAAAACTGCGTTGATCATCTAATCGTTAATAAACTTAAAAAATTCTTCCCAAATCACTGGACACTGTAATCTCATCTGTTGTTAAGTAGGTACACGCGTACAAATATTTATCAGGTAATTGACGACCAAAGCCGAACAAACTGAGACGAAAACGTTTAAACGGTAGTCACTGCGTGTAGTAGGCAATATAGATCGATCGGTCATTGTAAAACTCTAGTCCTGTTACGAAGATCCTCGAACATCTATGTCCGAGCGCTGGAAGTTCCTTTCCACCGAAAGCGAAGTTTCGTTATTTCCCTATCGCTTGGTTTTAATCGTGCATTCACGATTAAAGGGGGTCTAATTCTAATAATTAGTTGTATTGTTAAACTATCGGTGTTTTAACGGGTTTAGCCACGTGAATTGGATGTTTTATAGTGACATGTAACCTTAAATGTAATCGAACGATTAGTTAGTGATATCTAGGGATATTTAGAAACTACGAAAATATTAATACACGTAGCTTCACGTTGCGAAATTCAAATAATTTAAGAGTAATTCGACGATTAAATGAGATATATCAATATGTTTGGAAGCAATGACATTTATTTTTATTGTTAGCTCGATGAGCGTAGATTTTATTGTTAGTTGTTTCACTATGAAGCGTACATTTTATTGAATCTGTATGCATTGAATGAGAAAGGCATCCAAAATGTGGTATTCTGTCTCAGGAGAAAGCATTAATTAATCACGTTTGACAAAACATAGTTGAGTATCGATGTACTTTTATCTTCACATACAGCGACTCACGAAAGTATTCGAACATCCTTTAGAACAGAACTAACTTTCTTAATATCGAACCATACGTCTTGACTTCTTTTGGCAAGTTAGTTGGATCGGTTATTAACGTTGCCATGAGTCACAAAACGATTGGCGAAAAATGGTGAAAATCGCAGTTTTTCACGAGTTTGGGCCTATGACTGTAATAAATCTAAAGATTCTTACATCTTTCGATGCCTGTCCCTTGTTTCTGCATCAACCGATTTCGATGAAATTTTTAGTACGTATATAATTAAGATAAATCTTAACACATCTTTCAAACTTTTATTACAGGCTCGGATAAGGAGATTGTAAAAAAGACCTTTACTATTTTCATCGTGATTTCGACCAGTTGCAATTTTTTCAAATATTTTTATAAACTAGTTAACTAATTCATCTATGTTCCCAAAAAAACTTCAAGTCGTTTGGTCCAATGTGAGAAAAGATATTCTGTTTTAAAGGGTGTTCAAATACTTTCACGAGTCACTCTAAGTAAACTTTATAGCTCAATTATTGTAAGCAATTAACATTCCACAGTCATTTTCTGTAGAATTGATAATAACCCATTGTTTAAAACTGTAAACAAGAATACGTTTATTCAGTGCTATGATGCTTCAACTATTTCGTGTGAGAAAGTATCAAATCTTCCTGTTAACCCTGCTAGTGTCCAATTTTTATACCTTAATATCGCTTTCATTTCAACTACAATTTTGTCATATTTTTCTCAAGCCAAAATTATTCACTAAGAATAGGAAAACGCTATTACGTTAAAAATGATCTAAAGGATGCAACAGACTTAAATACAATTTTGAAACAAACTGCCTTATTTGGCAAAAGGATGATATGTTTCGACATGAAACAGTAGAAACGTAATACATAATAATACGTGCCAATTAAACGATTGGAAACTTTGATTACTTTTACGTCATAAGAAGGAAACGTATATATTTTGTACAATCTGACGTATACTTTACAGATATTATTAAATTATTATAACAAAACAATATAATCGCGAAGCATCACGATATAAATTTCTTCGTAACGGAAGCACTTTAAACACCAAGTACAAAATCTTAAACACGTGTTTTAGATTTACTAAACTGTTATTAAATGAAAGATTTATTTATATCATATCAAAATTATAAAATTGCTGTCGAGTATGAAACATAAAATATCAATCGTAAAGGCTGTAAAAATATATCATTCGCGGTATTAAGCTTGTTTTATAGTTTGATACCTTTACAGTAAAGACAACGAAGAGACAGAGTACACGAATAGAAGTTGAAATACTAAATAACTCGGTAAGGTAGAGAAAAGATTTCTAGCGCACGGACCTCGTCTGTCGCAACACATTCTAAACGTGGCCAATCATTCGTGTTTTGGCGCCCGCACAGTAAACTCTTGTCCAATTCTTAGATAGGTCAATGGTTTGCCCTTCTTCGATAGACAGGCAAACGTTGATGATAGCTCTATCTCTCTATCACATTAATGTTCTACGTCTAATTAACTACTACTGTAACTAACGCTACTTTTCTTATATACCAAGCTCTGTCGATAGTGAAAAATTCAATTTTCATTTCAAAGGATAGAAATATTAACGATCGACGCTACTGTCACTTACATCATTACAAATTATCATAATTTACCGTAATTTAGAATCAAACAGAAATGATATATATATATACATATACACACATATATAAACATATATACGCCTATACATATGCATGGCGTAACACACGTTACATACTACGACACATCTGTTGACATTATTCATATTTTACGAAGCTGTTCGTTAGCTTTGTTATAAACTACATACTTCCAGTGTGTAAAACACGCGTGTTTTAGGGTTGTCATTAAGGCTTAGCAAAATTTTCTTGCGCTAAAGCATAAATGTTCTATTGAAAATAGTGTTTTGTCTAATACATATATTGTCGTTAAGTGATGAATTTGTTGCGTATTACATTAAATCGGAAATTTTATATTCATGGTCTGAGCAATTGTTTGCTTTGACTTAAATATAGAGTGAATCTTTAAATAATGCGAGGAATTGTGGTGGTTCCTTATACTGTTACTAAATAAAATTATATATAAATATACATGTATAACTCTATACACGTACATATACGCACATATCAAGAAACGTTTAAATATAAAAAATCTATATCTGTTTTCGCGCATATGTGTACGATATATGTATGAAAGTGTTCTGTATTATTTTTAATCTTAAGCTGCAAATACCTATTAAATTTAAAATGAAACGGGATGTCACCATTAGAAGTAGTTATGCGGATCGCAAAAATGTTACGATCGTATTTTCGCGGCCAAGAATATCGCGCATATCAGGCGAAAGCCAACATAGCGACGACTCTATCAAATAGAACATACGCTAAACTTATTAGAATTACTTACGAAATAAAGTCAACTGATTGTGGGCTAAAATAACGTATATATAAAAATTCAGTCAGACATTATTTCAAAATACAAATATCCCTTACGAAGACTGCTGTCGTTGATATGAAATTATACTATATATCTTATAAGATGTAATAAAATAATAAACGCAGTTGGTAATGATAGGTGACAATTGCAAAATCGCAAAAAAAAATCTTTATGAAATAGTCGTCTTCGTATGCGATATATATAAATATATATATATATATATATATCTAGTAATGTTAAACTTGTAAGCACACTTCACTTTCTGTTTACATGGAAAGTATACACAGCATACCTCTGTAATTAACTAATTTGCGGCAAGTATGTTGTATCATGTGTACGTTTTCTTGTGCAAAAATAAACACTATTGTGACACCACCTTTCACTTTTATTTCCTTTTTTTAACAATACAATGTTTTAATTAATCACAATGCAATATTCAACTACAAAAAACAAACAATTTATTTTCTGTATTGTAAAATAATTTACAACAATATTATACATATATGTATGTATGTACACAATGTAAATACCTTCTTCAAAGGTAGGAATGTTAAAAATTTACATACATCAGCGGCATTATATTTTGTTGCTATAGTATTAAAAATACATGCTTTATGTTAGAAAATAACTTTTCTTCTTAAAACATTTTCGCCTTGCATAACCAGATTTGTTGATAACTTACTATCTAGATGCCTAATTTTTCCACTTTTTAGAATACAAATACGAGAAAACAACTATAAAATAATCTAAGAGAGGAAACTGGTATGGTAAAAGTATATGAACTATCAATATATTTAACCTGATGCAGGTAACAAAGATGTTATAAGTTAGTTTATGCTTTCAAACTGAAAGAATCTACATACGAATTGACTATGCCTATTATGCTTATTGTCGCAGTATCAACAAGTCGGCGTTAACATCTTCGTATGCTTGTGTAAACGGAAGTGTAAGTAAGGCATTTGCTGTCAACCTTTTCTTTGGATCATGTTGTAAACATTTTCGAATTAGGTTATCTCCTTCAATGGAAAGATTTTTGGGCAATGCTGGAGTTTCACCCATTCCCACCTAAAAGAATTAATACATAAAATAAAACAATGTAAAAGGTAAAGATTCTGGAAGGAAGCGCGATTACTATCACATACCTTAAACATAATTTGATAATTAGAATCATAATCTGACCAAGGTCTTCGTCCACTCGCCATTTCTATAACGCAGCAACCAACTGACCAAATATCAGCAGCTCTACCATGTCCACTACTTTCTGATTTCATAAATACTTCCGGTGCCATGTAAGCTATGTGCAAATATTAAATGTTAAATTATTTTTAAAGACACAATATCACAAATATTAGAATGAGGTACAGGAAGCTATTGTTATTTGTTACAATTATTTCTATAACACATATATGAATGTGCATACCCGTGGACGTTACTGTAATCATAAATAAAAGCTGAAGCTAACCTTGAGTACCAACAAAACCTTGTAATTCACCCGGCATAGTAGTATGTGCTTTAATTTGCACAGCACTTCCAAAATCACCAAGTTTCAAACAATTACCCTCATCCGTTAAAAAAATGTTTGCAGCTAGATATAAAATATAAATATTTCATGATTTGTGATCAAATCATATACACGTACAGGATAATGTATTATTGTTATATTACAATATAAAACATACATTTAATGTCGCGATGTACTATTCCATGCGAATGGAGTACTGCTACAGCTGAAAGGAGTTGATGTGTATATTTTCTAACTAATGACTCTGGTAGACCATTTCCACTACCCGCTACTAGACTTTCTAACGTTCCCTCAGCGCAAAATTCCATAAAAATTAACATTTCTTCCTACAATAAGGCAAATGTTATGCATATGTATTTGTAAAAATATGAATATTCTATTATATACACATCAACTTACACGATGAATTTCTAGTCCGTAGTATCGTACTAAATGTTTGTATTGAATTCCTTCAAATATTTGTAGCTCTTCGGCAACACGTCTAATTGCTCTATGATCCCCAGGTTGAAACTGAACTTCTTTCATAGCTAATAACTCACCAGTTTGATTGTTGACTATGGTATATACTTTACCAAATCTTCCTTGTCCTATAAGGAAGAATTTTAATGTATAATGTATATTAAAATAAAAATTAATACATTTTCATATTCAGTTAAGCTTACCTATTTTGATACCTCTTTGCCAAGTAAAGGTAACTCTTCTTGCTTTAATACGAACTCTATCAACAGCTTTTCTATCAGTAACTTGCCCTATAAGTTCGCGGCCTTTTAATCTCTCGTCAATATCACATTCAACTTTTCTTATAGCCCGATTGATTCTTTCCTGCCTGGGTATAGTACGTTCAGAACTATTTATAGTAATACCTACATTTCCATCAACCACACTTGATGAAAAGGATTTTCTAGAACTCGTTGGAATATCTGGGGATCTAACATTATCTTTAGATTTCTGAGGGAGACTTAAACTCGCAGTTCTGCTTCTAGTATGACAAGGTGAAGACGCTCTTGAATGAGGTAACCTTTTTAAATCTGCAATGAAGACAGCTGATCAACATCTGATTAAGGAATAAATAATGCTCAAACATAGAATAAAAATAGAACTTCACTTTCTGTTTCATTTGTAGCAGTACTTGCACTTCCAACAACGTGCGAAATACAACGATCCATAGAGGTTTTTAATTCCTCAAATTCTTCATCAGTTAAATGTTTGGTATTATGTGGTTCGCATACTGTAATTAAAAATTCTAAACCTTGATTTGCCCACCTAGGTCGTAAACCTCTTCCACGTTCACATCGCGTTCTAACAAACTCCATCCACAAAAAGGCGAAAGAAACCAGACTTTCAGCTAAAATAGCTTTTTCTTCAAGTGCAAATAGTTTACATGTTTCTTTATGGTAATCAAAACCCATTCGATAAGCCTGATGAAGTATTTCCCTTATTCTTGAACGTATAGCAGATCGATCATATTCATAATTTGATTCTTCTATTTTTTTGAGATCACGTTGAAAATTTTCAATAACGTTTGTGATATCGAGTCTGAGATCCATAACTGTATCCTAAATATATAAGGAATATTTCTTTGTAAAGGAATAATTCTAACTTAATCTATAATAACTTTTACCTTTAAAGATGTTAATGATTTCTCTAATTCTTTGTCAGAGATAGACCAATTTACAATATCACGTTTCAAACACTTAGCAAGCATAACACCTTTAACCACCTTCTCCCGAGCTTCTACAAACATTCCTTGCCATTCACGTCGTACAAACATTCGCTGAAATCTGAGTGATATGCCAGAATAAAGTAAAAACATTTATAGTATAATTTACAAAGTAATCCAATTTTACCTGTTTGACCAATCATCATCATTCCAATCCTCAAAATTTTCCTGAATCTCTCGTGGTCTCTCGTTAAGGTATTCTTTAACTTGTTCAATCATAGTTTTTGCGATTTCACTATAAAATAGAACGCGGAAGAATATATACATTACAAAAATATTATGATGTAACTCACCAGAATTTAACTCCCGCAATCTCGTATCCATTTAATATATTTCCTGCTATTGATTTTACAAACATCCACTCATCCATAATCAAATTTTTGTGGAAACTGTCATGCTGTACCATATCTACCCACTGCTGAAGGTAATCAAGATATACTTCAAAAACAGCCTTCAAACTTTCGTCGAAATCTTTCACGTTTTCTTGAAATAAATTTTCGCAACTATCATTATTATTGACAACTGCTGCACAAGAATGAGCTGCAAATCTGTCGCGATGGATACATGCAATCCTAAGACCTTCCCTAAGTTCACGCATAAGTTGTCGAACTGATAGTGGACTAGGTTGTTCTGGTTTTTGTTCTAATCTCATTCTTAAAAACTCATGAACAACATCTAACGGAACTCGAGACAAAAACACGAAAGCAGCCCTAAAAATTTTTTTTGTTATTTAATGCAAAAGTTTTAGAATAAAATATAAACAAAATAATATATACGAACGTTTTACCTATAAGATGGAAGATTTAATTCTCTTGCTTCGGGACTCCACACGCCATATCGTCGCAATTCTTCATCGCCTTCATACTCTTCGTTCAAAGTATTATTAGATTCACTTATATCACTTTTTTCTAACGTCAACCTTGCTTTCCTTAAGACAGAAGTATGTAATCTCTCAAGAAAATTTAAACTTTTTCTTAAACCTCTAGTCTTTAATACATCTTCAATATACTTCCTAGGAATTAAAGAAAAAATAAAAAGTTAATCTATTCATTAAACGTAAAAGGATTTTTTAATATTTTAACATAATATTCACCTGTAAGCTTGCCGATCGAATTCAACTAGGTAAAAGTCAAATCTATCATTTTTATCATCTTCTGCACATGTAACTGACGATTCAGGAGTAGAAGGCCAGGATTGTACAAAAGATAAACCAGAAGAATTATTACTATTATTGCTATCTGAAGGGCTGGAATTTTCATCTTGTTGGTTTGATACTTCAAATCGTACCAAAGTTTGCTTCCACTCTAAATGATCGGTCACATCGGAAGATCGTGAACTAAAACGAAAAAAAGATTAAGTTTCCTTGTTTAATATATTTTGTTATGGTAATATCATTATTTCCGACACCTTATTCCAGAATCTCCAGTATCATCATGTTTTTTCTTTGTATGCGACATCATTAATAATTTTCCCAGTATTTGTAATTTAAGTCGATGATGCTTAGTCATATTATACCAAAGACACATTGCTTTCACTCTACCAATAAATTCTGTACTTTTGTATAAAGGATAATGTGCAGCAAAGGCTTGTGACGAAGGATAAAGTGCTTCTGCTACCTCTAGCCTAGACAGTAATCCTTCTACTTGCTGTAAAGCTTCACCTTGTGCTCGTGCACATGCTCTACAATACATTGAAAGACAACCTGGACAAATACCTAATTCTATATTTGGACTAGATCCTACATTTACTATTCGATCAATACGCGTGGTATTAATATTAATCCAAGGCGTATTATCATTCTTTACACTCACAATAGGATCATATCTAAAAATTAACATTACTTTATTTAAATTCTTTTCCGATTTTATAACTGTAAGAATCTAGTAAATTCTTACATAATTTACCTATACTCCATTATTTCTTTAAGTAAACCTTCTACAGCCTCACGTTGCTTGCACAAGTACTCATCTTGAGCCATTGGACTCCGATCAGCATGGTGAGCTTGTAGTTCTAGCCATATTAGATCTTTTAATTCATTTTGCCACCGCGTTTCTTCATGACTGATTTGCCGACGGCAATTACGTTCCGTACTTCCCTACAAAATATAAACAAAACTTTAGTATGTGCAAATTTTTAATATAAATGTATTTTTTACGAGATTATTCGTAATAGAATATTCGCATACCAATTTAATTAAAAAAGAAAATGTATCATGAAATAATTCCCGTTCTTTAAGACTCAACGTTTTTGGTGATTGCGCAATCGATTCCCTATCATCAGTAATTGGAATTTTCTCGGTAAGTTTAACTTTAGGCTTTCTCTCTTCTACATCAACAGGTTTGGATCGCAAGCTACGGAATCTATTTCGAGTTTCAATCTATAAAAATTTTCAATTAGTTTTACGTCTGGACAATCGCCAAACAATTTTCTACAATTTAAATTATTTATTATTATTTTATACCTTCATATGATTAGGAGTAGATACTTGATGAGGACCAAATTTCTCGTTATAATTATAAGCTGCCTCCATATCCAGTTTTAAATCTCTTTCAGTTCCGCGCAACACTTTCAATGTCCTTTTACATTTTCGATTTCCTTCCTTCGCTATATCTTGGTTCACCTCGTTTTCACAATCCTTATCTGCTTTGTCACACATTTCGTTAAAAATAATGTTGTCCAGAGTATTGCGTCTGCGGATCGCTGTTTTCGACGGTATGTCTTTTTCTAACGATTTCGTTTCCCTTAAAATTAATTAAATTTATGTGTACGATTAAATATATGACAAAATATGGTATTCAAAAAGATATGTATAATCTATTTTTTAACATATATGAATACGTGTATGAAATTGTAAAGGAATACATTTTTATATTTTAATATTTAATAAAATTTCACACATGTAATTTAAAATTTACGAAAATATTTTTTAAGATCGCTTAAAAAACTCATCCTTTCATTTTATTTGATAAACACGAATAATTTATAATATACTCTTCTGGAATACGCTGATTTATGTTTGTAATGTATCATGAACACTTGTAATAGCATATTAATTTTGATATACATTATATACAGAATATTGACTCATTGAGTACCATTTTAGTCAAATTCTTCATTTTAATTCACTTAAGATGGATACAAGGTATAATAAATTTTCTTAAATTCATACTAATTGTTAATAAACTGCTTTAAAAACTTAAAGATACCAATTATAACAATTCGTTTTTATTTTATCTTTACGAATGATTTAAAAAAACTTATGGAATATTGGAGAAAGTGTAATTATACTGTATTATTATGTATTACTGCATTATATTACATTTATTTAGTTAAGCCCCATTTAACTATCTCCGTTTAAAAAACAATCCTTTTAAAAAATGTATTAAATATCGTCTCTTAAATAACTGTATTAAATATTGTCCTTTCTACATAGCTATCTATCCTTTACCATTATACCTTTTGCAATAAAACATGTTTATTATTATTTTTATACAATGTATAATCTTACATATAAATTGATAAAATTATAGATAAAATTAAAGATCGATCATAACATTGTTATTATTATAACATTATGATTTATCATAAATATATTTTTATTAATGATATCTACTTTCATAATAATATCTTGATATAATTTTACACATACATTTACAATTTACAAATTATAAAACAATCGTTGCAAATTAGATTAAAGATCATATGTATATGTAAATACATGTAAATGTACGGTTTTTCTCAGGTTATTGTTTCTATTGTATTTCCAAATTTTCTATTGATTAGGAAAACAGTTATTAAAATTTAACATAACATGTAGAGATATCTTGGGAAAAATGAAGGAACGCTTGAACCGTTTCGCGTATAAAAAAACAAGTAAACGCTAATTAAATTACCCTCCGTTAAGTTTCTGTCTCATGTATCGCTTCTTTCGATTAAATCGAGTTCTCGGTGGTGTCTGTCCATAAATATCGCACATTGCTTGAATCGAGTCATCAAATTCACTTGTCGAACAGCTTGAACCTTTTTTCCTGAAAAAGGCATGAACTACTAAAATAGATCAAATAAAAATAAAATTCGGAGGAAATATATCAAATTTTTAAACATTACAAACTAAAACTTACTTGTATCGTCAAATAACATTACCATACATATAAAATAATATTACTGAAAACGTTCAATGATAAACATATAGCGCTAAAAATATTCTTCAAATACTTGCTGCCATGTTTGTATATAAAAAATATTCATTGAAATATTTAACAATTTAAATATCTTTAATTTCATAATTATGTCGGTTTATTGACGTATGTGCATGAAATGATACGAATGTAGAATGCACGTACATATATGTACTTAGAATTACGATATATAGCATGTGTAATATCATAATAGTATTAAATTATTATTACTATAAACGTTCATTACATGTAGAAAAAATAATAAAATAATTATATTAAAATATTAATTATATGCGGAAGTAAATCAATGAATCATTTTATTCTTTGTACTTTTTATTTCTTTATTCTATGTACTTGTCAAATTGTTTTGAACAATTAAATAAATTATAATCTAATTATATACAAAAATGATACGATCAAAACCAGATATTAATAAAAAATTATCATGTATTTTATGAAACTGTACCTGTACTATTATTAATTTTATTTCAAATAAGTGTTAATAAACAACTATTTGATTAAATACATGAGTATATGAAATGAGTGACCAATTTTACATTACATGTAATAGTTTTACAATGTTGCATATGACAGACATAAATATTAAAATTATGAGTATAGTAAACGGAATTATATGCATCGCATCACACTAAACAGATATCTATTTTGACAAACAGAATAGACGCTTGCTTTTCTATACAACATTTTTATACAACGTTGACACTTTGCCACGAACAAGTGCCAATGCATGAAATATACTATCCATATATTGACAAATGTCGTCACTCCAAGATCGACACTCGTTTCGCATGGGTAATAAACTTATTCATTGTATTTTACTATATTGTTCGTTATACTAGTGTACCAGCGATCTTGTTTTAAGTACCAAAAGTCGAAAAAATGTTGAATGACATGTAAACAAAACGTAGACATTGCTCCAATCAAAATTCTTACCGGTGGTATTTTTGTATTACTGTTACTGTAAGTTGTTCGAATCACGTGGCAAAACGAACATCTGACAAACTTACCTAACATAGCTATTATCGTCGTCGGATGAACCTGAGAATGAATTTTCTGTAACATGACTTTGTATATCATAACGAAACATTCTCCTTAGATAACAAACACATCGCACTCAAGGCACAGTTGTAATCGTCCACTGAGTAGTGATGGGCGATACAGTATCGATGTTTCGAATATCGATACTTTTCAATTCAAGTATCGATGTTGAATATACGATATACTCCAATATCGATACTGTTCAATGAAATAATTTACTTCTATCTTCCTCAATTCTGAGCAAACTAAAAAATATTTAGCAGTAAGTGCAACACCCGTTTCATCTAAACGAAATCGATTAAATATATGGAGAACATTTATAATCATTGCTACTTTTAAGTCCTCTATCCAATGAAGAATGGCATGTTAAGTAAAACATTCTAGTTTATGTTTAATATTCTATACATATTTATGTTTATTGTACATTTAAAACATTCCATTTAAACAAACGGTGCAATTTTGCTCCTTTTTTTATGACGTGGTTTCTTTTTTTAGTATTTTTATTCAAATATATTAATAATTCTCATACTACATTATTAAATTCTCAAATATATTAATAATATCAAATACATTAACACTCTGGGGCCTGAGACGCGACTTTGCATCTTTCATACTTCATATGGTATCTTACAAAAATTTTTCTACTGTTAAATAAAACAGTAAGAAAACCAGTGGATGCTATAAACAAAACGTTATGAAGGTGTTTTTACATTACATGCTTAAATAATACAAAATCGTTATCTATATATTACATATAACATTGATTGCTTTAAATCTTTTTTGATCACTCCAAAAACATCAGAGAAATCAGGCTATATGCTTGTCAGAGCAGCCTGTCCCCGGAGTGGTAACATTTCCACCTGAATTTATTTATATTAAATAAATTCAAATTGTTTCTCATAGGCCATAAAATAAAATTTATATATTCATAAAGTTAATAAATGTTGTAGATATGATTAGAAATTATTTAAAGTCAGAAGATGTGGATCACAAATAAAGAAAAATACATGGAAATAAATAAATGTTAAAAAAAATGTTATCTCTTCATAAAATGTTATACTTTATCACAAATTGCACTTTTAGACAATTGCACTTTGTGTTAATGGCAACCAGGAAATTTATTCCATCAACCTGTTTCAACAAAAAAATTAAGGTTTTAACAACATCATTGTACAGATGAAGTTATAAAAATATAATTTAAATGTATCTTAGCTTTTTTGGAAATTCATTATCTTCTTCTTCACCATCTTCTTGCTAAACCAGGAATGCATGATTCAAATACAATAATCATACAACAATGATAGATTATGAATTACATAATTTTAAATGATTATCATTATAATGACAAATTTACATTTACATTTTTAGCTTTGCTTAAATATTGATGTTTGTTACATTTGTATTTATTGCTGCAAAGAATTTTATTTTTGTTGTAATTGCACCGATGTATCTGACACTGCAGTGATGTGCGTGTACATTTTAAAATTCCTGGAGACTCTCCTTATTTGACTTAAAAACTAATTAACTTTTTGTACACTGAAAATAAAAATTATGTTGTTACTTAGAATTAATGATATAAAGAATATTGTTTTTAATGTAAAGGCTAATGAATGCTCATCAAGAGATTTTACGCACAACTGCTAAATGATGATAGATCTGGATCTTTTTCCATAGTATTAGGATTCAAATTTTCCTTACTTTGTATTTTATCTGAAAACTGGAAAGTATGCAAAACAAATTATAATTCAAATCTAGAGCTTCCTAAATATAAAATAAAAAAACAAAGTTGATTATTGTTTAATTAAAGCATCAGGAACAACAGTCTTAATTCATTACTATCAGTCTTTTATTGACAGCTTACTTCGCTTTCTTTTTATCTGTCCTATTTCACACTAATATCTTTTGTCTTAATTTCGCTATTTTCTTTTCTAATCCTATACTCTTTTACAGCCATAAATAAGTTTAGAAACTCAAAGAAATAACTCTACGCTATTGGTTGTTATAAATGAATAAAATTTTAAAAATTATAATTTTTATATTTAATTAAACTTCTTACTTTGACATAAAATTATTTTCTTCTACATTCTTTAGATCTTGCAACATTTTTCCTTTCCATCTAAAGTGTTTTTATTTGCTGTTCTATGCTTGTATTTCTTTGGACAAGATCAATTCACAGATATTTGGAAAATTTTTGTAAATGATATTCCTTAATGATAATAAATTTATTGATATTTTGGACTTCGTTGTATCCTTTAACTTAAAGCAAAATGAACTCTGACTGTTCTTCATAAACATCTGATCAACAATATTTTGAACTCTGTCATTACCTTTAGCTTGAAGTGATTTATGTTCTTCGTGCTTACCATAAGAGTCGTCTAAATTATGCAGACAGCATATAACTTGCGAATATTCAATCATTTCTGATTTATTTTCTACTCTACATGCTCTCTAAATGTACACCTCAATGTGTTTTATGTTTCATTTACATTAGGATTTAAAGGTATCTCAAATAAGATGTAAATAATTTGGAACACTAATATGAATTATAAGATATTATAAATTTTATGTTAACAATAATTTGCTGCACTGATACAAACGATCATCAGTATTTTAACATTACCACGAAAAGAATCTTTTATAACAATTTGCACAGATCAATTGTCTTATATGGTACATGGTTATGTGGAGCGCTACGTTCACCTAGTTTAGGTATGACATTTTCCAGAGCTAATAAGTTTTGGTTGTTGCTGCCACTTTCCTTAAGTATATTTGCAAATATACATGCCCTTTTACCATTTTCTGGGCCAAGTCTAGAAAATGAATTGTTTTATATTAGTTTATGCACAGAGTGAATATTTAATAATCTCTGCTTTGCTATGCATTAATTGCAATTGCCTTCTGTTTCACTACTCCCAGTTTGTAATCTAATATGGTAACATTGTACCATGCAAAAAAGAAAACAATATATAATGTATAGTTATATTATGTTACTTGTTAAAATAGTACGTATTTACTTCATATTTCCAGGTTCAGGAGTTTAGGCCATGACAGACCAGACAGGCCAGTCAGGGCCATGACCATGGACAAGGCCCCTTTATTAGTATAAGCCATAAACTTAAGTGTTCAAGTTCAAAGCAGTAAGCAGTAAGTACAAAGTCAACATGTTTATATAAACCATTATGGAAATAATTTTTAATCCACATTTGGAACTTCTTTAAAAAGTGTCCTCATGGAAAAGATATTTTGGAATATGTATAATAAAAGTTCCATGAAAATTAGTTATTTTAGAACGTGCACTAAAAAATATTCTATAAGATAAATAAAAGTATAAGTACTATTAGCTCTATATTTAAGAATCATCGAAATTGGTGAGAGCATAGTTAATTACAAGTCCGTCTTTTCTCATTATGTATGTACCACAACGAAGTAATTAAACAGATTTACCAAAGTTAGTAAATGTTAAAAAAATCATATTTTTAAAAGATAAACATCTCATAACAGATGGACCAAGTATCAGTGGTTGTACACATATGATCTCTTACAAAAAAAGAAAAGACTGCATAACTTATGTAATTATTACATAAGATAGTAATTGGTTTTATTTGCCAGTCTTGGCCATGCAGAAACAACCGGATACCCATAAGAAAATCGAAGTCAAGTTGCGTTGGGCACAATTAGCCCATAATCAGGTGCTATTGACATGAGAAAGAGAAAATAGAGAGTAAGATATGAGAATTTGAAAAAAGAAGAATAAAGGAACGAGAAAAAGAAAAAGGGACCAAAAAGCCAAAGAACATTTTCCATTGGACAATATAGGCCAGTTAACATCTCGACAATAAGGGAAAACTTAAACCATAAAATCCATATAATATAGACTATAATGGACAGGAAGATATATATATAGATCAATATATTTGACAATATGTACAATATATTTGACATAATAAGTTCAAAGGAAAACTACTTAATAAAACTGGGTAATATCTACAGAATTTATCTCATCCAAAGAAATTCAAAATATTAACAGTAAATAAGACCACTTCAAACGGAGAAGGAGGAAAGATTATAGAAGAATCATCTTTCGTTTCTAAAAAAAACTCTGTCCTAATTTAGGTAAAACTGTGGAAATAACTACCCTCCGCGATTTCGATGATTTTTGGATACATTATGGAAGTCGATATTTTGAACAACTTTTTCCTATACTGGACTAATATAGGGCTGGACGGGCTTAGTTTCTGAGATACTCATGAAAAATAACCGGTGCGGCTATAGTAAATTCAGTCTGTAGTTGTGCGGGACCTCCTCGGACTTGCACGACGGCCCGTTGTCTGCGGCGTTAGGAGGCGTGGTCCCTCCTGGCGGCCAAATCGACAGGAAGAGCTCCCCAGAATACTCGGGGAATAGCCGAAGGAGTGCCCCGGCAGTATTTCGAAAGAGGACCCGAGACACTCCTGCCAAACGTCGGGATGGCCACTGTGGGGTTTTGATCGGTTTGAGTCCGACACTACCCCGTCGCCTTCCAGAGGGCAGCGGAGTGTCCGCGAGGATTTCCCCATATAAAAAAAAAGAAAAAGGAAAAAGTCTGTTGTTGTGCGTTTGTGGTAACATATACATCGGTATTGGTTGCCGGACGTCTTACGACGAGCGGATAAAATGACCCCTAAACAAACCTAATTCTTATCTTTTGTTTATGGTTTACATAGGTTTCGGATAGAGGTCAATTTTTCCGGTTAGCGCATAAAGCAATGCCTAAGCCAAACCTAGTTTTTATCTTTTGTTTGTAGTTTATATAGGTATTACTATATTATTATATAGGTAACTTCTTCCGGCTGCCATACCATAAGCCGGCATATCTCAGAAACTAAACGAGTCCAGCCCTTATATGTACAGTAAAAAATTGTTCATAATGTCGAGTTTTACAACATAATTATAACAAATTATTTGTTTAAGAAAATATTTGTGCTTATGGAATTTTTATGGAAAGAAACGTTAAAAAAAGGAATAACAAAAGTTCCATATAAACAAGTTATTTTAGAACGTGTAATAAAAAATATTCCACAGGATGAATAAAAGCATCAAACTATTAAATACTAGCTTTATTTAACAATATAATATATTATTGATATGTTTACTGAATGAAAGGTATGAAAATCATAACATGAGTAATTAATAGCTTCAAAAGAAGTATTGAGGAGAAAAGAGAACTTGTCAAGAATAATACTTAAATAATATTTTATTATTATTTGAATAAATTGAAAAATACATAGCAATTTTATAATATAATAGATAGATAATACATATATATATACATAAATATCATGTATATGTTCAATAATGTTCTGACCTTCTTAACTGTTGATTTCAAAGAGAAACACAAAACAGCTTTAAACTGTGAATTACCTACGAAAATATTACAAATAAATAACATATTCAAAATATCAATTTAACCGCAATAATTACTTAATATTGTTGTAATACCATTAAAAAATAGTGTTACTATTTATTTGTAATATTCTCGTAGGTAATTCACAGTTTAAAGCTATTTTGTGTTTTGCTTTAAGATCAACAGTTAGAAAGATCAGGATGTTATTGAACATATACATGATATTTATATATTTATATACAGCGTATATGAATTATTTCAGTCTCTCGGCAAGTGTTCTGGAATACCTACGTTATGTTCCATTACTAGATTGAAACAATTCAGAGAACTTTTAGCTTCGATAACTTCCTAATGAATAAGTTTAGGGCATAGGTATGTTAGTATTTTTATGTAGAGCACAAGGAACTGCACCGATTGGTGCAGTTAAAAATATAGGTTTCCATTTTTAAAAAAAAGCCAGTTGCTTTTTCCAATGTAACGATGCACAAAAGTGCATAAAATTAGTTGCATATTATGTATCGCCTGATACTATTTAACTTTCACTTATGACATCTTCTTCTATCCCTAACCATTTAGCAGATACAGCCTGCTTCAGTTGAATGGGACACGCTGTATATAAATACATAAATATCATGTATATGTTCAATAACGTCCTGACCTTCATAACTGTTGATCTCAAAGAAAAACACAAAATAGCTACGAACTATGAATTACCTATGAGAATATTACAAATAAATAGTAACACTATTTTTTTAATGGTATTACAACAATATTAAATAATTATTGCGGTTAAATTGATATTTTGAACATGTTATTTATTTTCAATATTCACGTAGATAATTTACGGTTCAAAACTAGTTTGTCTTTCTCTGTGAAATCAACGGATAGGAAGGTCAGGATGTTATTGAATATTATTATGCTTAATAAAAAAAATTAAATAGTATTATAATACGTAGATGCATGTTCATGTATTCTATTTATTAAATGTCTTTTATTAAAGAAACATATGAATAATACGATATTATATTGTTAAATAACACCAATGTCTAATAGTTTAGTACTTTTATTTATCTTATAGAACCTTTTCTAATACGAAATATAATATAATAATATTAAAATATCTGTTTTAAAATATGTGTTCCATAAGAATCCTTTTTAAAGGAGTTCTAAATGCGGATAAAAAATTATTTCTATAATGGTTACAGGAAAAGCCGAATTTCGTACTCACTTTGTATGTATTGCTTCGAACATAATACTTTAGCTTCAGGCTTATACTAATGATGGGTCTTGTCCACAGTCGTATATAAAGGTCTGAAAACTCCAGTGGTGGGGATAAGGCTCTTAAATATCGGGAGTTGTGCTTTACAAATCGGCTACTACAGCGCCTGAATCTTTACTTTCTTATTTAATCAAAACGTTAAGGTTTATACAACTGTATAATTAATATAATTAATATAATTATATAAATTACTTTTTCTATTTATGAGAGAATTCAGAAATATTTAGACCATAAATAGAACTTACAAGTTGATTTACAATTTATGAATTTACAATTATCGGAAATAAGATCAACTAAGACGAATTTATATTTAAATATATTTACTAGCTCGAGGATATACGGAACAGAGATTAGGGCAAGAGAAGATCGATTTGAAAGTACGGAAAGCGGCGAGGACGAGCAACCGAATAGGAAAAGCGGATCAATGTGAATGATATTAAGTTGACAAACATGTAAATGTATGGATAGTGTAGAAATAAATAAATAAATATAAATAGCTTCTAGAACATTTAACACGTCTCTCTTTTTACATCCTTAGGATAATAATACTTTCAATATCTTATTTCTACAGTAATAAGAAAAAAATTATATTGAAATAATGTAAATTATGGTAATTCAAAGTTATAAAAAAGTACTTTTATTTATTCCGAAATACAGAAAGAGATCGGATTCAAATAAGTATTATCCAATGTTTTATGTGTCTGAAAGTAATTAAGATCAGTTAAATTAAAAAAGAATGAATTAGGGTCAGAATATGTCTAACATGTATGATATGATTCTTTTATTTAAACAATATTTAACTTTTTCAGCAAAGTACAAGTGATTTTCATATATCCTCGCACCAACAAATAGTTTTCCAAATAAAATACAATGTCTATGCATCCTTGTGGTCATATCTTATGTGTTTTATGTATATTATTTCAATTAATCAATAATACTGTTACAAAAATTTTTTCTCAATATAAAAATGGAACATTTGCATTTTGAACGTTGTTGAAAATTTAGGAAATACCATCAAGCATTAGAAGTTATAAAAATTTGTTAATAACTAGAAATGCATATTCTCCTACCATGTTTTTACTCGCTTGGACATGTCGAAAAGAAAAATTATAACACCATGAAAATTTTAACATGATGTGCATCGTTAAATAAATTTTCCATAACTTCATGAAAGTATATAATAATATTTACATATGTAAAATGATGTCATTAAATTTTGTCAGCTCAAAGATTTGATATAGCAGTTTACATGTTAAGTAATAATATGCGGAAACACATTAAAGATGATTTTACATTCATTACCTTCATAAGGAATATGAAAATCATTTAATAATCCACGTTAGGGTTATTCGTGGACTTTTCATGTCACAATAAACACAATAAACAAAATACTGTAGTTTTAAATATACATAGTTGTATTTAAGTACATTACAGACATATGTATGTATATAGAAAAAATTTTTGTTTTGCAATCCAATAGTTTTATAAATCTTACAAGAAAGCGAAAAACCCCAACGTAAATAAAAAATCATTTTACAAATGTTTTTTGGAATGTTTCAAGAGTAGCTTTCTCACCAAACGTTTAACGACAAAAACATCCAGACGAGTTATTATGAAAATGGTATTTGTCTGTCTTTGAACTTTAGAGCGTTACATTGTACAAAATATGTATGTAGTTATTGCCATGTACATTCGACTTGTTTTGAGAGTACAAATACACGACGACTATAAAATCCTTTGCTTCAATTTTCATTTAATATTGTTTCAATAATAATAACGCTACTAGATTGTAAATATTAATAATATTTATAATATAATATAATAATACAATAATAATAATAATAATATAACACTACTAATTTGTAAATTGTAGTATTAAATATTATCAAAAAATATCTATTGTTATTTTTCCTGTACTTTTCCTTCCGTGTTTACTGCAACATGTAATGATGATAATGCACAAAAGTATGAATTCCGATACAATGATCAGTTTTTAAACTTTCCCATCATTTTTCCTACTTCGTTATTGCAAAAAGTGTGTCACAACATCGCTCTTTGTTTGCATTCCGTCAAAAATTGGCAGCATTTATAGGCTATATTTTCCCTCATTACAGTTTAATTAAATTTCATTGTCGCACCATATAATTTTCTTTAAAAAGAGAATTGTTTTAAAATTTCTATGTGGCGTACCAGACAGCCACATATTATAGTTCTCCTATCATCCAACCTTTCGTACGTATTATTTTTTATCATAACACTCTCGCTCACATTCACTCTTTCATACTTTCAAGAATCTAGATAGCTATCCTTTTTATAGGAACCGCGCAATTACCTTATGTTGAAGGTATGCAATACAAAGAGACGCGCGATATTCCTACATTTCTATATATTATATTACTGATTATTAATATCTAGTATTTCAATATACGTATATCAATAAAGGCCACGAGTGTGTTCAATATAAAATTACTAAACAGTAGTTGAAATTCGTTCGTACTAAAATAGTATGTATAATTTTGCAAAGTTTATATGACGTGCTTACATGTCTATATTTATTGTGAAGACGGATATCGTTGATTTCGTGTTACATAAATTAAGCGGTCGCTTGTACATTACAAACCTATTTCAGGTTAATATTTAGAGATTACTTATAACTCACTAAAAAATAATGGTGACTCTTCCACACTGTTTTAAAATATTAATTCATCTATTACTCGAATTATATTTGTTACTGTAAATAGCAAAATGATACATTGGAATAAAACTGGAACCGATATGTTTATATTAGTGTATAGCGACCGCTATTGACAAAAGTAATCTTAATCATCAGCAGAAATAAGTGATGACGCAAATAAAAATACAATGTATTTCTCGGGCAAATCCTTATCAAGGACGGATAAGACGCAACATGATAAGAACCGCGACAAGAAAGTAATCAGTGAAAAGAAGTCACATATGTGGCGTTACGCTTAGTGACCGACAGTAATACTTGGAAAAAAAATACTGATGCGCCGGCACTCAAAATCTTGTGTATAATGCTTGGACAAAAAATAAAACAGTATTCACAAATTATGTAACACATTTTCTTGATATTTTAGCAAAAAGAGATATCGTTAGAAAAAAAAAACAACATTAGCTAATAATATAGCTAAAATAACAAGTTAGTATGAATTAACGTTAAATATTTTATAGCTAAAACAGCAAGAAAATCTATACTTGTTATGAAAAAATATATAAACATTTTGCTTTACGAAAAACTGCTTAACAGTGATCAACGTGGAAGCATACATGGAAGACGGCGCAAGTTAGTCGCTCGTCGCGTTCCTTGCCAATTGTGAGCTTTTTATTTCTTTCATCTTGAATTAACTGTACTCAGAGTATAGAATCGACTTTGAAAAATAGTAATACATATCATAAACTTTACATCGCTAGAAATTGGGAGCGACTTATACCTCGAAACATGTCCAAAAAAAATATTATAAAATAATATATTTGAAGTTTTACAAATGGTCTTTGTATAGATCAATCAGAGAACCTGTGTACGCTTCTCATATACATATGTAAAATACGTGATTACTGAGTGTTCCATGTGTACACGATATTGAAAGAGAATTCAAAGGCAGGGTGAAATGGGCAGGCAAATAGGCAAATGCATATATAATTTACATGTTCTCAAATTGATCAACACGACGTTTAGTATTGCCTTTACGAATTTCACGAAGCGTTTTGTATTTATCGCGACCTTGTTTGACGTTTTCCCTATGGATTTTATCCATAACAGTTTCTTTTGACTCGTCGCGTGACTGTGCAAGATCTTGTTTCAATGCCTGAAATATATAATTATTATTCAAATACGTCCACAAAAATTACTCAGGGTGCAATAAATTTATATACAAGCAAAGATCACTACCTTAAGTTGATCGTGAAGGCGTTCGTTTCTTTCTGCCAAGGTACGTCGCTCCTCAACAGGATCAATTATCGATTCATCAGTTGCAAGATCTTTAGTAACATCACCATGAGAAACTTCGTCTTCTCCTTCCTCTTCACCTTCTTCATTTTCTTCAACATGATGATGATGCGGCGTTGTACTAGCTTGATATGCTCGATCGGCTTCTTCCTGCCTTAATCTATAGATACAGGTGTAGAATAGAATAGAGTTGACTTTTTTTCTCATATTTTAAATAGCGAATAGTTGCATAACAAAAATTACATACTTAGCAGCTTCAAATACTTCTTCTAGCCTCCTTGCTTCGGCATCCTTCGCCACTACCTCAGATTGTATACGTTGTATTTCTTCTTGCTTAGCTCGTATTTCTTGCTCAAGTTTAGCACGCTCAGCTGCTTCCATCTCATGTGAAAGTTCAAGTTTTTCCATCATAGCCGTAAGTTCCTTCGTATAGAAATAAGACACATAGAGATATATATTGTAGGAAAATTATGTTTTATACTAAACTATACGTACTTTCTGACGATCCTCTAATTCCTCCTTCGCAGCTTGTAACTGTCTAAGATGTTCTTCTAAACGTCGGATCATTTCTTGAGCTTCGTTTAATTCAGCTTGCCGCCTGTCCATTTCTTCTGCCATATTTCGAAGTCGTTCTTCATATTCTTGTTGTTTTCTCTCAGCACGTTCTCTTGCAGCTATTTCTAACTGTAACTTCTCTCTCTGTTGTTGTTTTGCAATTTTCTCTTCCCGTGCTTGCGCCTTTAAATTATAAATGTTTATTTTGTGATTATAAACCCAATTCATTATCTATGAGATGATTAATTTTGAGATTCAGAAATAGCAAAGAAACTAAGCATTAGAAATGCATTATAAGCGAATACTTGCACAAAAACATACCTTCATTTGCTGTACATCAATTGTATCTGGTTTACGTCTACGCATGTAGAGTTCGTGATTGCCCATACACAGTGCTAAAATTCGTTTATTGATCTTAACTCTAGTTGCAAAAAAGACGAAATCCGGTGCCTTCTTATCAATTGGTTTAATTATAAATTTCTTCTCGTTAAATGAGATATTTCTTATCTCAGACCATGGAAAACCAATTTTTGGTGTCAATTTGTCATCTTTTTCGTAAATGTTCAAACCCAAAGCATCAACACCGAGCCACAGGTCTGTACCTTTTTTATTACGAATTTCGAAGTAATTCACTCCGTACATCTCCAAATCCTATGCAAAAAAGAAACGTATATATACAATATATTGATTAAATATTAAATTAATAAGAAGAAGCTATTAAATCATTACCTGCGCGATTTTTAAGTATTCCATCATAGCATCTTCACGTAACATGCCACGATGTTCTTGCCACCAATTAGTGATGGAACTCTCCCATTCCTCCTTGCTCATTTTATGTTGATCCACGACTCGTTGCGGTAACAAGCGGTCATTTATTAAAAAGCCAGCAGTATGTGTACCTTTTTGAAAATCTCCGTGTTTCGCTTGGACTGCGTAAGACGCTAACAATACAGATGTTTCTGGAGGACAGTAGATTTCATCCGTCAAAATAGCGTTCTTCACCTAAATGTAGTCCACATAATATAATATATATATTAGGTTCAACTTTTTAATTTCAATGTTAATTGTCATGTTGTCATGTATAAATAATGCAAATATATCATATTCATATTATGATCATATAGTATTCAGTATGGTTTTTCTAAGCTCTGACCAATTTTATGATTATTTTGTCGATTAAGATCTATTTATATATATATAAAATTTTATTATTATATATATATATTATTTTATATATTATTATATATATATAAAAATCTCGTTTTTATTGCAATCTTTAGTCTGATTTAAAACATATATGATGGTAATAAGCGTAAGCAGCGAGAATTCATGATAATGATAGTGATAAATTTTAGTCAACAAAAAAGTAAGGTAACTGATCAGATTTACATAGAACTATGCTGAATGTGCCCATGTATAATGCATTATATGATACGATTGCGTTCGCTTTGATCTATTTCGTAGATTATCTGAATGATAATATGCACTTATGTACTCAACCTTGTTACATTGTAATACAATTCTACCTATAATACTGAACAGTTTGCCCTCTATAACTAAAACTTGAAAGTAGTACATACACACACACTCCTATGTATACATGCGTACATACATAAGTACGCACATACATACAAAGCACATTTTGTATATTTACTTGTATAAAATTCGGTTTAAGTCCTATATTAATTAAGCATTTTTTTGCTCCTTTTGATGAATACTACGTTCAGCCATACCTGAAGATAAAAGAGACGCAACGTGATATCTTGAATCAATTCCTCGGCAACGTCTTCGGGATAAAACTTGGCGCGAAATTTGAATTGCAGGGGAGTCTCTTTCTTGACTTCCTGGTTCATCACCTAAAACGTTCGTGAATCAATTAGGAACAAATATAAGAAGAAATTTCCACAAGAAACATAAACGTAGAAAATTCGATAAATAAATAACAAACTGAAATCACCCCATCGTTTGAAAACGTGCAATACAGTGTATTTCTCATCGGTATACATGATGGAATATAGTGACGTTGCATGCGACATAAAGGATGATAAAAATCCTATGATTAGAATACGGATTTTTATGCTTTTATGGGAGACTTAAAGATACAAAAATGTGTAGAAAATACAATACATAACATGTAAAAATCTATAAAATAATATAAGATCATTCTATAAGTAATATCGTGTTTATATGTAATAAACATTTTTAAAAATGTACAAATTTTATTATATTCATTAATAAATAATGTACATATATCTACTGTTTTCTCGACCTACGTCTGACATTTTTTAATTGCTCTTTGGGAAAATTTTATGATATCAACACAAAATATTTAGTAGTTGTTTCAAAGTTAAATTTATTTATTTTGCATTGACCCGATGAAATAGAATTCCTTCCAATCGACAAGTACATATTTAAATTCGTTAATAGTTACGATTTTCTTTTATATTAGTAATTCAAAATGAAACATAAGAAACGATGTTACTTATGGAATAGAATAAATGTTTACCCAGATCCTTCCCATTTATTATATTCATGAAGATATATGTTTACATAAATATCCATAGTCTACTTATGACATAATTATAATAGACGACGAAAACGCTAACATAATAGCACGGCAAGTGGTTGATACTATCTTTTTATCGTATTAGGTAAGCAGTGTGACTTGTGACAAAATAATACGGACATTAAGATATCTAGTTTACCAAATCTCACTTTTGAAATCGATATATTTATTTATTATGGTCCGGAATAGGTAACTCTTATCCGAAATACATATGTGTATTCTTTTGTTAATTTAATGACCTTGTATGAAGAAAATATGTGGTATGCGTGAAATTTATTTTTTATTACTCGTTCAAAGATACAAACGCGATAGAGATTGTTGGAGATATTTCATTAATGGAGAATGGTCATAACGTTGACGCTTTGATTGACACGATTATCTGTAGCCGCATAGGTATACGAATATCTTATCTCAACATGTAAAAGAAAAATAAGGACTGTACAATGAAAGGCAATGAGTAACACATATGCTTCTCGAACTGCCAACTGACATTAAATATTAACAAAAACTAGAAAATGTACAACATTGTTCACGTGAATTTCAGTTATTCGTCCTTAACCAATCATAGAATTCGTTATCCGTATTGCTCGATTCGTTACATTTTCTGGTTCTAAGTATGTTAGACTCTGTATAAGTACTATCTTTATTTATATTTTAACTGGGGCCCATTATTTTGATTAATGTGATTGATTAATGTGCGAACATCATAATTGTTTTAAAAATACATTCTTACTGGATATTTGCATTATTAAAAACAAGTGAAAGTATAAGTAACAAATTTAAAAAAGATACGTCAGAGTAAATACCTTTAACTTTGACGAGATTCCTCACAGACTTTCAAGGTAACAAATGTCATTTAATCAAAGTGTCTCCGTTACAATTTATGCTACATATGCGCATTTCTTGCAATGAGTACCATTCGATTATATATAGGTGAAACGTTTATGAAACACAATAGCATGTCTGAATAGAATAAAACAAACGCTTTTACTTTAAATTGAAAGAATGATTTAAAAAGAAAAGAAACAAAATACAACGACTTTTAATTATAAAAATAAGTAACTGATGCTGTTAAATAATATATTTGAATATTTGTAGCTCATAATGCAAAATATTGCAGACTTATTATAAAATTATGTACTTCAATATCAACTAAATTGCCTTTATAAAGAATTTAAAAATGAGAAAGAAGAAAAGAAAAGGAAATGAATAATTGTATTTAAAATGAAAAAATTTAAGCACAAATTGAAAATGAGACAATCCTGTTAAAAGCGTTGTTAATGAATGTCATTTAAAATCGTTAAGTAATATTATCCACATCTTTGTATTGACGATGAAAATCGAGTTTGATTAAAATAATTATTGTAATACTTGACAAATTCACTTTGAAGTGGGATTTATCTGTCAATAATCAATAAACACAAAGACACTCGTTATTTAACTGGTAAAGCGGAAACAGTTAGCTACAATTAAAGGAAGCAATGGAACAGGTAAATCTATACCAATATTGATATTATATTAATTTTTAATAAAAATGTACATTTTAATATCAACATTAAATTCATTGTATCTACAACTTATAAAAAGGGTTGCACGTTTTAATTAAAATTAAAAAATCCAACAAACAGATACAATGATGTTAGAATATTAAAACGATTCAGTTGAATCAAACTTATAATCGATTCTCATTCAATATTGTTATTTGACGTCCGTAATTTTTTACAAACAAATTTTACGACGACTATACAAACATTTTATAAAGGTAAAACATTGTCGCAAACTTTAAGATCCGTTATAGATGCAATAATATACAATTATTTTGTGATATCTATAAATCCTTTAGATATTTATATTCTACAGATACATTGCTAGTATATCTTTTCTTTTTCATTTTTATACAGACATATTTTACTTTTTTCGGATACATTTGATATAAAAGATATATTTATTATTCTACGTTTCTATTAAAAGATCTTACTTACTTTTTAACTTACTTTTAACGCAAAATGTAACAAATTGCTTCTTTGAATTTTAAAAACCAAACAAGTTGAAGCTGTATTTTTAGATTTAAAAAATTTTAAAGATTTAAAAAAAGAGAATAAAAATTCATGAATGTTGCGTATCTATGAAAATTTGAGTAAACGTGACAAATAATTAGGAAATTATTGAAATCTTTAAGAATTATTATATTACTTGAAATAATACCTAGTACACGTATTATACTTATTATTACACATATTATATTCTGTACATAGTTTCGTTCGAATAGAATAGAATGCACTTTACTAGTCGATCGTTAATTTTGATCTGATCGAAACATTAAAATTTTTCTATTTCAAAACTCGCATTAATATGTAAATGAGGAATAATTATAGGAGTTGGCAGTAAAGCGAGTAAACAGACATGGTCTCCAGTCATGCTCGACTCTCGTAACTGCTCGTAACACACGCTCGGGCGTTGGGAATGCGGAACCGCATCCGCTTGGGGCTTATGTTAGACAGTTCATATACGGAAGTGTCAATCGAATCTGTAGACACGGTCGCCTTGACCGCGGCTGACGTCGCAGTTCAATGCCGGTGTAACGCGACTTTTTTATTATTATTACTAATATTGCTGCGCGGTTGCATAATTTCACGGATAGGAACAAGGAATTGGCAAACAACAGGAGGAAGAAAAAGAAACAACATGATGGACATTGAGAAGTGCGTGGAAATTACAGGTATAAGCGTGCAGCAAACTTTGAGAGGAATTATCGATGATAACATGTTGTTAATTCTTTAAATCAGTGATGACCCTTGTTGTGCTGATAAGAAGTAAGTAGTGAAATTGGAAATAACGGTAAAATATAAAAATAGAAAACACGAATATTATAGTTAATATAGAGGAAACTGTATTTCGTTATATATATTAATTAACGATTTCTTATTATTGTATGGTACACTACTATAATGCTATAAGTGTTTAACAAAATTATACCAACTGTTATACTTTTATCTTTACCATTAGTTATTTATTTTATCGACTAATAACTGAATAGAAAATTTCTTTTCATTCCTGATTTCATTAGGTTGGTAAAAAAGAAACGAATTAAGCCTTTCCTTACGAGGCATGACTATGGAAAATTCAATCGAATTGAAATATAAATGTAATTTTGCAAGTTTTTATTCGTCTCTACGTGTTGTTACATTTTTAAACGCTTCGGGAATTTTTCGAAACGTCTTGGAAATTTTTTTTATGAAAATAGTGTTGTTACAACTATGTTACGATAATCGAGATTTTTATATAATTCGATAATCCAAAAATTTCTTCATACTGCGATTAGTTTATAAGTTAATAGGAAAACACGTAAGTTGCAACGTTATTATGAATATCTTTTTATGAAAGTATAAATGGAACAATGATTATAGATGCGGATACCGATTAACTATTTATTTTCCACCAACCTAATAATTACGTCTACCGTAGTTAATCATTAAATGCATTTCCTTATAATATTGTGACACATCATTTACTTCTGCACAGCTTTACCGTTGCTCTTGAATATAAAACATATAATCATCGAGTTATGGCAGTGTTATATCTAGAAACTATTTATTAAAATATTTAATACTGATTTCATAACACATATATGTATTTAAAAGATATTCCTTTCTCTGTGAGAGTCGCGTGTGTATTGTTAATTTATTAAGAACAAAGTAAGGAAATACATAATGTAAATGTTGTGTAACGTTATTAAAAAATATTACGATATAGTAATACAATGCTCATATATAAAACATACATATCAAATTATTGGAACATCAGAAATGTATGAAAATATTAGATATTTTAAAATCTGCAGTAAATGAAAAACTCCATTAATTAAACAAATAAACTAAATGAAAAAAAAATGTCCACGATTTAAGAAATGTAGTTCATCATGGTACTGTAAATAGTTAAATTTCAACCAATTTGATAAAATTGTAGATATCTAGATGAAGAAATGCAAGTGAATGAAAAAATGCAGTGAAAAAGCATCGAACAAATTCATAGAATTCCCTTTCATAACTACAATTTTATGAAGCGAATTTAATAATGCAAATTAACTGAACAAAGATTGCAAATGAAATATTACATTAACGGAATATTGGTATCCTTGATGAATTAAGGAAATAAAAACTAGCAGAAATTTAATTTAAAAAGTGTTTCCCAATACGCTCGACTTCTTCGTAATGGCAATTTAAAACTTTATAGATAATGATTAACGTTAAAGAAGCATTTATTAAACACCAATATTATCATAGTCATATATTTACGTAAGTTAGAGGAAAATTCTAATTAATACGATAAATATTAAATGATGATATTAGAAAAGACATATTTAAAAAATTCACTCAAAATTTATATACATGTATACATATGTGCTGATTGTACTCTTTGAAAGATTAAAATTTACATAGCACTTTAATTTTTTCAACGATTGATTTTTGCAACGATTAATATGATATGAATTGCACAATACTTTATTCTATAGAAAATATGTAGCTGAATAATTCTTTCTTATAAATCAATGTTATTAACTACATTCTCGCTGTATCCAATGAATTCATTGGCAAAATAATCGGAACATAACTCTGTATATGCCTATAATGTTTGCAACTCTTAAAAGATTACAAAAATATAGAAGTAACATAATAACTATTAAAGATCGTAAAAGAAACAATCATTTTTCGTTTAAGAAGAAAAGAATTCAACTACAGTGATAGTTTAGTTCTAGTGATTATAAAAGATCTATTGTAATATCCTTGTAATGTGTAACGTAATAATATTTTCCATTTATTGTCACATTCAGAATAACAGACGATTACTAAAACTATTTAAACCTTTCAACGTGCAATGAATGTAAAGCGACAAGATTAAACATTATCGTGTCCTATATCTATACATACAAGATAACTATAATAAATGTGCAAATCATTCTGAATTGCTATAATGAAAATAAATTGATTTTGATAAAGACAAAAAATGCATTTAAAGATTAACAAAGACTGTTAATTATCTAATAAGACTTACTAATTATATTAATTATCCCTGTTGGAATTAAATAACACAGATAAAATAAATAATAAATAATAATAATAAAACTGGGCGATAATTATAATCACTCAAGATAGTTTGTTCGAATGAAAAGTAAGAAGCAAATGTTGATTCTTAAGAAAATGAACGTTCGTCGAGTAATTTGCCACAGCAATTGTCAATTGGTAGGCCATGGTCATTTATTTTCCGTTCGATGACACTAACAAACTCTCGAAGTGAATGCGTGATGGGAAAAGCAGCAAATTGCAGTGTTTAACCTGCATTAGTTATACATATAAGGCGTTTCTTTAAGCGCCGAGATATCGATCCTCGATCAATTATTATCAACTGTTTCTATAAATTCATATGAATCTATGAACCAAATGTATGTGTCTGCAATTGATCAATTTGTTTCAATCCACGATTAATTTTGTTAGTTTACCGTTGAACAAGTCTCACATACATATCAATATCGATATGTATCTCTTAACAAGGAAAAATTTACTTTTTACTTTGCTCGTCATACATATATAAACTCCGTAACGTACATCATACACAAACGCAGTCTTTTATACGCGAAAAATAGGAGCAATTAAATCTTACTCGGTTAAAATAATGCGAGTACAATTTGGCAAGGCAGAGTTTGCTTCGGGGAATAAAATAAATGGATTAAATAAGCAGGGATTGTTTATCAATATCGAGCAATCTCCCGAAAACGTGTTACACTCAAAAATCTTTTCTCCATTCCAAAACGCTAAGACGTTAATGTTTTTATGTTATTGCGTAATGCGGAAGTTTGGTGAAACAGCAGGTTATCATTTAGTTCGAGGATTTTAATCTAGGCGCTGGGACAATTATCTTTCGGTTCGCGTCTACGGGTTTAGAAAACTTTAATTGCGGTCTTACGTGCCAGAATTTTCGAAGGCCACACGGAACCACCTGCAATTATTTGCCAATATTGTCAAATACTGCTCTTGTCTTGCGATTTCGCTGACGTCGAAAATGAAATCGATAAAGGACAGTTCGAGACTGTTTGATAATTAGAACAGAATAATAAGACATCAATTTAGCTTACCGTTAGTCGTCCTCAATTATTATAAATAAGATATTTCCTATAGTTGCTTAATAATATTTCTTGCTCATGTAAAATTACATATCTCGTTAATTTCAATTTTACGATTCGTATGACCTTTAATTTCAGTTTTTAACAGTTTCATTTGTAGGAACGCAAAGAACAAAAAAACTTTCAGAAATTACAATTTTACCTTCGTCCTAAATCGATTCATTATCGACAAAGTAGGTATGTATTGCCATTAGAACAACTAAAAAATTACTAAATGTTCTTTATATATAATTAACATATCAAACTTTGTGAAAAGATGTTTGCACGAGGCGTCAGGGAAACCGTCATCATTAATCAAGATACTAACTTAATCCTAGAACTATAGAGTGGCTCACATCCGTAGAAACTTTTGTGTGTGTTTCTATACCTAACAATAAGTGTTCAGATACTTTGGACAGCCACTTGGTATTACAATTGTACGTATGTTTCTCCTCTATTTAGTGTTCCAGCATTATATTATTATTATTCGAATCGTTTAAATGTAAATCCATAATTATCTCAATGTGAATTTATAATTGTTTCAATGTAAATTCATAATCATTTCAATGTGAATTCAGAATCATTTAAATGTAAATTCATAATCGTTTAAATGTAAATTCATAATCAAGCAACTACGCTAGCTACGAAGCAAGCTGTACGCTAACTACGAAAAGTAATTGTATAACAGTGTCGTTATAAATTGTTTCGATATACGCGTATGCTTTCCAAAACATGCCGCTCCGATCTTAAGCGAAATACGCTGTTGTACGATAGACGTTAGAAACGTGCTGCAAGGACATCGATAAATCACACTAGTCATGATTTAAAAACGTTATGCTGTAGTACCGTGAAATTATAACAAAAGTACGTGTAAATAACTAATTACTCCATGTCATTACAATATACGGTAAATGACAATACGTGAATGATGCTGCTCCTCTGCAGTCATCCTATCGAGTATAAGTGTACAAACAAATTAGAAACAACGAACGTCGTAAAGCGTAAGGGTGCCGATTAAAAACAGGAAACCGACGTTCCACTAATGATTACACTGGTTAAAAGCTGGAATCTATTCTAGGTCTAGTTCTAATTTTGACGTACGTTGTTATGTCTCTAATCGAGAAATTTAAGCAATAAACGATATAAATACCGAAAAATAAAGAAACTCCTGTTGCTCATTTCGGACAAAATAAAACATAACTTGGAATTTTATTCTTCAAATTCAAACAAGATTTATTACATTGCAACTACTTGAAAAATAAAAAACTCCTCGCAAATCTGAAGCATTCAATTCTTTACATGAAAAACTAACTTTCATATTCGTACATATCAGTGATGGTTTATTATTTATCTCATAGCAGAGATCACACATCTATATTTTAATTCCGTTGAATTCTATATTTAAAGATTTCCCGATATTAATAAAAAATTGCATAACCCAAATATGACACTGTGAAACAATTTTATTATTTCATTACATAGTTAAACGCGAATCGCTTGAGGACTTATCACGACGACCGCGATTAAGTAACATTTATGATTGTTCGTGCATCGTATAAGTATAAATGTAAAACGAGTGATCTTGAACTTATAATTAACAGTGCCCTCGTACGAGTATAATTCGGAAACATAATGTGCAAACATGATTTATCACGCTGATTAAACTCGTGGTAACTTACCCTAGACAAGAACGGAAGTAGTCCACTCTTCCAGTTGTTAGTATTGCGGTTGGCATGCGTTCAAAGAATGAAAATACGATAAAGTTTAAGTATACGAACAAGCTACTTGAATTATCGGTCACATGCTTGTCTTTAAAATTAATGTGTAACACATATCAACCTCGTCGCATAAGTAAATGAAACAGTGGTTAGACGAGTAAATAGAAGATCATAGAAGAACACATTAATTTCAAAGATTGTCCGTGCGCTTGGAATCATCCTTGTGAAGAATAAAACACCAAAGCTGCCTGCTACATATATTTATTAACCACCTAATGCACATACCCGTGATATATACGTACATACATACAGCATCGTGAGTAATCACAGACTCAAACATATTTTCTGCATTATCTCTTCAATATTTCCAGGAAACCACTAATCATGCCTAGATATGTTAAGTGAAATTGTCTTTGTAAAAGGGAAATTTAACGCTATAGAATATACTAGGAGATGGTACATGGCAAATTATTGCCTTTCGTAACTAAAATAGAAAACGAAAAAATAATTTTTCAACGAGACAATGCACCTATTTATACAGCCGTCGCTATAAAAATTTGGTTTCAAAATTTCGGACCAGAATTATTATCTATGGCCAGTATTGAGTTCTGATCTGAACCCGATTAAGAACCTATGGAGAATTCCAGCGAGAAAAGTTTACGACTAGGACAAGCTACCTCTAGAAAATATCGTGGAACTTAAAAAAAGAATAAAATCCGCGTGGGCTGATATTCACGGCGTTACTTTAAATAAGTTAGAGGATAGAGTACCTAACAGATTAATAGAAATAATAAAAAATAAACAAAAATCCACTAAATACCGAACGAAGACATAACAAAATTGACATTAAGTTCATATTTCTTCACAGCTAAAAACATAGTTTTAAGAGAAAATTTCATTTTTCCCAGACTTCGAGAGGAGAAATTTTTTGTTTGTTGTATCTTCAATTTTCGTTTTAACATGAAAAATCTAAAAATGGAATTGAGTTTATAATTACCCACGACACTGTACATTAGGGACATATCTCGCAAATTTGCTCATTTTAACCACTCATCTTTAGGAATTTAGGCTATGACATCTTATACTAAAATATATAGCCTACTATTTTAACAATTTCTAAAGTAATAAGACTTATCCTAAATCTCCAGTTTCATCGTGTGTTCTCCATTACTCGATATCAATTAACACCTATTAAGTAAACATTCATTACCTATTAGGTAAACGTGTAACTCTTCAAGACGGAATCTCTTGCAATGGAAAAGTTTCGTCATGCATTTTCCATTATTTTTGCAGATTCGTACATGGAATTTTAACCAATACATAGTGCTAATGTTATATATCTCATGAAGATATAAATTAAATATAAGTTAAACTAAAAGAGGCTTACGTTAAGGTTAAGGAATTATGCTGAGATTCTTTGATCTTGCCATCAAATGATCAGATTTCTAGGAAAAATAATACCTCAATTACTAATGTTTTGCAAACAAAATGTTGACGAAATTAATTCGTCAATAACCTGAAAGTGAAGAAAAACAGTTACTAAGCTGATATACAAGGTGGTCTAAAAATCTACACAATTCTTTAGACACTTGCGATAGTCGGGAAAAAAATGTTTCGAACAAAAGTTTATCAGCTTTCGATCTACTACAAATGGCAATATTTTGAATTACAAAAAAAATTTCACTTCGATGAAAAATCAGGTCACCTTTATGTTTTTAAATGGAACAATGCATTTCTTTATACTCCGTTCGATGCATTTTTTAATTCTCTACAGGAAGGCATTGAGATACTTGAGTTGAAAAATGATTATTTTTAAAACTATGTTAGCTTTAATGTCGTAAAACTTGTCGTATAAAAGAGCAGGAAAACAAGTACTACCTTATCTTTCCTTGACTTTTATACGATAAATTTTATAACATTACAGCAAAAATATCTTGTAAACTAATCATTTTTCAACGCAAGTATCTTAATATCTTCTTGCAGGGAATTGAAGAATAATAGTATATAAAAAGATCTATTATTCCATTAAAAAAATAGAGGCGACCTGAACTTCTCATGGGAGCAAAATCTTTTTTAAGTCTTTAAAATTGCAATTCGTAATCGATCGAAAGCTGATTAACTTTTATTCGAAACATTTTTTTGTCCGATTATTATCGGAGGAGCCTCAAAGATCGTGAGGACTGATTTTCAGACCACCCTGTATATATACATCGTCTTAAAACTATACTTGAAAATGTTTAAGTCATTGCATAAATTTAGTAACACGTTAGGCTTCAGTTTAGTTTAATTTCCATCAAAATAATAAATTCTTTACGTATATATTTCACATAGATGTTTCATTATATACCTACTTATTATTTATAATTATATTTACGCTTTTCATATATCTAATTTTCTTCCGCAATTCTTCATCAAGTTGACAGGTCGTGGTGAGATATAACCACTGACGCAAATTGAAAATAAGCAAAAAGCAGAATATGCGTATCGAACAAGAAAATGTATTACTATATATCATAGGTCAATTTTTTATTTAGAATTAAATTTTTATGTATATCAACCGATTTAGTGGCTTTAATAAATTTTCAATAATCAACGTTCCTGCCAAATGAGTGCAAACAATGAAAACAATATTTAACGAACGAATGTCTCTATAACGATGAAAAAGACTGCTGTTTTGATGTAAGTCACGACATTAAGGAATGCTGATACGATATTTTAGGGCAGGGGAGAAGATTGAAACACAAGACATGTGCATAATCTCACGTTACAGATGAGGTGTATCTATTATTAAATGTGTAATAAATTTTTCTTGAAGGCATAAGACGAAACACAGAAAATATTAAGAATAATGATACAACTATAAATATCATGTCTACAAATTCTTTCTGTGATACGATTAATTCAATACTTTGACTTTTCGTTTTTCGTCTGTTTTCTTTCTTTCTTTTGCAATTTCCGTTACGTCTCGACATTGCCGTACATAAATAAAGCTATGACCAGCAAGTTTTATCCTTATCTTTAAGGATTCTATATCCTTCTAGTCTCTCCTATACTGATTTTCTTTCTTTAGATAACGTTAGAGATCAACAAGAATTCGAAAACTGTTTATTCTTATGGAATTAAATAAATGAGCAGCTTGCATAAATGTCTAAGTAGATATTATTCCCAGTGTAATGATTCATACTCTGCTCTTTGTTACTATTTATACGAGATGAGTCAATAACAGGAAGACAAAGAAAGGATATTTTCACTAGGTAAAATGAATGAAAGTGATAAAGAAGCAACATTTTCGTGGGAAATTGTAATAATTATAATAAATACATTTTATGTACGTTTTTGAAAGAACCTAGTTCGAACCTTATGTCACATATTCTAGGATATATGTATTATCTATGCATACCTATAAAAGTAGGCAAAAAAATATTTCTGATAGATTAAATGGGAAAAAAGTTAGATTAATCGCAGTCTGTGCAAGAACGTACGTATGTAATAATGGAGTGATAATACAGAACAGTCGATATGTGGAAATTCTGGACTATCAAAAATGTCCTTCCAGTGCAGACCAGTTCCATAGTATAAGTAGCAACAAAGAAGATAAAAAAAAGATGTATCGAAGAAACGCGAATGAGGTTGGCTGCACAGTTGCGGATGGAACAGTGTTTGCCAATCTAATGGAACCTGCAACATGTTACGTAATGATCGACAGTTCGCAAGTAAGAGAACGCGCGCACCTGTGTAGCCTTTTTGATTCGTGGCCTGTTAAGCACCGGATAAAGGATAAAGTTAATTTCCACGGAATTTTTCGTCAGCAATTTGCCAGCTCTTCGAACTTTTCAAGCCTCTTGAAAAGTTTCAATCATAACATCTAATCGAAGATTTATCATTAAAAATGAGCAGGAAGTGTTCAAAGCATATGCCATTGCGTAATTTCGTTTAAATATTTACAAATAAAGTATGAAGTGAAATATTACAACACATTAATATGATACATATTAATTTTAATATTAATTAATATCATACATATTGTCATGATACTGGTTACAATCTGCAAATGCAACGATATGATCAAACCACATATTCAGAATTATTAATTGGCAAGTATTATTTAAGGCGTAATTGTAAAAAATTACACGGAATTTGAGAATAAACATTATTCAAGATACGAATCTAAGAAGTCAGGTTTAAAGGATTTTTCTTTCACAAGTTGCAATTGTAAAGCATGGAAGAAATTGTTACGTAATCACTACAGACATGTAAATTCATATTTTCGTGGATGTAGTTGAGAAATGATACTTTGACTATTACTTCATTTACTAAATATTCTAGAGAATACTATGTTTTGGATATTTCATATATTTTTGCATCTACAAATTTTCTACAGCTGTACGAAAATTTGCAATCAAATAATTACTGTAGGAGTTCCATATACGACGTTTCTCATGAAACGAGTATTAATAGCAATCGATTAAAAATTCATCCGAGTATTCGATTCATGACAGATAAGTTCCCAAGCTACGACTCCAAGAATGACACATTTCCACATAAATTGCAGTCGTTTGACCCAAATGATATATACCCATCATAAATCCAAGATAAATGTTTGATTAATGGCCTAATATTTTGTTTTTTGATTATGTCGTGTTCTGTTAGAACAAAGTCTTGTAAATTTTATTCGGTAGATTCGAAACACTGAGTAAGTGAAAATATCAAGTGTTACGATGGAACATGTCATCTGTGTTCATATATTATTGACTTTAATCTTTTATTTGTTATCTATTACAAAAAATGTTCTACTTATAGATACATTTCTATCTATTATGTACATACTGTGGTAATTTATTTAAAATACCTCCATTACATAATCGCACAACGTAATATCGTAACCAGGCTAAATGTTGTTTAAAGGCATATTTTAGAACTATTTAAATATTTTCATCGAATTCTTATCAAAATGAAACTTGGTCTTTTGCCGGCGGAAGAAACTAAAATTTTGTTTTCTAAACAAATATACCTAAATATGTATTTTTCTGATGATAACAATTTGTTATATTTTCTACTTTATCTTTCATATGTGAATATAAAAGCTTAAAAAAGATATAGCACATTTTATATATGTTTGTATAAAGTGCAGATGATCTTGTGCTTGTAACTTAAATAATTTTTGCTTAAATATCAATCTTTTGAAAAACATTGACATATACATTTATTTATTTAGACTTATTTGCTAATTGCTTTAATTTATTTCAAAAAATATAAATATTATTCCAAGTAGATTTTTCTAATTAGATAAAATCCTCTCATGAATAGTTGACCTTAACATTAACCTTACCAGGCCTGGTCAAATACCCGGTTTTAAAATTTAATTTAAAACTGTACATTCATTGTTATTTCTTTCGTTCATCTAACTTTATGTAAATTCTTATATTATTTGATTAATCAGTTTCTCAATTTTTATTAATATAAGAATTTAAATTATTTCTTTCTTTATCAACGTCCCACATCATGTGTTAATGAAGCATTTTAATTAAACTGCTAAAAAGAAGCCTGATATAATACAAACAGGTCACATCATTTATTTTTAGATCCGTTATATAATTTTTCAAAATATGATGCAATTAATCATTCTCTAGAAATAATTGTAAATACTATTATGAACTATTACCTTTAAAATAGTTTAATATTATTATATTATGGAAATACATATATTCTACGATTATATATTGTGGTGCATATATATATATGTCGGGTTTACGTTATGATTAGGGTTGGGGTTAGGGACGTGAAACCTTCGTTGTAATTAGACATGGTTGTTATGCAATAGAGAAGATATTGACTAGTGCAAATATAATTATTGTAGATTTCGACAAGTAACCGTGGTAATTAGATACTCGAGACGCTAATGATAATAATCCTAGGTTCAATAACGAATCCGCAGTCAAAGGGATAGCGAACTTATGATTTTCGTCAAAGTCTAAGTTGGACTATATGTCGGAACGTGAGATATTCACAGATCTTAAAGACACCACGTAACTCGCTGATGAGATAGTACGAGAGAGAATGACTTCCCGTCGCGATGATGCTGCAGAGCAAAACGTCAATTTCCATATTGATGGTTAGAAACGGATGCTAGCCGCCCTTGAGGGAAAGTAGCTGACGGGAGGCGCCGTTCGTGAGAAAGTAGGTTTCCCCTATCTTCCCGTAGTTGGGACAAAGACTGTTTGTCTGTTTGAAGGACTTTAGTTAACTAAATCTTAAGATTTATAACAGGCCCTCAGGCTAGCTGAACATGTACTGCGGAGACGCATCGACATCTGGCAATCATATTACCCGAAGAATAGTCTGCGTGTGGCGAGCCACGAGATAGAAACCGTTGGAATGTTTACTGTCGAGTGCCGCTACAACTATTTCTTTTTAATGAGAGCTATACTATTACTCCGTACCTTTGTTAGACAAACGTTCATCCCTTGACCGCGGCTACGTTCGGCGACTGATTGTCGCCTCGAGCCCAAGCTTATTATCACAAATCTCGAACAACTACAATCGGATTGAATGACGACAATTGCTTAATTACGGCTATGGTAGAATCTAGATTAAAATGTTAAGGGGTTTTCCCAAAATTCCAAAGGGAAGGCTTCGGTGTTCTTTCATCTCCGACATATATATATAGAAAAATTATTTACAACTTGTTTATTAAAACATACGTATGAATTTAACACAATTTCCCTGAAAAATTGCGATACTCTTTTGCTTTTTCTTTAAAAATTAAAAAATATATTGTGTTATAGACCAAAATCACAATATTTCTCGTTCGTTTCTGTTTTTTAATATACAGCTTAAATCTATAATCTAAAAAAGAGAAATAGGATGAAAATAATTAAGAATACAATGTACTGAAAGCGACCCTCACATAAATGAATCATTTTATCATTGAGACAAAAAAAACGTGTTTACGTATAAGCATCACAGAAAGAATTAAAAGTACAGTTTTATTTTAAGAATATAGCTAATGATGCCTGTTGGTAAAATAAGGCATTAACATCACTCATCCCATGAAATAATACGTGCAAAGTAATTCGAATAAGAATGCCGCGTGCGACGCTCATGATTCATCGTATTCTTGTCTCGTGCGCATAGTTCCTATATCAAAGGGTTAACGACAATCAGAGAGAAAACATAGTATGTTGCCCGTACGATGGGCAAGTCTGAATGGATGATAACAAAAATTCATAGACATCACGCAAATCAACTAACCTTGAGACTTAACGCATACTAAGCAGGAATCAAATTTGTCTTTTATTAAATTTTTTTCGAGATCCAACGTCTAACTAGTAATTTATCGTAAGATCATTTAACGTAATTGAATCTCCATTAGAATCTCGGAAAATCTCAGACCATTTAAACGATTGAATCTACTAAAGCAATTTTGCTAATTTTTAAAATTTGGGATGTAGCATTAAAACAGATAAAATAAACATGTATCTATGTATGTGTGTTATCAATTGCGATTTTTCAAGAAAAATTTGAATTTATCAATATCTCAATTATTTTTACCGATATGAAAAATGATTTCAAGACGAAACATTCTTCAGAAGAACGAACATTGTGATATGGTATGTATAATTGATTCAAAATTTCTCGAGTTCTCACGCTTATCGATATTTTTTTAAATGTCTTTACAAGTTACTTTTACTTTTATAAAAAAAATTATTAAGATATTTGTGTTTGAAAACGAATAGTTTAAAACATATTTTAATGTATATATTTAACATGTGCCACAGAAATTTTTAATGAATCAGTTATGTGTATAACGTGGAACTTGTTGAATATAAGAATTGGAAACTTTTAGGTGGTTTTATAGCTCTAAGATACGATGTATTTATTTGCTAGGTGACTTGATATTTCTGCATAGTACTGTACATGTATGTACAAAAAGACAGACGAGATATTTGGTGCATAGGTACAAAAGTGTTAACAAAGTTGAGGAAAATTACAGCATTTACGAAACGATTGTGCGTTGGTGGACAAGCTCTTGTTTGTCCAACAAATAACCGAGAGCAGTAGCACGCTTGGCAAGGCCAAGAAATGATAAAGATGACTAGTCTCTGGGATAAAGTGAACGGGTGGACGGTTTTCTTGTTTCCTTAAATGGTGTCGACGTAATGACTCATCCATCCAGCGTTATTTTCATGCAATTGACGTAACATACTCGCGGTTGGGCCGTTTTAACAAAACCAGCAGCGCACCTCGTTCGAGCACAATGCACGCACAACCTGTGTGCGCTCTGTCCTTCTCCTTTTTTCGCTTTTATCACGCCTATAAAACACTAGCTGATAAGCTAGCTAAGCTACTTTGCTAAAGAACAGTCGCCGATATCTCTTCGTTTTGTAGTACAGCTCTTTGCTTTACGGAACTCTTAAGGGCAACGTCATCGATATAACGTGTCGAAACGCACAGATAACTCGAACTCTCCTGACGGATTTGCGCTTCGGCCGATAACGATCTTGCCTCCTGCATGATATATTTACACGAAAATGATTACATCGTAAATGCCGATCGAACCGTGGCTGACTCGAGCGTAAATAAATAAATACACCGGCTCGCGCCGGTATTCGAACGCTTGTAGACATTGACTTTTATGAGTAGTATTACCTATTGTACGTTATACTTACACGTTTGAAAATTTCATTGACACTGTTAATCACTATCTTGATTATGTTGGTCAGTTGTTCGAAGTAAATCTGAAGATATACACACTGTGTATCCGGTTTATCTCGAACCACTCAAATATTAAAAAAAATAAATGAATAATGCGAAAAAATGTACGACATTCTGGTGAACCTTTGATGCTCTTGTGTACTTGACCTTGCAGTGATTTTAAAATCTTTTATGAAAAACAGGTTTTTAAATAAATAACTGCATTTTTTATTGCATATTCTTGTAGCTAACAGTCTGACATTTTCCAAACAGTACCAACTCTTACGCTTGTCACCATCCTTATAACTAACTCATACTTGTAACTTTATGATTTGACTATACATTAAACTTTTTAGTAGTATAAAGACGTTATTCGTGATGTTACTACGTGCCAGTGTTGATCAAAATTTTACTCCAATAACAGTAAACGAATAAAAATAAAGAATCAAATGTTATTCGCCACTTATGAATAAATATCCAATCGAACAAGTACTTATCTGAATAAGAAATTATTCGTGCAGTAATTTGCCTGAATAAAAATTTGATCGAATAATTTATTCAGATAGAATTATATATTATATACCTATCAATATTAATATTTTATATTATATTATTATATATATATTATTATAATTATATTATTTTCGCTATATTAATTATATATTATTATTATTATTGTATTATACTATATCTTAATATAATATTTATATGGTATATCAAGAGTAGATATGATACTGAACGTGAGAAATACTTTCAGGCTACATTGTTGTAATATTTTATAGGGTTTTGTAACTAACTTTTTTCAAATGCCAGATTAGAAAGTGTATCGTTCCTTGTAAATTATTATTTGATAAATTAATAGTGAGAATTGTACCAGTACCTGTATATACTTGTACGCAATTAAATAGAACAATTATTCGTATTATGCGAACAATTGTGCAATCATTATTCCAATAAATATAGAAAATAATTGTTACGAGTAACAAATAATTATTCCACTGATACGAATTTATTCTAATAATTATCTTGGATAAATATTTATTCGAAACAATTCGAATAATGCCCAACTCTACTACATATTCGTATGACATTGTAGATAGACAAGCCCGCAATTTTCTAACGTTTCCAAAGCAGTCAGTACGAACAGACACTTTTAGATAATACTTAGGAAATACACAAGTTTGTATTTTCTTGAAAACATTTGACTGTCAGCTACAGAAATATGTAATACAAAATAGAGGTCTCTATTTAAAAATTATAACGTTACCTTCGTAGCAGGTTTCAAGATCATCATAAGGTCAAACACACAAGATACATGGTATATCTCCGTGGATATCGTGCAATTTTTGTCTGAAACATTTTTTCGTATCATTCGTGTTTTTCGAGACATTTGAGCGGCCTGAGATAAACCGGACACACTATATATAAAAGTAGAAATGACGAGATACGCATGTATATATTTAGTACAAGTATATGTACATTTCCCAGAAATCATAAAAGCGTTGAAACATATTTTTAAAGTATTTTGTATTTAGAAATTAGTGAACAAGATGAAGACGAAGAAAGGCAAATTTCCTCAGTAAATATGTAGATTACTGCAACTGCGATAAAAGATGTAAAAGAGCAATTGAAGGTGCAAAAATCCAAGTCCACCTTTTACAAAAATTTGACTCCTTGAAGCTTTATATACTTTTATACACTACTGATCAATCGACGCAAGAATCGGACAAGTCCAATGCGTTCATAACAATTTTTGGACTTACTCAATGTGACCTTTGGGAAGAAGAATCAGCTATGTCCAGGACTTGTCCGGCTTTTGTTCTAATATATAGCGTTAATGATGGCATTAATGCAGCGTTAATTTGTCAACCAAAGTGTTTCAAACGTTTAGTAAACATATTCTCTTAATCGCGTGTCTTTTTTCTCGTCGATTCAAAAAGTCTTCGTTGATTCAAAACAAAATATTTCACTTCAAATTCTCAACATTTTGGTCCAAAAACCTAACCTAAGTCCAAATGTTGAGAAAGATAGGTACATTTTTCAAAAATGTAAGAAGTATCATTTCTTATATCATTTGTCATACTAATGTCTTGCTAGGTCCAAAATATTAGTGTAATAGCTTCAACAAGTTGTACTTAATTCAGTTTCATTCAAATTTCACACAACATTAAAAATCTGCACTTGTCCGATTTTTGCACCAAGGTCTTCAATTACGAATGTCACTATCAGAATCGTTTCGTGTCAAGGAGACGCCAAAAAAACGAAAGTACTCTCGTATCGCGTGTCCGTAGTCCAAGAATTATTATTTGCATAAGATCTCGAACAACATGAATAATCACGAATGACGCATTGTTTCATTTAATAATAAATAGATACATATAATCCTGCATGTACCGAGAAAATCCATATGATACTCACTGAAGGATGAAATTTTATATCAACAGAAGATTGTAGCGTGATGTGCTCTGTTTCATTAACGGTGCTAATTCTCTCATTAAGCTGTTATTTCTGACAGATTGTGAGGACTTAATTATTAAGATATGTATAATTAACGGATTTGTAAATCAGCCAACAGATGTTGAATTAACAAAAGGCTATTTCCAACAAGATGAAGTAATCACACGTGCGTATCTATAATACAAGACACGCTTCTAATAATAGAAATTGACAATTTTCTTCGTCACTTAATCTTTTTCTTTTTTTTTCTTTTTTTTTTTTGTAACTCGTAAATAGTAAATGGTTCTTTCTGAAAACGAATCCTCATACGTAAAACCATTAGTCTGCACTTTTGATTTATTTTCTCATAAACAGTTATCTCCTTATCGGTTGTATCACCATTGCTGGAATACATTGTAACCTCCCAAAAGTGCACCGTTCACCACTGAAATTTTCTTCCAATTCTTTCACTATCCAATTCTTTAGGTTTACCGTAAAATTGATAATTTCTACCGTTATATAATAACCGATTGCTTGAATGCTACAGACGATTATTTTTAATAATTTCTTTAAGAAAAACTTGTTACGCAAGATACAAAGTCCACACATACGTAGATATTCAGAAGATATACGTAAATATTCAGAAGTAAATATTACGGATTAGAATACAAAATTAGTGAATGTTCGGAATCGATAACGAGAGATTCACTCTACAGATCAGTCTCACACGATATAAATAATTTTTTCAAGCATTAAACATTCAAAAATGTAAAATATTCCAATATAAATATAAATAAAGTTGTGACTCTTTCAAAATTTGTTATTTCTCCTAGCAACGACTAGTTTCATTACTGTCTACGTATGGTCATTGTACATATGAAATGATGATTACTTAAACTTTCAATTTCACGAACTATATTAAATTAACCTTTATAATTTATTAATTTTTATTTATTTCACCTATTAAACTTTATACTATCGTCGATAAAATATCATATTAAAGGAAAGGCAAGTTTGCTATAAACTAGGTATATTCGATGTTAAAAAGATTTATAACATAGATATGAAAATCTTATTAGCTATTGTGAATAATCAAAATATTCGTTTAATTTTTTTGCATGACGAAACGTGTCATGAAAGCTGTTGAAAAAATAAATTTGTCGTTTGAAAGAAGTTAGAGAAAACCTGATTAATTGTCTGATACATAGATTATTAAAACACTGTAACAATTTCGTTTGGAGAATTTTTAAATTCTAGAATTGATAAGTTTGATAAATCTAGGATAATAAAAATTGTTAAATTTATTTTGTTTGAAATACATTGTGTTCTTGAAAAAACTACCTGCTATTAAAGTTTCATTTAAAAAAGACATTTTGTATACACCAACCCAACAAATGTAATTTATTCCATTTCGAAATTATGAACCTTCTCGCAATTTGTTATACGTCTTTTTTAAGAGCAATTTACAAAAAGACGATAATCATCAATGCTTGTCTAATATAGCAAGGAGAACCAGTCTTCTTGTTTACATAACAGTTTCTTCCATTCATTTCTCGAATAACACAGTATATCTTAACAGAATTGCACTACTTGTACGTACGAATTCCTTGTATCTTCACAGGCTGCTATTTTCTCGCTACTTTTTCTTTTAGATAAATGCGAAGGAGGCATGATGAATTCCTATACCAATTTTAACGTTACTCAGACCTTTCTATGAAGAAAACAACGAAAAGTATCAACTTAAAAAATCGGTAAAATTCCTATATATGATAATTTATGCATAAAATTCTTCCAATCTATTTCTTTCTTCTGTATCAGAATGTCGTAATATTTCGAATCAAATATATATATTTATATATATAGTTTAAGATAGTTTAAGATAGTCCTGTTTAAGATAGTTTTCAACTACTTTAAAATTACTACTTTAAATTTTTATGCAAATTTATATTTTCACAATTGAAGAAACATAGAACTTAATTAGAGATTCATTGTATCTATTAAAAATTATAATCTTTATTGTATATGTATAGCTGTACATGTATTTATATATTTTTTATGTAAATTTTATTATGTAAATTGTGCATTACGTGCGCTCACACGTACTTACATATATATACTTCGTTTCTGTACAATTGTATTGTATCGTACAGCGTCTAGATTTCGTAAGATATGATGGTACATGTTGTTGTATTAGTTGGACTTGACAAAGGAGCCGATACACGTCAATTTCGAACTTTGCACAAGTGTTCGTTAGACGTTTCTAGAAATATAGGCATAATTCGTTCGTTTCTGTTTTTTACGTCAAAGAAATCAACCCTTTTATTCAAGCCAGACCACCTCTGTAAGTGCTTCTAAATCGTAAATGACGAAAGATATCTAAAAATGATTGAAATAAACGTTATACCGTGTCTTGAGAACTATAAATCGGTTTTGTTGAAACCGTTGAAAAATTTGTTGAAAAAAAAAATCATTTCTTTTACGAAAATTCGATGAATAGGTATGGTATGGTATTATATGTATTATATTGTGTATCTATATGTATACGTAATATAAAATAAAATTTCACTGTAAGCGTCTGTATATTACAGCTAATCTCGAAAACTGCTAAACGCACTTTTATGCGGTTCTCACCATTTATCGAATAAGGTTTAGGCGTGTGAAACGTTAACATATGACAAAGGCAGCAGAAATCTAAAATATGAGTCAGAGACTAGAGATGGCATGAACTATTACTTGTGAATCACGACTCGATCACGTTCGTCTGCAATCAAGGGGATTTTTTACAGCAATTTGTAATTTTTCCTGACCGCTTCTCATTGATAAAGGGCATAACTGTTCTTCGCACGAATCACGTAACTTGTATATTTTATATTAACGATATCAAGCGAATATTACGATTTTAAAATAGAGAGGAAGAATTAATGTTTTAATCTTTAAGACACTGATATCAGATGAAGAAAGGAAAATTGAATCACTTTTCGTTTTTAATATTGAATACAGTAAATTCACGATATATAAAGAAAACTTAAGGCAATTTTGAATTAAAGTTATATGCAGATATCTCTATGCAAGCTATATGCAAGTATTTTGTAAAAAATAATTCAATCAGGATCGAGAATTACGATCACATTGAGCAAATTCATCCGAGATAGAAAAAAACTTCATTCATCACGGTCGTGAATGAAGTTAGGTCACGACCATGATTGTGATTCTACGATCACTATGATAGATCACCCGTTAGTGATCTTACACGCCATCTCTAGTGACAATCGTTTCACAGACTATAGAATGCCTAGCAAGCCAACAGAAATTCACAGAACTGTCAACTATGTTACTAGAAAAGATTATATAATATATAATGTTCCGGGAAAAACCTGAGTATGTAAGTACTAACTAGTATTTGTACATAGATCGTGTTTATTGTATAGTTTTATACATTAATATGTTGTATAGCATGCGTATAAATGGCGAATATTTGTTACATATTCAGGAGACTAAGCAGGTTAAGCGAGATCAAGTGCTTGTAACCTCATAGCGGAACCAACAAAGATTAAGCATCTATTTATATATATATTTATTAAGTTTCATTCAAATTGTGCCTTCTTGCATCCTTACATTTCGCATGAATGTATAAAAATTCGCACTCTGATTATTTCCAACGCTGTACTACTTTAAATAAATATCATTTTCTTCTTCAAATCTTCTTCCACAATAAAAATGCCTTAAAAATGAAGCAATTCTAGAGGCAGTTAAAGAAGAAAGTGGAAATTTGTGGTTTATGTTTTATGTAGCTTTAACCGCAAGAAGTCTTTAACGGCGCAAGTTATTTCCTTTCAATATTATTTCTAGCTCTCCTCTTTTTTTTTTTTCTTTTTCTTTAAGCAACAGAATCGAAAAAATATGCATATTCAATCAATACAAACCCCAGAAAAAAATATATTCTCCGTGTAACTACTACATACATTTTCCAATTAGTTTGTAATTTTATCAATATAATCATATATACACTCATTATAGCACTAATGAAATTTCAAAATGCTTTCCACAACACACACGATATATGTATGTATATGTATATAGCTGCGTATAAAAGTCTTCTACATTTTCTAGCGAAACACTATAGCTATAAACAGTCTGTCATCAAAGAAATTTGAGAAGCGACGACCTATTTGCCTTTCCTACCGTTTCTCTCGATCCGAACCCCCCATTTCTACATCGAAGAATCTCGGAACGTGAGAAAAGCAAGTCCCTCTTCCCGTGGCTTACCAGGTCATCTTCAAACTCGTCGTCGTCCGTGTCCGAGTCGGAGCGACCTCTCAGCTTTCGAACTTTCTTTTTCACCTCTTTCTTCACCACCCTCGTTATTACATTTTCCGGCTGCGGGCAATCGTTCATGGGTTGTTAAAAAAAAAAGTATACCAAAACAACCAATCTAACCGGACATCGACTAGCTGCCTCCATACTAGGATATTGCCTAGCGGTTAAGATAAGTCAGCGATACATTCGTCGTTGGTCCTTTTAGTACCCGGTATTATACTACTTGCCAGAAATACACAGAGCTGATAGACCAGCTTCGTTTCTATATTTTATTACATTCATCTTATTGCAATGCGCTAAAGTTTCCGGCCGCAGATCTAGATTCGATCTTTCACTTATATTCCAAGCTTTATACTGCAAAAATATTTAAAAAAGATATATTTTGAAGAACTTTCCTCGGGTATTATATCAATTTTATTGATAATGAAGAGAAATCAGATTTAGAGAACTTCGATATCGAACGAAAAATTCCATTGTATGGAATGCGTACAATATTAGAATAGCGCTGAGAATGTATTCTCGACCATTTGCTCCTCTTTCACTTTTTACAGTTAGTTTCGCCGGATCTGTGAATCGAAAAATATAACTGCTTCGTTTAAGAAAAATCGTTATCTTTGATAACAGCAGGCTTCTGCTGATTGAAAAGTAATTGTTATGCTTGGAATTGGTTAAGAAGTATATAATTTTACTTTGAAAAATCAGCTTAAAAAAGCGAAAAGAAAATTGTAATTTTGATCGTGAATGTCATTTAAATTTTTAATTATAAGTAATTAATAAGAAACTATGTATGTATTTTGTAATTTATTAAATTATGAGGTAATTATAATTCCAACAAGATATTTATAATTCTAGTGAAATGTTTTCAGTTGAAATTTTATGTTTGTAATTACAAACGATAGGATTGCTTTAGTACTCTATACTCAGTATTTATCGAGTATTTCTGGCATTTCTTATAAATCAAATTAGGGTATTAAGCCTTAGGAGGGACAAATTCAAACATAATATTTTTTGCGAGAGATATAGTCTTTAACAATACCTAATGAAATACCTTTTTGAAATACCTAATTTAGAAAACAATGAATATCTAATTTAAAAACATTTCTCCAAACGTTGCTTGAAAAAAAGCGTCACACCTAAAGGATAGGTCACGAGCTTTCTCTTATGATACTAAAAATTGATGCCAAGATTTCTCATTTTCATCGTTTATTGCATGAACTTAATTATCTAAGTACACTAGTAGTATTCAATGTAGATTAATGTACTATACCATAAAGTTGTTTAAAGAATGTATTAATTTACTTGGTATTGAAATAATTAATAAAATGAACTTTTATCTCTCAAATCACGAACTGCATTTAAACATGTGTTAAAATTAAAACTTTTAAGAAATACAATTCGAGTAATAAATTAAGAAGTACTCAATTGATTAGATTAGATAAGAGGGAGAGTATTCGTTCATTGCTTTTTTAAAAAGTGACTATAAGCAAGAAAAGTATTTCAGAATTGTAGATAAACATGAATCGACCCAAATATTGAAAGTTAGGTTTAAAGAAATTTTTAACGGAAAAAATATTCACTATATCCCCAAAAATGTATGAAAATAAGTATAGAAGTTCTTATTTGGAAACTTATATAATTAACATGCACGTACTGTATTTTTTTAATTTATGAATAAATTTATAATTATTTAATAGTGCAGACAACGAATTTAAAATGAGATATAAAAATATTAGTGACAAATTTATAATTTGTTAGTTGTAAGTAATTTGATAGTTATAAATAAAAGCTGATCTCACAAAACATTATCTCTTTATCAAAGCCTATTATATCTTCTTACGTTCAACTGAACTACAACAGCAAGGTACACATCTATTAAACGTACAGTAGTTGCTGAAATTTTTTAACTTTGTTCTACAATATTATTTTAAAATGCTTTCAAAATTCTTTGCAAAGTCTATATTAATGATTTATATTTACATTCCTAATACGAAAATTCCAATTAATGATGCTACCCTACAACTTTACAAAACTGTTTGTAAAATTCCACATATTATATAATCCGATAATTTTAGTGATAAAAAAGGCAAGACCGATCCTTTAGGTATGACACAAGTTTAGTTCGCCTCAGTTTTACAAAGTGAAGAAATTTTCAAACAATGAATTTTAGAATTTTTCTGCAAATAATTTTCAAGAAAATTAACTTCATTACAACAGAAATGAAGTGTAACAAAAGAGTACCAATACTTATTTTTGTATCTGAATCTCCTAGATTCAATTTTTCATTAATTGACACTGATTCAAATGTAAAAATGTATCGCTTCTTTCATTTTCTACATAATGAAAATAACAGGATAATACAATCTATTATATTATGATTTCTACGAAATTTGGCCTAAAATAGCAATGCAACTTCCACTCTATTTATTGTTTAGGCCAACATACATACTACGATAGAAATACTTGTTATTATCTGCCACTGCAGATAATATAATTACGTTATCTAATTTTCACATCTGTCCTGCAAAAATAAATAGAAACTAAACATATATCTTTACAGAAACTTCTATCCTAATTAGAGATGCCTAAGTTGTAGTAATTATTTTTAATCTCTAATTAATCGTATTAATGGAAATGTAAATACATAATTACGTGTACTTTTAAAACATTATATGCTAAAGTAGCATGCTTTACAATTTGAATAAAATTTATAAATTCGTGATTAAGAGAGTAATTACGTAATTTCCTTCTAGTTGCACTACGAAATAATGTAATAATTTATTAATGTTTCTTTATCGAAACATAGATATGTAACCATTAGTATTTTAACTTTAACATAAATCTATCCTTCACATAACAATAGCACGAAAATGCCGTTTTTCTTCGAAAACTCAACACTTATGTGATTACATATAATTAATCATACTTAATTAAGTCTAAAATTAAAGAATATCTTTCAAATAAAAGATTTTAGAATATTTCGATCGAACAAATGATAAATGATAATTCCATATAAGTGAAACATGTTTCAAATGGATTGTCCAATCCCGATTGCTTCCTACAAGATCATTATCCGTTAAGTTAGTTAAGTTAAGTCTTCTATATGTAGTTAAATCGAATTTCACCTGGGAACCACAAGTCGTTTTGATTTCCACGAGTTTCTCATTTTCCCCATTGGAAAATATGTTCGTGCGTCTTATTCAAAGAATGAGAACAAGGAAAGGGCAAAAAAGAAAAGACGACCAGATGAGCCGCGATCGCCTAAAATTGGTCACGTTTAGTCGGCTCGCAGAAATGTTGAAACCCGTGGAAGAAAAGACGACAAGGAGACAATAAAGGTACATATACGCGAACGCGACTGTGTCAAGGTGAAGGCGCGTCTACACCGACCGCTTGGTGAAAGCAAATGGAACATCCACTTGGTCGTAACTGTACTTGAAATCACGCATCGGAAGTCCGTGATTCCGGGCTGAACTCCGTTTAAAAAAAAAACCCAATCGAGAATATCATGGCAAGTATATTTTTGAAAAAAATGGTCGGAATTTTTTCTCATGATTATTTGATTTCTCCCATATTTGTCATGTCTGCCTGTTATATTTTCAAAGCTAATAGTTAAAACGTAAATCATCAAACATGCCAGATGAAAAAATATTGTTTCCATCTCATACCTAAAAGAATCCGAATCAAGAATATCGTGTTAAATACGATATCTTTAAAAGAAATGATCAAAATAATCATTTTTCATGGTTATCTTCCATGCATTTTTAAAATTATCTATGATAATAATTAAGACATAAATGGTAAAAGATTAATGATTTATAATCTCGTATAGATAGCAAGGATTAGGATTGGAAAAAATTATTTCTATTTATATTAACTTAACGAATAGGCGTAATATAAATTTAATTGCAAAAAGTAATTTTGTTGTTAAAATTATTACTATATTTTTGCTTTTTTGCAAACTTGCAAAAAATTGTTCATGTATAGATGTAAGATTATAAATGCATTAGAAAAGTTACTCCAAAGATGTAAATTTTAGGTAAATGAATAATTAATTAATTGTGCTATGATAAATACAAATTACTTTTTAAGAAGAATAAAATGCCGGTTGAATATAAGATAAGAATGGATGCTGTAACCTGTAACTGTGAGATAAGAATCGAGCGTAAAATTGAACGTGTGGTTGATCGTTGAACGTAACGAATCTACGAAAGTCGATGACATCAGCATTCACCGTCACATCTCTCCCTAAGTTACTTTTTTTGTCAAAATGACACATGTAAATGTCTGAATTCAATCGACATCAGTCATTCATTCTAAAATAAATAATTTAATTTTAACATTTACATAATAGTATAAGTACTTCTCCACTTTTAACTCCTAACTGTTAAATAATCTTATAAAGCCGTTATATTGAATGATCTGTGGTAAATTATATATTACATATTTTGCTTCACGTGTCTTACAAAAATTTATCTCGTGAAAGCAATTGTTCACTATTTCTAAATTATGATAGGTAATAGTATATTATCCACTAATGTATTTTATCTATAGAAAGCAGTAAATATGTAAGTACTTAATAAATAGTTTAATATTGACTACTGATTAAATACAGAGCGTATTTCACACCGAAGCAACTACAGAAGCTTTTAGATATTTGCAGATACATGTAGCTCAATTTCATATACGAAAAAGAGGCATCATGTACGGTTAAAGGAATTTATAGCGCAATAAACAACCAGTCATCCTACCTTTTTATACAATTTTATCCACGTCAGATCGCCCTTATTGTCGGTATACTGGAGTCCGAAAAACCACACCTCACGCAACCCGATTGTTTTCACAACTTGGTCAAAGAGTTGCTTCCCGGTAGTCGTCTGCTGGATCGCGAACTCCAGTTCGGCGTCCATTGTCGTCACCCTGACATTCATCTTTACATATAAAATAAGAAACAAGAATCAAAAATAAGAAATTCATTGAAATAAAATGAGATGTCACCCGGTAGAGGGAAGGACGCCACTTCTAACCCTTTTCATACATGTGTATATAATCTCAGATCCTTCTCTCAAAAAAGGAGAAATAATTTATGAGCACATGAAATAATACAATTCTAACCTATATCCTTCTGCTTTTAAAGATATCGCTAAAGAAAGAATTTGAAAGGGACAATATAGCTTACAGATGAACGCTTACCATTTTAGCACCGGCAACCATGGCTGTGAACTGCGATGATACGAGAACGTAAACGCGAATTCAACTGAGATCCGTTAAAACGATCAAAATTGATAAGTGACTGAGTATTGTGGCACCAAACGTGAATAATCTCAACAATACAACACTGGCAATTTGTAGAAGTATTGGTCGAGACGAATGAACACTCGATACCACAAGATTTAACCGTCTGTCTGTCGAACTGTCGACTTATGCCGGTCTCAAAATCTTAAGTCTCAAGTCATACAATGGGCTACTATGCTATGGGGCAAGTGCAGCCGGCAGCGTCTTTCCCCCCACTCCTTCCATTTATAAGCTATGCATTGTTGTCCTTCTCTTTCCGAAACATAGCCAGAGCTCGTAAGAGCAAGAAAGAAGAACGAATGTGATCACGTGAGGAACCCGATGCGCATAGCCAGAGCCAATCAGCGTTTAGTTAAAATACCGGGTGTACAGAAGGAAGTAATTTTTCGAGAACGGTTTACGTTTACCAACATGATCGGTCTTCTTCAAAATGAAACATTCTAAAATAATCGAAGCAACTTTTGTGTAATAGTTACTTATATTGTGTCCTAATTATTTCTTCTTGTAAAATAGTTTTATCGCCTTAACTCGTTAAACGATGATTTCTTTGTTCAAAAATACCATAATGGAAGCATACCGTCATCACAATTTGAAAGGTACGTATAAAACTTTTGTTTCTTTTTTTTATTCTCTAACATTATTCAAGACCAATACGAAATATGTTAAGGAATGAAGATTAGAAATTTATTAAAACTTATTAAAATTATCAATAATATCAACAGGGATAACTTTATCAATCTATCATATAACTTGAAGCTTATTACTACTGAACTTGTTAATTATTATAATAATACTGTTTCACCTAGAATACTAATATATTGTATGTAAGAAAAATATGTTCATTATCATTAACTTTTAATAATGTCTTTTTATTGCTAGAAATTGTACAAGATTATACTACACATTTTTACCAACATAAAATTTAAAGTAAAGCTAATTTTAAATATACTTTTTTTTATAAAATATACCTACCGTTTTCGGCATTTTGGTAGCTTCCTTTGGTCGTCTTCCCGTGTCAAACAACGAAAATATCAATCTGTAACAAAAATGAATTATAAATATTATTAATAAATTCTGTAATATCTGTATACATTGAATACTATAATACACAGAAAATGAAAAAATGGAAATAAAACTTTCTCCAAATATTATAAACTATCCAGAAATGTTATGTTTAACAAAAATACGCGAATATTATTAACATTTTTTAAATATTACTTTCAACGAGTTAGTACTTTTTCAATAATACATTGTAATATATTCCACAATCCTATCAAAAATGTGAAAAGGTATTTAAGAAATATTTAATAATGTTATAATACTAACTAACAATAATTAATGATAATAGAAAGAAGCAACATCATTGCTAATTAATATTATTCTGTAGTCACGGATCAATTTAAAATTACTGCAAGATCATTGTTAAAAAAAAGCAGAAGTACATGTACATAGCGTGTTCATAGTCGAGAACTGCATACAAGTCTCCATATTGGAAGAAGAGACAGGTTATAATGTAAATCCGCGTGACCGACATCCGTCCGCAATAAGGAGTAAGGAGTGCCTGCGCACTGTGTCTAGCCATTCCCCTTTTATCTAGGACCACTACGTCCATTGAACCGTTGGTATCTTCTAACTTTTTGTCAATGGCGGTAAAAAAGCTCAGCGGGACGTATCCGTCCAACTTTTCACGTAGCATGGAGATAGAAAGTATCTATTAATAAAGTCTCCATTTCCGACTACATACTGCGTCCGAAGTCCAAAATACTCGTCGCAAAATCTCTGTGTTTACGTGAATGGCTAAAGCATGTTTTTCGCTGCGTAAATTTCAAATTTTTATTTCGATTTATGGCACGATTTCACGAAAAACGCTCAAATATATACGACACGTTTTAAACCTGAAATGTACTAGAAGATAAAAACAAATTTTTCAAATAACGTAAATACATACAGAAGGTGTTATACGTTAGAAATTTCCACATAATCGAAGGAATGTTATGATGAAAAGGGATTCGTGTATCGAAATCTCTTTCAAGGTCACTCATTGACGCCAAATACATACATACCATTTCAACGGTAATTTACATATCGATTATATACCTTTATTATATAAATAGTACACGTTTCGCTATAATTTACGTAAAATCGAATAATATATATATGTATGTTATTATAATGTACACACGTTAAACTATTTCGGATATTTTAATTACCGAAATATTCAATAAAAGAAAAAGATAATTATGGAAAAAGACGAAAGATCTTCATTATGCATACACAGTAAATATATAGTATATAATATATAGCGTGAAATATTGTAAGCTAATTGCTGAGATTGACTAGAAATGCGTAGGATTAACAGAAATGTAAGCTTGTAATCCTGTCATCCTGTCTCCGTCGTCTCGTTTTGCTTTAAAGGAAAAAACGATTGCTAAACAGCTCACGAGAGACCGGGCATTTCACATTACATTTATAGTATCATTCGTGTCTAGATAGCTGTAACATTAAATTATCTCAACATTTTATTCTACATATATAACGATTAATTATTTATCTACATTTACAGAATCTTTATTTTCATTGATGTGTTTACTGCATGGCCCTTTGTACGAAAAAGATATTGGAATGTAGCATGTCACCTTCAATGACTAAAATTATGAAGAAAATATATTTATAAATCTATTATATGAATAGAACACATAAAATCAAAATGTCAATGAAAAAAAAGAATGTATTCTCATGAGAAATTTCTTAAGGGTATTATGGTATTATGAGATGACATTATAACTTAAAGAAATAACCTGTATCTAGGTTAGTAATAGCAAGGTAGTTCTCAAGGAAAAAATAGGAACTAGGAAATAGGAAATTTGATAAAAACGTCTAACAATATTGAAACGAGTAATATTTCGAAGATAGTTAAAAAAATATTTGTTCTAAGATTTATACATATAAAATGAGTAACTGCTTAATACCGAGTTCCAATTCAATATGTACAACTTACATTATTGTAATTATAAGATATAAATTCTATGACACATGTGCCACACATTCACAGTAGGCCGTTGGCACTTGCACTTGCACTATATCCGCTAGAGAAAACGACAGGAAATTGTATGATCCACACCCAAAAATCCCGTCACGTTCGGACAATACTGACACCTCACTGATAATATGGCTGCCGCCTGCCCACCCGCTCGCACAATTTTCTTCGGGAGAAGGGATAAATCATGAACTACGTATATGAGATAGATGAAATAGTCTACCATAAAATTGTAAAGTGCGTTTAAAGATACAGCCAACAAATATATTCAATTTTTTTTTAACTTATTTTCTTCTAAACTTCTTCATTATTTTTTCATATATGGTATTTATTTTTATTTCTATCTTTTATTCAATTGCTTATAATTGAATATATTGTAATTTTCAGCTTTACTTTCCAGCATTTTTGTTTTATTAAAATTTACTATAATGTAGGGTACTATCAGAGAAGTGCTATGTGTAATCTGTAAAATTAGATTATAACGTTATATGTACGTATGTAAATGTTATAAAATACATAGTGTGCTGAAAAATTGTATAACAATTATCAGAACTTGTTGTATATCAGAATTGTATATCAGGCAGATATTCTTACATAAGTTTCGTTATTATTTTATAGATCTCAAGTTTTGTTTTGGATCTGTATGTTTAATCTTGTTATTATCAAGATTGTGATCTTGCAGTAATGAAAGTTCATAGCAAGGAAAGGTTTTCTACACTATAAGTAAATTGTAATCGCGATTGTAATATATGTACATACAGAAGATTTTGTTTTTTTTCTAATACCTATATTTAAGTACGCAAATACACTCTACTTAGGAGAAATGTAAGTAACGGTAAAATTACGATACAAATATGTATACTATAAAAATAAATTCTTATCGACATATAAGTGAAATTAGCTGCGTTTCAGTTTCTTGTACATTCCTTCATTCTTAATTTGTTACTTTTTGATTCGTTAAATATTATCACATACTAAACTACTAAATTTCTTCCGTTTCTCTTAACCTTACTTGATAAAATTTTACTTATGACAGAACAAATAGGTATAATAAAAGTTTGTTACATGACATTGTGTTCAGTGTAATAATATCTGCACAGTCATCCTTAACGTAAATTAAATTATTTTTCATTTCTTTAGCGATAATAGGCTGAAATATTTGCTTGAATTTAATTTTACATATTATTCAATTTTTTCATGCTCTGTATTCTAAATTAGAAATTTAAATAACAATATAACTAGTCAGTGTATGACTCTTTTTATATCAAAACAATTTTATTATTAATAAATTGTATTTCAAAGTCTTAAATATAAGAGAATTATAAAGAATGTTATTTTTAGGCCATACCACAAGTTTTTCATAAATAGCATGTCCCATCCACACTTCTGATGCTTTCAGTATGAGAGAAATAGAAAAATATGGTTAGTTATTGATACATGTTTTCATTAAAAAATTATTATAAATATTAATTATTATTTTTAATACTTTAATGTATTATACTATAAAAGTATGTACATATATATAAGCATGTATATTATTTATTTGAAATCTATCAAGTTAAGTTTTAGTCATTCCTTTCATGACTAACCCTTAAGCTAATAATATATAACTAAATAAAATAAACCAAATCATAACATATATTGTAAATAATTTCACTTTTTTCATATTAGGTATCATTTGACTAAATCATAATTGTAGATTTATTTAGTTTCAATTTACTTATTGCTTGTATTTCATATATATAATTTCTAATGTATTATCATGGAGTTCTTAACAACCATAGTATTAAGAAATTAGTTCAATAAAAGCACAATAACAATTGAGTGATTCTACTATAATGTTATATTTGGTTGTGATGTATTTTGAATTAAAAAAAAAACATATGTAAATAATTAAGTGTCTGATTATTCATATTATAAAGAAATACGTACAGACATTGAATAAATACAAGATTACTATATTATGTTACTATTTTATGTTATTATTTGTGCAGGCAAATTGGAATAAAAAACGACGTTTGGCCTGTGAGCCTGTTATAGAAGCGCAAAAATCTCTACCTAAAAAAGAAGATATGTTTTGTTGGGGTAGTACTAGACATGGAGAATTAGGTTTAGGTGGTATAGAGGATGAAATTATTTTAGTTCCATGTGAAGTTGATTTTAAAAAAGCTTCAGAAATTCAACAAAGTAAGCTCATCTATAATCACATGTTCATGCATATATGTATTTATGTATATAGATTTTCATTTAATTGTTTATACCTTTCAAAAATTTCTTTCTATAGTTGCTTGTGGTGAAAATTATACAGTGGTTATTACTCATGATGGTAAAATATATTCATGTGGAAATAATGACTATGGACAACTTGGTCATGAACAAGAAAGGAAAAGATTACGTAAGTATGTTAGTAGATAACATAAATCAGTAAATTAGATTTATATGAGATTAAATATCTAATTTTATATTTAGAATTAATACTTGGATTAGATGCATTTGTATTTAAAAAAGCAGCTTGTGGAGCATATCATACCATAGCAGTAAACGAATGGGGTCAATTGTTTAGTTGGGGATCTAATTCAGAAGGTCAACTAGGTAATGATATTTATTATTATAAACATTATATTTCAAAGTTTTCAGTTAATATTCTTTTAAGAACTTACATTTTATCTTTATTATAGGTTTAAATTCCAAAAATTTTATGGAATGTTCACCACATATGGTAAAGACTCTAGGTACAAGTATTATAGTACAAATAGCTTGTGGTATGAAACATGCTCTTGCATTAACAAATAATGGAGAATTATACAGCTGGGGTTCTAATAGTGAAGGGCAACTTGGTTTAGGTGTTGATATTAGATATGAAATAAAACCTAAACTTATCAATACTTTAGCTGGTGTTCCTATTGCTTTTATTGCCTGTGGAGGATATCATAGCATAGCTATAACAAAATCAGGTATTATAATAAGAGTTACGAAATAAATTATTTTCATAACTAGAGAAATAACTAAATTTTTCTGTAGGAGCTATATTTGGATGGGGAAAAAATACATTTGGGCAGTTAGGACTAAATGATACACAAAATAGAAATTTACCATATCAATTGCAAACATTACGAAATGCAAAAATATGTTATGCTGCTTGCGGAGAAGAATTTTCTGTATTTTTAACAGTTGTAAGTATTTTTATTTGTACATTAAATAGCTTTATCAATAATGTTATGTAAAACTTATATTAGGATGGTGGAGTATTTACATGTGGTGCAGGAATGTATGGTCAGTTAGGACATGGGAGTAATAATAATGAAATTTTACCTCGTCAAGTTATGGAACTTATGGGTAGCACAGTTACACAGGTATATTACACAAAATATAGATTGGTGCATCATTTGTTTATTAACGTGTGTTTATGCTATATTAAATATTTTATTTTAAGATCTCATGCGGCAAAAGACATACCTTGGCATTGGTATCATCACAAGGTAGAGTTTATGCATGGGGCTTGGGTGGTGCAGGCCAGTTAGGTAACAATTCTACTCGAAGCATAACAACTCCACAAGTAGTACATGGTCCATGGATTGCACCAAATGGCTCTTCGATGATGGACCGTGATAAGCAATTCAGTTCTTGTACAGTTGGCTATGTCGTTAAACATATTTTCACTGGTGGAGATCATTGTTTTGCTACAGTAGTTACACAAAATGTAGATATTCTTTAATTACTATTCTTATTATGTACTCATACAACTTAATAATAGTATTTATGTTATTATATAAATATAAATATCATGCGTTTAATTGTTTTCAGGATAATATAAAACCAGATGACTGTAGAACATTGGAAAGCTCCTCTCAAATTCTTACAATAACTGAAGAACAATTAATGGCATGTCAACGAGTTCCACCAAATTCATCTGTTGATCATGAACTTATGACGTGAGTAGAAAAGTTAGTACCTAAGGCTGTTCTAGAAGTATATAATATAATGAATTTTTTACTGGCTATTTAAAAGAAACCTAAAAATGTTAAAATTCATTCTTTTTCCAATTGACAATTTACTACATCTTGCTTCTTTTACAAACAATTAATAATGACATTCATACAATTTTGTGAATTAATATACTTATAGATATTTAGAAACGGTATTTAAAAGTCTATCCTGTGTAAATGGATCATTCTTATTTAAAAACGATGCTCGTTATGGATGTTCAAGTAAGCATCATGGAGTGGATCTTGATCAAGCAACTAAATTATTCGGAATTATTAGAGAATTGGATAACAGCACAATTCAAGAATTGGTAAATAAAAAAAATAAATTTCACGAACCTTAGATATTATCATACATAAAATTACAATAAATATATTATTCTTTCTTTAGATATTTACTTGCATATCAGACAGCTTGATTCCTTCCTTTGTTAACTTACCACCTAAATTAATTTCTCCGGAATTTTTAAGAATGTATTTAATATTACCCCTGTATCATGGTTTTGTAAATCCACTTAATTGTAATTTATTACATAAGCCATTCTGCAAAGCTATTTTAGCATTACATCCAGAAGTTCTTGAAATTGTTAGAAATTGGTGGCTTGAAGCACCGCCTCATTATTTTGAGAGATTAGTTAGAGTTCATAAGTCAGTTGTTTTGCATTATGTAAAACAATCTAAACCAAATAAGGTAATACTCACGAATACTTATTTTATCATTTAAAGAAATATATAATATTCTTAAAATTTTATATATTTTAAATATTTTTATATAGGGTATATTATGGGATGTAACATTGCAAGTTATATTAGATTTTCTATACTTGCTAAATAAATTGAACAATGAAGATTCTGAAGGCAATAAAGTACCTTATTCTACATTTCATTTGCCAGAATTAGTAGAGCTTATAGACATAAGGGCCGATTACATAAAGTGGATTTCAGAAAAAGAATCTTCTTCAGTACGTTATGTAATATAATAACTGTTTGATTTATTAAACTTTTTAAAAGCTATTAAAAATGTAGTAATTAAACATTTACATTGTTAATTAAATTTTTTTCAGTATCAGAAGGTGTTTTGTAATTATCCATTCCTTCTTGACGCAAATGCTAAAATTATATTGCTTGAAACGGACCAAGCTATTCAGGTAAAGTATGAACTTGTATTATATAAGTACATTTAGACATTTTATATATTATATTTGTCATATTATATTATATTATATCATATTATGTTTGTACATATATGTATGTATATATATGTTATGTTAGATGCAATCAGCAATGAATGAGGCAGCAACCCGAGCTGTAATGAATCAAATATTTCTTGATCCATTTTCTGTAGACCCACGACATCATAATCAGTTTGTAATATTAAACGTTTCACGGGAAAATATAGTTGCTGATACTTTACGAGAATTGGCACAATATAACTCTAGTGACTTAAAAAAGCCTCTTCGAGTGAGTATCATAATTATACTTTAAATATTTTATTTATAAGAGACTAGCTGTCCGCGCACAGGTTCGACCGCACAGCATTTGAATTTATGTTTATTATCCTTTTGTTTAAACATTCCTATTATATTTAAGAGTTGCATTTCGAAAATCGCTCAAACACTGTCTCTTTATTTTTAACGAGAAATTTATATGCAGAATTTCATTTTTCGAACTTTAGTGGACATAGAAATACGCTTATCACGTAAAAAAATTTTTTCTCATTTTTACCCCTTCAATGTCGATATTTCCAAAAATACTTTCGTATCCCATGCCTTTGTCATAAAAGCAGTATACTGCCTAAATTTCACGTTTCTAGGTACAGTTGTTTGGGCTGGGTGTTGAGTAGATCAGTCATTTTTGTATTATATGTATAATACAAGTTTATATATATATATATATATAATTGAAATGCATTATTTTATAAAGGTAAAATTTCACGGCGAGGAAGCAGAAGATGCTGGTGGAGTTAGAAAGGAGTTTTTTATGTTATTACTAAGAGAAATTCTAGATCCCAAATATGGCATGTTCAAACAGTATGATGAAACTAACGTTATTTGGTTCAGTGAAGATTCACTAGAGGATGAAAACATGTATTTTTTAATTGGAATCCTTTGTGGACTAGTTATTTATAATTTTATAATTATTGATTTACCATTTCCATTAGCTCTATATAAGAAATTGTTACATGAACCAGTTGCCTTAAATGATATCAAAGATATGTCACCAGTTTTTGCTAAGTAAATTGCGCATTATATATATTTTTTGAACAAATATATTATTATACAATGCAAAATAGTATACAATGTTCAATAATCGTTTAGGAGTATGCAAAATATACTTGATTACGAAGAAGCAGATTTCGAAGAAGTCTTTGGTTTACACTTCGAAGTGGTCAGGGAAGTGTTTGGAGAAAAAAAGATATATGAACTTATACCAAATGGTAGTAAAGTTCCTGTTACATTGAAAAATAAGTATGCACATATCTTTTAAAATCCCTTTTTGACATTTTTATTTTAAACTTCGTATTTTAACAGAATTATTTTTACAGGAAACAATTTGTTGATTTATATGTAGATTATACATTAAACAAATCTGTGGAACCTCATTTTCATGCTTTTTATGAAGGTTTTCATAAAGTTTGTGGCGGTCGTGTATTGGAATTATTTCACAGTTACGAACTTATGGCCGTTGTAGTAGGAAATGAAGATTACGATTGGGAGGAATTAGAAAGGAACGCAAGTTATAAAGAAGGATATACAAAAGATGACCCTACGATTGTGCTATTTTGGCAAGTGTTTCGCGAACTTACATTAGAAGAAAAGAAAAAGTTTTTGTTATTTTTAACAGGAAGTGATAGAATACCTATACAAGGCATGAGAGCGATTAGGGTAAGTCGGTTAAAATTTATTTTGATAATATTATAGCATTTAGTGCAATCTATATTTTTCTGTTTTACAATATTTTAATATCTTTTTATTTTAGATTACAATACAACCAATGAATGATGAACGTTTACTACCTGTTGCTCATACATGTTTCAATTTACTTGATTTACCACGATATCAAACCCGAGAAAGGTTACGATATAAACTATTACAAGCAATTCAGCAAACCCATGGCTTTTCTTTAGTATAAATTTACTATTTTAATCATGCGATACGTGCATAATATTCTATCGGTTATAAATCTAAGTATTCAATTACATTAAAAAGTGAAAGCTACATCATTCTGTATTTTTTAGAGGCTATGTATTTGAGTATCGAATAAGATATTTACATCATTGTTGTTCTATTTTTCTACAATTTATTTATCTATGTTGTCTAGTCGAATATTGAAAGAATTGTACATATAAAATTCAAATCATCAGTACAACAGATTCAGAGGGAGAATACAAAAATTGTATTATGCACGTTATTCTGATAAACCATTATTTACAACTTTAAACTTTAATTTTATAATTTCATTAATGATTTATTTAAAAGAACAAAACTTGTACTTCTTAAATTATTACATTACGTTTGGATCCCAAAAGTAAGAAAACTCAGGGAAAATTATTAATAAATAAATCAAAGATAATGATTGTTAGTGTATTAATTTTTGAAGAACTACTACATATTATACGATTAAGTTATTTTAATACGTTAATTAGTTGACAAAAAATAAATCGGTACTTGGATAACTCAATGATCATTGACATTTATTTAAGTAATTTATTTGGTTCTTTTTTAATAACAAGATAATAAATAGAAATGTGATTCATTCTAGAATTGGACATTATTCTATAAATCATGTGAGACAATTTATACATAATGTTAATAAATAAACATATTTTGTATGATTATTCATAAAGAAAACTATTGCGTTATATCCAAATTGTATCACGAAATAAACGTTTTTAAAAAGACAAAAGTTCAATATTTAAATCTGTAAATATCTTTTATTTATACACATCAATATATTACATTATTAAAAAGTTTCGTTAATTAGTCAATAGACACATGGTCAATTTTTTTTAACTTTTTCGATATTCGATATTAATGATTTATTTGTAAGAATTTGTCGTATTTTATTCGATGTTTATTTGAACATAGATATTCGTTAGTCGTTGAAAAATCTGCATTGATCGACATTTTTCATTATGTAGCAATATTCCATCGGAACACATATTTGAATTAATTGTGATTCTTTCACGAGATATACGTTGTTCCGTTAAAAACATTAACTTTCACTTGTATGTCGATATTTATTTATATTTATTACGTAAAAAAGATATGGTTTTAAAGCTAAACTATTATTTTAATTTTTACGCGCAAATGAGAGTCGCGGCGAGAAAAAGCAGGTGTTGTATCAGTCTCAATATATACAAAAATATTTATGTTAAAATTCAAAATGCGAACAGGAAGCGTTTCAAGAACCTGGAAAAAGTAACTTGTGTATCTCGTGAAAGTACTAATTTGGACTAAGAACTGGAAGAGCGGAACACGCATTTTGTCATGCGTGTACAGTCCTAAGTCCTATATATATATATATATATATGTATATATAAAGAAATTTGAATCGAAATATATACATTAACGTTCTTTCCGTTCGTAATTTAAAAATTTGTAGTATTTCAGGTTTTCAAATATTTGATCTCAAAATTGCAGTTTTTACAAATGTTGTGAAACATCGAGCTCAGGATGACATTACGAGAAAAGTAAACATCTCTTGGATAAATTTGCTAATTATGATAAGAAGGGGTGAAGTATTGAGTGCCTGGCGGAGCTCGATAACCAGGATAGGTACTGTTCAAAGCGTGTTGAGCAAAAAATCCGCTATAGTCCTTGTGCACTCTGCGAGGTCTAACAGCAGGACCTTTCGCTAATTCCATCCTAGCTCTGTTTTCGGCTTCCGTTTGAGCTCTCACCGATGCTGGCGGCCACTTCAAGTCTCCTCTCATGTTTCCGCTTACTGGAGCCTTTGTCGCGGCAGGTTGTGCTTGGTAAACTGGCGCTGGTGCCTGAAATAATATTTCGTTATTTATAAATATCAGGATACAGCTTAGACCATTAATGCTATAATTTCTAATCTAGATTATATACGAGGCTACATACGTGAATTATATGATTTACACGATATGTTTTTTAAGCTAAGGACATCATTTAATATAGTCGATAATGATGCTTTTAACTTTTAAGGTATATAAAGTATAGTGAATAAACACATTTAAAATGTTTATGCGTGAGGACTGTGTTTGCGCTACCTCTTGTGGACATATCTCTACCAAAGAATGTGAGAGACTTCTTTTAGATGAGGGCCTTCTCATAAACAATGTTTTCAGTTTCACCATTAGGTGCTAGTAGGTAAAGACTGTAGTTAGAATTCACGTATGAATATGTTACGTATAATTGACTATACGAGTACGGACTCCGCAGATCAACGTCAGTTACTTTCAGAGTTTAACTCTGCGATTGGAGTTAAGTCCTCATTGCAAAGCAAACTCTGATAGAAAGTTGGGGACGTTTAAATTGCAACGATAAATCTGAGGGGATTATAGGTATTCCAGGAATAACGACTTTTTCGCCTGCACCACACCAATCAATAATAAAAGTGTAATCCAAAGTAAATAGTTGCCTCAATGACATAATCTCTTAAAATATTGACTTGTAGATGGGTATCATCACATAATTTTGGAGAATTAATGTCTCGTAATAACATTATCGGTGTACCTATTTTTAAAGTAAGTGCATGTGATGGTAAACCTGGTAGGTTTATGGCATTAAGGTATTATACTGGAAAGTTAATCACATCTTACTCATTTACAACCGTGTCGACAGATAGGTAATAGTGAGCAATTTGGTCAGTATCTCCAACTTTTTCAACCTTTAATATATTAGAAAAGGCTATTTAAATGAGTAAAATATCGCAAGAAAATGACATAAATAATTATAAATAATTTTAATTTTACTTTAGAAGTAAACCTAAACTTAACCTCAATCTAGCAAAAACCCCAGATAATTTCGTTATTTTGCGATTTGCTTACCAGGGCTAAATGGGTAAACTTGTCAATGAAAAGTGTTCTTCCGTTCGGCCTTAGCTTTCAAGTTGGATTGATTTAGTGGCAGTCGCCCTGCGACGGCTAACCAGCATTTTACTACTTAATCACTTCAAAGAATAAATTCATTGGATGTCAGTAAGGTGAAACAGTGAAGTACTGGATTAATACTACTATTAATACCACCCAGTTTTGCTTGTTGAGACATTTTTTGGATTAGGGTTAGATTTAGCTCTAGCCAGCAAATTGCGCAATAAAAATGACGAAATTTTCTGCGATTTCTTCTAGATTGAGGTTAGGCTTAGATTTAGTTCGAAAGTAAAATTAAAAGTATATACGTACAACTGTTTGTAACACTTCTTTTGTGATATTTTGCTTATTTAGATAACCCTTCTTAGCATATCAAAGCTTAAAAAAATCAGAGATATTGACCAAATTGCTCACTATTATTCCAGACATGTATGTCCATGACAGCGATTCAAACTGGCCAAGGATCATTCCGTTAATGCTTCCGATCGTTTCATTTTTCGAAATTAATGTAGCTTGTTTTTGGAACCGTATAAGTTGTTTATTTAAGATAAGGTGAATCTCTGGATAAATTAATAAAAAAGATTTCTCCCATAATCTAGAAATTATCGAGTGTTGGAATAGTTAAAGCATTTACAGATTGATGTCTTTAAAACAAATGTAAATTCTTTTATCAAAAAGCAATTTTGATAATTTTCCCAAGATTACATCAGCGCAGCGTACAGAAATGAACTCTATCTTGAGAATTTTACGTAGAATTAAATTTACGACCTAAATAATTTTTCAAAATTGCGATTGAACGAGATAGAAAAATTTGCGCACATAATTCATGTCACTTGTACATACAATATTCAAAATATTTGAAACATTTGTCAGATTTATTAGAACTATTTTTTCGCAAGTGAATTATAACGGAGGAACCGAAGATTGTAAACTTTATAAACGATTCCTCGAAAATTGTGAGTGTAGCACATATTTCAGGATTGAACTCATGCCAGGCATTCTGTATTATTTCATACTAGTTCCGCAAATTATAGCGTTATAACTAGAATGTATCTAATATAAGGAACGTGCGTGGATGAAATACCCAATTTTATTTTGTTCTTTTTTTCTCTTTCTTTCGCTTCTTTCTTTATTTTATTTTATTTGCTTTCGTTATTCGAAATGAAAAATCTCTATCTCACATACATATATCTAAGTTTTAAATACCCATGCGTATAAATATGCCATACATGGTAACAAAATACACGGCAGACAAATTTTAAGATGACTACTTTTCTGATAGATTATCGCATTATATTATAGATGCTACGTAAACAACAGTTCGAAGTTGTCCTTGCTATTACATATACATTCACGCTCTAGCTACGAACGACGACGAGACTTTCAAAACATGAACAATATGTACTTGAGAGGATGAATATGAAACGATTCCATGCTGTATTTACTGTGAACTTTAATTAATTAATTCAAACACAGCGATGCTTCGAATTAATCGAACGATAATAAGTCTATTTCACTTGAGATGCTAAATTTAAAACAACAATTTCTAAATTTAAATGAAAACCGTGGGTAAAGTAATCTACGCTCAGAAGATAGAAAAATGGTTACATTACCTCGCAAGAAGAAAAAGACATTTGTAGCAATAGAGCAAATATTATTGGAACATCTGAGACAAGTCATAAGCAGGCATGGTAGTTATAAAATTAGCAAACAATGGATGCTATTACGATGAACCAAAAAACTACAGCAAAGATGAACCACCGCATCCACCGCTTATCCGAAAAGGATTATTTTCGAACTGCTACTGATTTTTAAAACGAAGTCTATTCTACAAATGATCTGAATATTTTTGTAAGAACCGTTCGGGGTTATCTTTATGATTTCGGCCTCGGAGAAGATTCGGACGAATACAATACTCAGTCGTAAAAATTGGAAACTGGGAATTGCTTCTGCTCAGGCACATAAGCACTGGGCAGTATAAGTATGAACAATATACTTGGAAATGGTGTTATTTTAGAGTAGAATTTAATAGCGGACAGTTGCGGACTATTGGTTATTCATTATTTATAGTATAGCGCCATAATTCATAAAAAGATAGACGTCTTAAACTTTCATCCACTACTGTACATATCCTTTATTATCGATATTATTACAATATTTTCTACTACTGGAGGAAGATCTCCTTAAGGGAATTTAAGGTTACCGTTGGTACACTGTAAAGCTCGACGGCTGAGTAGTGTAATCTGATCCGAATTCAATCGTCCATGAAAAAATACAAATTGTCCATGAGACAACGACGAAACTTTTTTATTTTTAATTTTTTAAAATAAAATTTTTGCTAACGTATTTGTGAGATTTTTCTGATTAAAATGAGATCAAACGTGGTATAGTCACATTTACAACTATATTTAATGGACGGAAAAAATAAGTTAATGTAACTAAATAGACAAATATGCTCCAAATCATTTCGTGTTTGGTCTTGTTTTAATCAGAAAAACCTCTCGATCACATTGGTAAAAGTTTTATTCAATAAAAATTGAAAATGAAAAAATTCCCTTGTTGCATCAACATTATCTAACCGATGTGTTTCTTTTCATCAAGTCGACTTTCGCATCTCTTTCTCTTTCACTCGCGCTGTCTTTTTCTAAGTTCGGCAAAATATCGTATGTGTTACATATAATCCAGTCCTGTACACGACAACTGATCGCCGAGAAGGAGTCTCGATTAATACAATTTTCTATTTATAATGTCAGTTTAAACGTACAAAATGTAAATATATACGAATGTACAAAGTGTTAATTGGAAATATTTAAATTAAAAATATTACCTGTGAGATTGGAGGCTCCTGGCGAAGTGTGATTGTGGACGGTGGTGCTTCAAAAACGGCAGGGGCGTGAGTTTGTGCCAGTCGTGGCGAACTATAATCTTGAGGATGCTGCTGTAATTAACAACACGGTCAGATTAATCTTATAAATTCTGTAATCGCGATGCAATAGATTTTTCGAACGTATCGAGTATCCAAAGGAGACACATCTCGTATTATAACAGCCGTTGACTACACGCTTGTTTCCAGAACAGTGGAGGAAGGTATACATAAAACACTCGGAAATTACAGTAAGTTCCTTGTTATCGTACACGTCTTCTGCGAAGCGATCCACCTGTTGAACTTTTCAACTGTACATAGGTGTCGACTTTGAACAAAATTTTATAAATTTATACGTAATTAAGTTGACGAGAGAAATTAAGAATATTTTGAATTTTATTTTTCTATTTCTAATTTTCTTTAAAAAGTATGCCACCTCTCATTTCTGTGATTACTCAACTAGTTTTAGTTTTGAATTTAAAATAATATCTAATCATTTATAGAGGCAAAAGCATTTTTCACAAATACAATTATTTCCACAATTTACAATCTTTCTATCTGTATTATCACCTATATTTATTGTTGAAAACGTCGAATATTATGATAACGTATCAATGGAAAATAAACAATTGCCCATTTTAAAGCAGGCGAAATCAGGCAAAATATGTTCGCAAAAAATAGTAAAAATGCTACAAAATGTGTAATCGTATGTAGCTTAAATATTATACCTAGATACTATAAAACAAGTGGAACATAGATCGTATCAATCAAAAATTCATATTACAGTTCTACACAGTTAAAACATTATACGAGAAGAAATAGAATATTTGCAGATTTTTATCACTTGCTCTTACTAAATCCAATAGTCTTTATTTCTGAAAACGAAACTAATTACTAACTGAACTTGTTACTTTCGACTTGCCCTTTCGCTTTCCAACAATAATTTCTTCGATAATTCCTACGACAAAATACAATTCTTCGCTCTTCGAATAATTCCAACGCACTGCTTGCACAATGTAACGGAAGCCGACACCTATGCTTTGACCACTTACCTGAGCACGATGATCTTGTTGCTGTTGCTGATTGTACCAATTCGGCTGTATCGGTTGTTGCGAGATGGGAGAAGTAGCCGGTGGTGTTACCGGTCGCCAACCCTTTGGCGCTGACTGAAGTTGAAAGTGTGACGGCTGTCGCAGTGTTCCACCAGGACTAACGGGCGACGGAGACGATGGAACGGCGCTTCGAGTCGACGAACGAGCGATCGTCGAAGGCGGCTGGGGTGATGAACCTGACGAGGGACTGCTCTGGTACGAGGCGAGATCACCGATTCCACGAGTCTTTCGGAGGGAAAATAAAAGGGAAAACAGAGGCTTTTGTAGGTATCGCCAATCTAGGCATTGAACGGTGAATTTTGCTCGCCCGGCTCTAATCATCCTTTCGAATTGTTTCGAGCGCGTTACTGAGGCATGTTTCTTTGGAGAAATAGTCTCGGGATATCCGCCTCGATATCCATGATGGTGTAGTCAACCGCGTCGTCAAATGCATATTTACATTTTGTATTAATACTATGTATATGATTTGCAGACGTAACGTGTATCACAGTCGTCGGGACACGTGCACGAAGTCGCAAATAAACTGACTACACAGAGATTTCCTATATAAACTTCTCTCACAAAATTTCCCACTTTGTAAAACACTGAATATAATTCTTTATCCAATTCTTTCCAAAGTAAGGTATAACTTAGATAATAAATTTTAACTTATTGATTTGTAAAATTAATTATTTGCTAATTTATAAAATAATGTATATCATCGATTTAGAGAAAAAGCTTTGAGAACAGCGGCGATATGGATTTCGATATTATGAATTTTTTTAATTCGATTTCATTTTTGTAATTCGATATTTCGAATTACATATCAATGCTGCTACTATAGGATTCTAAAGTATCTAAAACATTACAAGTATCGTTATAGTAACTCAAGTAATACAGAAGATCAAATACGTTGGTAATCCTCAATGTAATCGAACCTTGTAATTGTAAGATACAATTATAAGATACAATTATAAGATAAAACAATAAAATTGTAAAGTTTTCATCGGAGATTTAACGTATTTCTATTTCCATAATGTATTTCACAGCCAAGTGTTAAAACAATACGTAGCCTTTTTTTAACTTGAATAACTGTCGTAAGAATCTTTTTTAAATATCTATATTACGTTTGCAACTGGCTCTGCCGAGTCAACCAGCAAATTTGATAATGTGGATATCGTGTGCGTACGGATAACACTCAATAATGTTTCCACTCCATTTCCTTATTTTTCATTCCAGTATCTTGTATGGCTTCGTTCTCTTCAGTCTCCTGACTCTTGCGACAGCACGCAGTAACAAACCTGGGATATATTCTAACCAACTGGCTAAAGACCTGTCATGAGACAAGGAAACGAAATTTCTGTTTCCTGTATCGGTATTTGTATCGCTTTTATCTATTTTGCCGCTTTTGCATTGATTCTAAAATGTTACTAAAATTGATCTCGTGTCGGTCTTTTGTTCTGTAATTGAAATATTATAATCCACTAAAAAAAGTTGATTATTATGTCTTTTATTGCTTATTTTTATCATATGGCTGTTTAATGTCTGCGATAAAGATAAAAGTGTTATAGCATTTTGAAACAACGAACTTTGGCGTATTTAAACTATAGATTCGAAAGTTATATTTTACAAAACGATTGGATAACGAATCATATGTTTTTACGTTACAGGAGAATCTTTCTTGCGCCATCTAAGTATATTGTAATCATGTGATTGGTTTGCTGTGTCCAAAATTCACACGCAAACGTTTAACATTTATAGGAAATCTCACCTTTAAGCCTCGTCCAAATTAGTCAAGTTACTTGAATTCAAGGCATTTGAGTTGAAGCAATCTAATTTCAAAAGTAATTTCAAATACTTGGTCGAAAATAAAAAGACGGTATGTTGTTATAATGTCAATTATCAATTATAATTATACACATAACAGTGAGATATTGTACACTATCGTGCATAAGTACATAGTTGGACCATTCTAAATCATACGTTTAACTAAAGTGTGATCGAGTGTAAAGTTGAAAAGAAGCAGATTTTACTTAGCAATTAACTTTTGAACCATTTGAAACATGAAAGTACTGTATATATTCCAAGCGAAAATAAAATAACAGAAGTAATTCACACGAGTAAAATGTTTCAAATTACTTGAAATGAGGTGTATTGAATAATGTTTCTTTAACCATAGTAAGTGCACTTTACGTTAAGTGAACGAGAGTTTCACGCTGATGAAGAGATTTCAAATTACTCAAATTTACAGTGGCTACAAAATGTATTGACATCTTTTTCTCAAATCCTATATTTCATTCTCACAGTACGAAATTTTTATAGTCGTACTAAAGTGCTATTAACTAGATGACACGAAATTATTATAATTAAATATTACAATTATAAAATATTATATATTTTATTTATTTATTTTTAATTAATTAATGCATATACATATAGATGCAATAGATATGTGGCAATAGCTTTCCTAGCCACGACAAGTTGTTTGAGTTTAGGTAACTTGACTAATCTGGGCGGAGGTTTACTGTGTAACAACAAGCACGGAAGAAACAGTTCACATTCGTTAAAAAAAAGAGAGGAGAAACATAAAACGAGGAATCTTTGATGCACGCATAACAGATGCACGGGCAAGCAACGACGATGCGGGTAAAAAAATAAGACAAAAATCACATGTAATTCGGGCAAAGGTGCAGGAGTCTATCGTTTTTCGTTACGATAAATATCTAAGTGTCATTGCAGTTACAGAATCGTGTTCTAAAGTTGTAGATCGTAGAGTATTACAAAGTTCTGGAACTATGGTTCGGTAGTATCACTAATTTATTCTATAGAAACACACTAGTCGCTGGTATCTAACGCTAGTTGCTCTATTCAGTGTCATTATTAAGCATACGTATACTTTCGACAAGGTTCTTACAAATGGTGAAATTTACCTTCGCTTGTACGGGTCCTTGCTCCACGAAATCCAAATCCTGATCTTCTGGAGGTGGAGGCCAAGCTACGCGCTTAAGTCCTGCAAATAATTTAAATAACTTTTATTATGATACGAGTTAAAAAATGTATCTGTTATCTTTACTTATTTACATTAATTTATAAAAAATACATGTACATGTGGCGATTTATTTATATTAATTACACAGTTGTACACTGTGGAATACTTGTAACAAAAAAACAGTGTAACATTTATATTACGATATGTGTAACTTATTTGTATTTAACGTGAAAAGTATCTTTACTAATTGAATGTCCTAACAAGAAAAGGAGCAAGTGAAAAGTTTATGAAAATTTACTGTCAAATTTCTATTCAGCAAATTGACAAAGACTAAACGCTACAGGAAAATCAATTTTCGATTTTGAACTTAAAGGAACGTTTATTAAAATTATTATATTGTTTATTGTTGTTTATATTCACTATATATATTCACTATAATCTGTTAACTATTTCTCGAGATTGCAATTTGTTATGCTTATTTACCATGAATATATATATGTATATAAATACCGAAATTTACGCTATATAATCAGTAAGATCAGTATGTATAATAATTGTATAATATAATATTTGTATAATAATTAGATTTGTGGAAATAAGTTTAAATTAATTCTTTATTTGAGTTCGGATAGTAATGACGAAATGCCTGATTCGAAATTGAAATATGTATTATAGAAGGCATTGTGTAATTTTAAGTAACCGACATATAAATGTATCATATTTATCTTCAGGAAAAGCTATTGAGAAGTTGACAAATGCTTATTTGTAATTTATACAAGGTGACTTGACCGAGAAAGCATGTGCACTGACGCATCATGTTGTGTGTTAACTAATTTTAAGCTATGACGTATGCAAATGTTCATGTATTTATAAAATAGATGTTAACATCTTCAAAAATTTCTTTCTACTTCTCAATATTCTTCAGAAACGTAGATATTTAAAATTTCATTTTACTACCCTATTATATTAAAATTTCATTATTCTCCAGAAATTTAGATATTTGAAGCAAATAAAATGTACAAGCCTGTATAAGTTTGTCCAAGTTTTGTACAAATCATCGTCATTATTTGTCATCGTATCTCATACTTAACAAGTGTATCGACGCATTTGGCTGGGAACGCTGGATCAAATTTCATTCCCCGTGTTTAATAAAAAAGAAGCGTGGAAAAGAGTCGTTATTACGTCAATAAAACGAATTATTATTCACGTTGCTATACCGTAACGTGGTACTGGCCAAGTTTATATTTACGCGATTATTGCTGAAGAATTTTCACAATTTCGGCCCAGCCTTGCTGTATTTTTAGGTTCTTTGGTTTTGGAGCCTTGAATATTGGATATCAACGCGAGACCATGGATACAAAAATAATTTTGTAGAAATAGAAACGAATTTCTTACTAATTTACTTCGATATAAATCTAAATAATTTAAGATTTCAACAGGTGCTCGGCACGAAAAAAACACATTCAAGTTTCTATTTTGAAATTATTTTGTCAGTATTACTGTATTGGTAGATTGCTTGTAAAATCGTTAAATATTTCTCGTGAAATAATTCCTATTGATTAAATGTTTGAATGTATTATTTCGATAGTGACACAATCTTCACTGAGATTTTATGAAAGAAAATCAACTATATACTCCTAAACTTATGTTAGTCAAAAATTTGTCTCGTTACTGGTCTTGACAGTTGTTCGCTATCGCATTTCAAATATATAAGATATCTGTTTATTTAATCACACCTGAAGCAACATTGCCTATATTCCATTAGTTCACAGAATCTTCGACTTTCCACGTAATTTTATGAAACGAATACCGTTGTATACACAGTTTTAATACAGTTTCACAAAACACGCTTTTGTTAATAACAAACGCCAATTCTTTTCCTAAAAAAAAAAAAAAAATAATCTGGAGTATAATTACTTATATGCATGTAATATATTATAAAATGTTATATTATAAAACGTAATTTCCTCGTATTCAATAGACACTTCACAAGTCACAGTTTAAAACACGGTAAATTCCTGGCACAATAAAATCATGAAAATTGCATGACACATACGAAACAGTATTACAAATCATACACACACGTCGGGTATACACACGTCAAACTTTCACTGGCAGCCGGCAATTTGAAATATTCTCCGCAAAACGTACCGTTGTTTCACACGTCTTTCTACAAAAATGTTCACTCAGCTACAGGGAAGAAGAAGTAGTAGAAGAAAAAGAAGGATACGACTTTGCCAAAACAGATACTCGCCAACAACTGACGCTACCTCCAAGTCACCTGTACCTTTCATTATTGTAGATCGTTTTAGTCACCGATTTTAGAGGATTCTTGGTAACTGGCCAGTAAGTGGGGGATTGATATTAACACGAATGAAAAGATGTTACGAATTCCAGAAGGATCACTGTTCAACAAATGACTCTTGCTTTTTTATTAACTTATTTTAATTACAGACAAGATAGACATAGATAGAGATAGCTGCCCAAGTTAGCTTTGAGGATTTTAACATTTTATACAACGATTTAAATAACAGCCAAGATTATCAGTAGCAAAGGAACTCTGACTTTTTTCATAGATGAAAATAATTATAGCTTTATCAATACATTTTTGCAATAATGTCTAGATGTAATAATTTCCTACATAAATTGTTTTCGATGGTGGATGTACTCATTTTTCACAAAACAAGTATAATTATAATGCATGTTTCTATAATTCTATGAAGGAAGAATGAACAACTGTAATTACAAGCAATAGAAACTGTAGAAAATAACTGAATTGTATGTAAGTAATAATGACACGATTGTCTAATTATCAAAAAGCTACCAAATCAGCAAATTTCAAGCAACAAGATGATTATCTGCGGCTTGTGAAAAAAGCAGGTGACAAGACCATCGGAGGAGAAGAAGAAGACCAATATTTGTAATCATACTTACTATGCTTACTTACACTGCTCATGAAACAGACTGTTTTTAATCAATGACGAACAACAAAAGCAATCTCCAAGCGATCTCCAAGCAAGGATAACAAGCAGAACTTAACACTTAACTGCTATGATAAAATGGAAATATATTAACTCTTTAGTGAAATTGTAACATATATCAATAAGGAATTAAAATTATAAAACTACACTTTAAATTACAATATATACATTTGTGTATATATTATATAATTGGGGATTACTAAGACATTTTATTATTTGAGAAAAATAGTAGTATAAGCCAATTCACAATTTTTTTATATAAAATAATATTCTAATTTATTATATTATAAGAAACTCACAAACTCATTATTCAACACTCATATTTCCAAAACATGAAAATATGTCATAGCAGAAAGTAAAATTATAACTTAATCAACTATGAAACCGAAAGGGTAACACTTCTAAGAATTGAGATATGTGTGATTAAATTCAAATTCTCAAAATTTTGAATTACATAAACACATCATTGTGATTTCCAGTCCGCCATCTAATGTCATGTATTACTTGAAAATATACTTATGACAATATTCATAATAAGATGTTTCTAGGTTTCTAGAATACTTGAGAATCTGTTAATAGCAGTTAAGGATTAAGAAAGGACCGATCAAAGTTTTGTCGTGCAAGTGACATTGTTAGTGTTCACCTCTCCGTAGATACGTTAAACTGGCTGAAAGTGATGTTAGTCTCCCTGGTTCATGATTAGCAGTTGCAGCATAAGATTCGCTTCTTGTTAGTCTTCTTCGTTTGGGTTAATGCGCGACTTGGTGCTTCGGTGGCTGAAATCTTTCGATTAATTCCCTTTATACAATGCATATGTTATTTTTGCTATGTACATTGGTCTGAAGTCGTTTCTTAGGAATGAATTATATTAAATTACATTACATGTATGTATGTATGTATGTAAACGTATAGACTGATACATTGAGAAAGCACATACAATTGTATGATTGTTAATTATTATGGTATCAGTTGACAAAATATTCAAGTTCGTATTTCGAACCTCTACCCTGTCAAAGAAATATCTATTTGCATGTGCAGTTTGACATTTAGCCAGATACTTGAAATGAGGAGAATAACACTTCTATTTTATGTTGAACATAAAATCATTCGTTACAGTGATGTGCAAATTCTGAGAAACTAATCGACGAATTTACAAAGTGATTAATGACTATATGCATTCTATTGAAGAACACTTGGGGAACTGAGTTTCTAATATACTGTACGTTTATAATTGTAACTATAAGCGATAACTATAAGCGATATTTTTAACAATTTGAAATCGTTTGTAAAATAAATTTAATATACAGAATGTCTCCGAAATCATAGCACAAGCAGTGGGATGGTGATTCTGCATGCAAAAATAAGTCGAAAAAGAAGAATGGAGGCGAATATAATGAGCCTTCGTTTTCGTAATTGTAAGTTTCGATGATAACTTAATCAGACGGATGGAGCTATGCATGGAGCGGTCGACATTTTGAACACTTGTTACGTTAATAAATCGATTTTTAAAGAGTAATATCCTTATCCTTATTTATAAAATCATTTCCAATACGGACACTGTGAAAATAACATAACAGTAATGATAAAAAGCAAATTGTGATATTATTCATGTTTATAGATATCAACAGGAACGGGAAGACCTCAAAACTTACAATTGGTACACGGACGCTTGACAACGTATCTTCAAACTTATTTTTCTCAAAAACGAAACCTTAAACGAAAAAAAAATTATCCTTCTTTTCCGACTTATTTTTGAAAATGGAATCATCACCCGACTGCTTGTACCATGATTCCGGAGACACCCTGTATAAGTTACTTTATAACCTACTCTAACTTCGTCTCGAAAAAGTTCAATGTACTAAAAAATGGCAAATAACAGACGTTTTTTAGAGTTTTTTAGAGTTAAACGTAATAGAGGACGTTCTATACGAGATCATTTACATTTTACATGATCACGTGAGGTCATTTACCAGACTATGTACAATATACATACACGTACATATTATCTGTCATATTCTAAAGATAATGTTACGTTGAAAAGACGCTGATTTAGTAGCAAGAAACGACTTCTCGGAAAGAATTCGGATAATTTTTATTTACTTACTGGGTTGACCACCTCGTTGCCTTGCTTCTTCCTCTTCGAGCATTCGTAGGACCGCACTGTTTTGTAAATTCGCTGGTTTGGCGAGTTGATTGAAATCGATCCTGAAAAATTCATTAAAGTTCATATTTATTATTCAAATTATCCACCAATAAATATCAGGTAAACTTTCTATTTATATTACATAGTAAAAATAACTTTAACGAGCGAAGTACAAATGGAACTGCCACAAAATATAGCTATTTATATCTGAATAAGTGGGACATTGTAAGCTCAAATTAGTAAGTTCATCTTTATTATTTACTATCACAATTTGTGGATTCGATATTTAGTAAAAGTATATGTATTTTAAACTGTCCTATATAACGTTATCTAAGAAGGATATTGTTATTAAATTAATAAGAATATGTATATAAATTTCATCATACAGACAAAAGTGTAAAGAATCTAACATTATCTCTATTGATAACCTTTATTTTATTTTTTAATCTTCATTTGTCCCCCATTTTCGTAACTTAATGTATCCCTCATGTATCAGATTGACAGAATGTGAATGAAACGAGAAGATAAATAATTAATTTTGCTTTTCACACGTACTTACACTAATTCTCCTTCAGAGGTATCAGATTTCATTCGCAGGTCAAAGGTACCGAAAGATTGTTCTATAAATGACGGAATAGTATAATCTTCTACCGGAAAAGGGTGTCAAATTGACAAGAGAGATGGGTGAGAGTTAAGTTAAGTTTAAATTTTCATCTGAAACCTTGATTAACGGCTGTACGATAAAATATAATATCCTCGAAACTAAACATACATTATTGCCATACCTTCCCTTATTTGCGTTTTTCGCAAGGCTTGAATCTTTTCTTTATATTCTAATATTCTTTCTAAAAATACTTAACTCTTCCTAAGTGAACATACTTATAATACCCTTAAAGTATAAATTATAACTTTCACGTTCGGCGCGTTTTTTAGTGAGTAAAGCTTTTAAGCAAATTCGAAAAATTCCTATGATGTCTCCAAACGTTCTAAATTAAGATTATTATAAAATTTTTGATGAACAATCATCCGTTTCGATACATTCAATACAATTACGTAGTGCAAAGTAAAACACACGAAGTGTAGTGATAGTTATGTAGCGAAAAGACTCACATTTACGTATTAAAGATTAAAAGAAACAAGCACACGATACAGTCGAAGAAAAGAATCGAGATTAACCTTACGATATCTGTAATTCTTTCTCATAGTTAATTCGACCAATTCCTTCAAACCGAACCAAACTTATCCCTCCTATTTGTTGCGACACAATTATATGACAAAGAATAGACGCAGCTAGAATCACCTGCTTTGGGCGAGCATGTTGTTCACAAGGAAAGGGTTGACGATACAGAAGACAAGTCGTAAGTCGCACGAGAAAACCGGTGGTGTACCATGCACACCGAGGCCACCAAACGCGAAACTAAGTCAAGTACGACAGCGTTCGCGAACTTTGCGCAACGGCTATAGGATTCGAGAGGGGTTTATTTCTAACTCGTGTGATTCGGTCTTCTGAAAATAACGGTCGACTCGCCAATGACGGCGAGAAGGCTGATTCATCGACTTGCAACCGGTCAGCAGCCACACGTTGACGGGAGGATCGATATGAATCCGTCAAACGACACACGTGGACCAGGTGCAGTCTATCTTGATTGACGCAAGGTGGTCGCGGTGCCAATGAATCCTCTGACTCCTCATCTTCTCAACGTGTTTAACTATTCATCTTTAGAGACACTTCCGGATTCTGTCGTGCGCCACGAAATTGCCAATTTTAATTAGAATCGGTTGGTTAAATGTAATGCACAAATTGTTGGCTGGCTTTTTATGTAATACAGATTGACGTTTCGATTAATCAGTTTTTTATATATTGTTCGTTATTTATTTGTTATAATTACTTTGCTAAATTAGTTCGCTAGTTTAAACTATGGGACCATTTTACACTTGAACAAATTCTTAGAATTCTAGAAATTCTACAGATTGCATAAATCGAAACAAAAATTTCGACGAAAATAATGTGCCGAAGAAGAAGAAATTAAATAAGAATGGTAACGACATATTGCGCACATATTATGAAAGGTTGTAAAGATAAAGAAAGGATGAGCTAATTATAGATTTTTATCGAAGTAACGTGTGATTTTCTATTTCAGCGATGTAAATGACTCGGTGAGGGAAGGATTATTTTTGTCGATATTGTTCAACGCGTTTCTTTCCATTACTGCATGCTTATAGCATTGTGAATCAGCAGTACAATTATTTTTTAGCATTTGGAGAATTTACAACGAATAAAATAAAGTTTTTACTCGTAAAATAACTCGGAAAATATGTAAAATATACCATGAAAACGAAAGTATCTACACTTTCATATTACATAATATTTAGTTAAAACGAATTATATATTATAAGTAAGATCATTAAATAAATTATGTACTACTTTATAAGTATATTATGTAGTGTGTGAGAAAATATACTATTGAAGTGTATGGTTGTATAGTTGTTTCTGAGAAATGTATATTATAGATTATACATACTGAAATTGAAATTGGATTGCTTTTTCTCTCTATTAATAGTTATATAACCAAAACCACGTAAATTACTTTTTGGCATGTGTAACGTAGAACAGAGAACAGAAGATATTTTCAAAAGTTACACTGCATATCGGATTTCGACACAAATGATAAGTGGTGGCACAATTTGTATTGTTAAACTTATCGACCTTGAATATAGAAAAATCGACTTACCCAACTGCACCATTAGCTAGAACTTGAGTTTGCCTATCCAAAGTTTCCTGTATTGCTTGAGGTGAATACAAATTGATAGGTGAATTGAATTGTTTGTTCACGAACATAGCCCTCTGCGCAGACATGCTTGTGCTTTTGCGCAATCACCTTTTAATTCTGAAAAATAACAAAAAGACAAAAGTTACGTAAAAAGTTATATAGAACTCTAAAATTTGGAGAGAAAGTAGATATTTATATCTACTGTTATCGTTATTTGATCTATGAATCTATAAGTATTTTCATTTGATTATGAATTTTGCTAATAAGAAATAACTCACGTGTGACAATTTTATAGATTTTCTATAGTTGATATAATGTTAAATATTTAAGTTTTAACAATTTTGTGTGCCTCGAAAATATTTTAAGCATTTGTAATGTTGTATTATATGTATATAGACTACAGAGTATATATATGTACATATATATAGAGAGAGAGAGCATACCATGTATCTATATATGTATAGTCAGTCACAAAAATATTCCTACACTCTAAAACAGAATAACTTTTTAAAAATAGAACCAAACTACTTGAAATTTTTGGAGAGGTTACAGAAATTAGTTCACTAGATAATGTGTAAAAGAAATGTTGAGGAAATTGAAATTGGTAGGAATGAAGATAGTAAAGGTCTCCTTATACAAATGTTGTAATAAAAATTTAAACAACACATTTGGAACATTTACATCAGTCATATACATGCTGAAAATTTTATCGAAATCAGTTAACACTGGTATAAGCTACGAACGGTTAAAAATGGTAAAAATCGCAGTCTTTCGGAACTTTCAGCTTATTACTGTAATAAATTTAGCTTGTTTTTGCATCGACCAATTTCGATACAATTCTCAACATGAATATAACTAACATAAATTTACAAAATGTACTTTTGAAATTTTCACTATAGATTCACAAAAAAGTTATATAAGGTGACCATTTCTACTTTCGTCGCCATTCCTCCAATTTCAATCTTCTCAACATTTCTTTTACACGTTATCTAGTGAACTAATTTTTCTAGCCTCTCAAAAGACTCATCGTTTGGTCTAATTTTAAAAAAGTTCTTCTGTTATAAAGGGTGTACCAATACTTTGTAACTTACTGTATGTACATAAAAGTGAATATATTTATGTAATATATATTTATATATTCTGTAAAGGGTTCTATATCGGTGAACATATCCGTATCAAATTTGACATGAATAAAATAAATATCCGGTAATTATTAATACCTCATCCACCTTACCGATTTCAATGACTTTTAGATATGTTGCGGAAATCAACATTTTGAACAACTTTTGTCTATACATATAACCGCCGCTCGGCCTTAGTTTCCGAGATATTCGCAAAAAATTGTCGGTATCACTATATGTACCACAGCATATGCGTTAGCATTGGTTGACTACCGTTTCACAGCAACTGATACCTAACCAAAACCTATATACAAAAGCAATAAACAAAGGATAAGAATTAGATTTAGGTTGGGCGTTACATTATTCGGCCGTCATGAAGCAGCATTATTAAGCGCGTGCGCTGTCACGGACGAACAATAGAAGATTTTTTGTAGACAACAATGTAAATGCAAAGATGCAAAAATGTTGCTTCTTATCGTATATATAATGTGCACATACCAATGGGAACATTATAGTACAGATTTTAAGAGCAACTTCCATTTGTAAATAATTGAATGTAAATAAAGATTGTAAATAAAGGTGATGCCACTGGTGTGCTCAACATCGCCTCTGTATAAAACGATATAAGTTAAACAATAGACATGCTAGAACACATGGACACTAAATATCACCAATTTTATAATTAATATAATAATATTTATATTATATTATTTATATTATATTTATATTATATTAATTTATATTATAATAATTATTTTACAGTTCTTACGCGGAACATTATAAAATATATTTTTTCTCATACAAGTTATTTAGGGACAAATAGGATTCAGTATGTGCAAATTTAAATGAATGACACATTCATTTTCCTCTACAATTAAAAAGTAGAACATACAGGCTTTTTTACACATTCCTCTGCTGATGAATTTTGATTACATTAGTGCAAAGAAAAAAAAATTTTTTTTAATTTGAATTATTTTACACGAGATCTTACAATAGTCAAAACAAATTAAATTTTGAAAATAATCTTTAGTCAAAGGAGCTTCTTCTCGCATCTAAAAAATTTGATGTTTGGCACTTACAGTGTTGTCTGCAAAAAGTCGTCTATAGGCGAACTCCACTATATTGGTACCGACAGTTCTTTGCGAATATCTCTGAAAGTAAGCTCGACCGCACGTTACATGTATAAGAAAAAGATGTTCAGAATCGTGCCTCTGGCAATATATTAAAAAATGGTGTCGTGGATGAAATGTTAATATTACTGAATATTCTTCGGTAGCCTAGAAAAGATGTTGGAGAAATGAATGTGTAAAGTGAAATTTAAACAAGCGAGAATTTGAAGAAAAATATGAATATTAAAAAAATAATTTTACAAAGATTTAGCTTCTCAAATAGAGATTCAACTGTACAATCCCAAAGTTTAAAATATCTATCCTCTCAAAAGTCCGAGCGACGCATAGCTGCTCACTTTAACACACAGCTAGAAAAATATATTTATTGTAAAGAAAATAATAAAAAAAAAGAAGAATAAAATACATGTAAAATATATTATAGCCGTTTCTTGTAATATTTAGGCCATATTTAATCATTTTGAATATATTCCAAAGAATTAAAATTTGACGTAGTATTGTAACAATAATTACAAATTGTTCTTTAATCTGTACTACAATTATTCGTTTACCTATTTCAATCTGCCTTGTTAAAAGTACAAAAATATAAAATAAAGCTCGTTTCTTTGAATAACACTACACGACTTGTAAAATGCGCAAATATTGACCTTCATAAAGAAATATGCACGTAACTATTTGTAAGTAAAAATAGGCATAATTAACATCTATGATATGGCTACTAGTCACGCTAACTATTTACCTTAAAATTGTCGCTCGAACGATATTCACGAATCTGCGTATCACAGTATCCTTCGTAAATTGCTTACATATGTGGGTCAAATTAGGTAGAATGAGCGGGGCATTTGTATAATTATCGTTTGGCAAACCAACACGGGATTTCGATTAAATCATTCTGTTAATCGAACATTAAATTAACATCTGTGGCTAATTTAGTAAATTCAATGAATCTCTCGCGCAGTTTGCCGTTGTTGTTAGTCGAAATTATGTCAGTAATTAATTACGTGCCTACTGATCTCGATTCAACGATACATTACCCTGGATTGGCACGCGAATAATTGGAAGAATGAAATCGAATAGACCATAGATCTCGTAACATAAATATCAGTAGCCAACGATGATTCATCGTCGAACTGAACGCATATTGTAACCAAGTATTATACAAACAACTTCGCAACAAAGTAGGTCACGAATCATTGCCGCACCACGATGATTCGGGATCGTTCGCTAAGTGTTTGGATATTTGATATCCAAACCAGAGGTGATCGTTATTGGAAAATTCATGCCAAGAAATATACAGGGGTATATCGTCATCGTGCGGAAAGAGAGACAGTCAGAACCGCGAAATCTGAGCAAGTGGTAGTCACTGGACATCTTCGTCTTCTGACTCGCTAATGTTATAGTACTGATTTCCTCCGCAATTCGCCACGTATACTTCGAGTTCACTGGCATATGTATATGACTTTTAGAAATAGAAACGTCTTGTTTACCGTGTACACAACCACTTGTGAGGGATGTAATAGCAGCTATCCTGATGCGTGGTTAAATCTGAAAAAAGAAGGCAAAAGACGTGTATAATTTATAATATGTTTATAATAGTTATTTTGTTATAGCAGAAACAGTAACAAAAAATAAAAAAAGGATATAATAAGTATAAAATATATTGGTATAATTGATAGTTATAATAATATCTTTAAAATTCGTTATTTTTTCACAATGTTTAAGGTCTTTCATATATTTGTGATTCCTTGATAATAGCATTGTACAATATCCATTATAATTTTTACATTTAAATATCCATTAAATTTGCGATAATTTCACATAGAAATATTTCATGGCGGAGGAATTATTTCCAAATCTTAGTTATATACTGGTTCTGTCCATAAAGCAAATAACTTGAAAAAAATGAAAGACGAAAGATAGATTTAAATTAAAATGAAAAATTATTTTGCTCTTTGTATTGAATTCATTCTAAAAGTTGAAGTATTGGATCGCCCTTACGATTAAAGTAAAATTTATCATCCTATAAAAATGTTCATATTTCTAGTTATTGTACATGTGTATAATTTTTCATTTATAAAACCTCTCAAATGCAATAATTATTTTGAAAACTTTACTCACAAACTAATCATCAAACGAATCACGAACTAATATGATAACACATGATAAAGTGGAATACGAATGAAGAATCAATAACTAGTGTAACTAATAGTGAAAATGAAAAGAACAGGTTTGAAATGTACTATACAATACAATACACACACGCACGCATGCACGCACGCACACACATAAAATAACGAAAAAACCCGATTACATAATCAAAAGATTATGAGTTGGATCGAATTGCTACTCCAATAAATAATAAAAAAATATTAATCTACTTCCAATGTCTTTAATATATTTTTTATTAAAGAAGAGAGAAAAGAATATAATTTATGCATCCAAGTTACACAAAGAGGAATAGAACATAATTTAAACCACCTGTTTTAAGATAAAATCTTGAACGGTTCGATCTAACATTTAGAAATGAAATGAATAGGTAAATTTCAGTAATACATAAAAGCCGACGACTGGAATCTGTCAGAATGGAAAGACCTCGTATTCTATTAGTTGAATCTTCATGCCAGTTTGGAACTCGGTTATACCTATATCGTCGCTAATGACCGGAAACTCGGACGAAAACAGCGAAGAATTAAAAAACGAAGAGCAAAGAGCAAAATAAACACGAGCAAAGTTCACCGTTTATCTTATGAAAGTTTCAAATTCTCTTTGACGCGTCACTAGTGAGCAGCCACCGGTAGTCTACCGTAGTTATTTTTGCTACGAAATTCCTCCGAATATATCTGCATCGTCCGCAAAATCTCTACATCTCCCTCTTTCCACTTCGTGACCCGGAGCATCCGATGATACTTCTTGTATTAGATTACAGCGGAATTGGGGATTCGATAGCCGCTACCGGATAGCGGAAAGCCGGCCAAACCTTTCGAAAGATTCGGCGACAATTAGTCTCGGAAATCTGTGACGAACGCTGTTTTTCGAGACTCGTACAATCCACACTACGTTTCCTTTACATAACTGATGTCTATTCCAAGCTCGTTCGTTGGTATTTAGACGATGCTTGTATTGCAGCCTGCTGGTGAAGATTCGATTTCGATCGTCACATCGCGTCGGGCAATAACAAATCGTGCCAGTTTTCCAAAAAACCTTGTAGATACATAGCTTCGCGTCTAAAAATGTTTGATCATGTATTTTTTTTTATATATATGTGTATAAGTATATAGATGCTTCGCGGTATCTTACGTAGCCTGGCAATGTGACCAAAAATGTTCGAAACAAACTGGAACTTTGCCCTTGTTTTCTAAACAACCGTGTGACTTGTGTAGTTACTTATATGTTCGTGTCATCTATTTTAGCGCTAACTGTACAATAATGTCCCACCTGTACAAACTTTTGGCTACATTTTCATGTTGCAACGAACTTTTTCAAATCTTAGACAGCATTCTTTAAAATTCGAAACAATGAAATTGACAAACGCTAAAATTTCATTTTCAAACAAAATACATACCTGAACTCTGATTCTTTTGTTTAGACTTTAAACGAATGAAATCAATAGCAATGTAATGGTTATGTTTCTTAGAAGAAATTGTGATTAAGTACATATCGTAAATAAAGTACATACGTGAATTCTGGTTGTTTTATTTAGAGTTCGGGAGAACGAAAGCGATAGCAATGAAAAAGTTATGTTTCCTAGAGGCAATTGTAAGTAGATATATGTTTCGAGATTTAATATTGATAAAGAAGAAGACGAAACGTTCCTGGTTCTGAGTCTACCGTCTAATACGGATAACATCGGTAATGTCGTAGTCGATAATAATCATTTGGAACGAATGTTACCAACGACCGCTTGAAAAATCAATTACTAGATACACAATTGTTGATATATACAATATATTCGATCGATTTCGTAATCACGTGTTATCGACGTTGACTACTGACGATTTTTCCTTTTATAACAAACATGAAGCTCTGTTAAGGTACACGGCATTCTCAAGGAAATAAAACACAAGGCGGAAGCAAAACAAATTTTTGTTCATTTGCCATGTAGTATAGAGAAAAAGATAGCAAAACGTAGATAAGTTAATGGCGCAGGCGGAATATGTTTCTTATCGTTTCACGTTTCAAGCAAATATTTGAATATTCCTTAAATTGTACGATAAACGATTCGTCCGATAATAAAATAAACGGGAGTTTTCTGATGTTTTTATGATAAATGTGAAAAGTTATTACGAAAAATAAAATAAATAAAATAGAATAATTTATTCTTTCAGTGAAACAGATAAAATGTACGATATAATTTTATCCTAGTACGAATATCGTTTGTAATTTACACGCTCCTCAATGTCAGATAGTATTGCTTAGCGTGAAATACGCGGACACGTGAACTCTCGTTCGTTCCCGTCATCACCGAAAATTTTCAGATAGTAACACATATCATACGTTATTTTGTAAGTTGTAAATTGTAATAAACCTTGACGCGTATATGTTATGACAAGTCGTTACGTCGAAACGCGATAAACTTCAAACCTATACCACGTGTATTTCTTTCTTTATAAAATACTACGTACTATTATTAAAAAATTGATTATAATAAAAACTGAAGAGAAAATTAATCAAAATTAAAAACTTTTTTCTATACTGCTTCAACACGATCCGTTCGTAGGTACGTATTTCGATTTTTCGAAGAATCCAAGATAAACTTTTGTTTCTCTGTTTCGCTCGTGAAATAAATCATCCCCTGGGTCACGAAATTTCTGAGTTTACAGGACGAAAATGCGAAGTGTGACAATCACAGCGACGAGCACCTACCTTCGCGTTCGAACGCAAGGCACGCGGGTTTCTTGGGTGGCGAAACACACTGGACTCGGAAAAGCGAAAGCATCAGAGAACCAGCGAGAACCACCCCCTACCTCTCGGAAGAGCCGTCGAATCGTTCTCCTTTCCTCTTTTGACTTGTTAGTTATTTTCGACCCCCGTTCTCCACCAATCTCTTAACATCCAACGCCGACAACGCTCCTGGCAAACGTAGGAAACTGTTTTGCGTTTCCTGAAATTCTCTTTTTTCGAAATTGTTGACCATTCTCCAACAGACTTTGTTACTTACTGTTGCAATCAAACGCATGGATAAGGACGATCTTCTTTTGAAGCACGTGTATCTCGTGATAATATTTTCTTCGTGTAATTTATTCAATAATATTCGGCGTTATACGATTTGTTTCTTGTTCCTTTTAGTGAACGGGCATGTAAAAATTGATATCTTCTGCCTGAAATATACCATATGAAATACAGATGTATGCTTACAATAGAAATTTCATATTTATATCACAGAGAAAACGGAAGCTTATTTTTAGATATCTACACACTTCCTCGCTGGTATTTTTAGGAAAGCTCTGTAAAGTATAGCGAATAAGAGATTTTTTGCGTACTTGTAAAAAATTCGTGAAAATCTTAACTTTTCTGACGATACTAAAAATATCTCGATTAGATTATAACTAAAATAATTATAAAATTTAACTCTATACTCTAGAGTTGAATTATAAAATTATTTTACAGATAAGATTCTATGATTAGTATCGATTGGTATGCAACTTTTCAATGTTTTGTTAATTGTATTTAATTTTGCAAGATATCATATGAATACAAAACTCGGAATTTTCTATTTGACAACACCAATGCAATACTATAAAAAATAATTAATTTATTTTTAATGAAATTTCCTTTTTCTAAAGAATCTGAAGATTTTATAAGAGAACGGCAATTTGACTATTTATATAATCTTACAGGTATACTGATCTTGCTTGATAAGTATCAAGTAATTCCTCAAGTAAATCATTAATAAATAAGTAAAATTTTATATATTAATCATATTCGGTATGTTTCAAATATCTAAACAATTTTGCAAACAATTTTACAGAAAAATTTGTAAATATGTGTAAAATATAATATTTAAATGTTCACATTATGTACGACATTTAATTTTTTACCAAGAGAGTCAGATAACTAAAATATTCATAACTAAAATGCAATAATACTGTTATATGCGTTAAAAGCGGTAACACAGAAATTGTGTCACACTTAATGTCTAACAACGATAATTTTCCATGTTAAAAGCGTTTCATTCTATTATTCGCAATAATGTAAAGAAGAAAAAAAGAATCAAACGTACCTGTTGTTACACATACCTCTGAACGGTCGATACTTCACCAAAGCTTGTCTGAATAAAGTCCATTACAAAGCCCGTTTTTTCGGTCAGTATTACGACATAATAAGAATTACTAAATATGTTTATCCTTCTCTTCATCATCGCAATCAATAACAACGAATAAACTGCTACAATTATCAACAATCCCATACAAAAAAAGGAACATGGAATAATTTCCTATAAACTTATATACAAAGGAATTCGAATATGCCATAGTGTGATAGCGAATGAAAGATCATTTCCCGCCGTTGGGAAGAATGGAAAATCAATAATAGTTACCGGCCTTACCGACTTTGCGATGACGAAGACTCTGAACGATACAGCTTCTCTTTCATACTTAACCATCTTTCTCTTTCAGCCGCGCAGAAAGTTCACGACTGCATTCTCCATGTTGCCAAACTACAGCGCCGCACGTCCGCCATTGGTTAACCGTCGCTGCCACCGCCACCGCCACCGCCGCCATTATAGATTCCGTTGTGTGTGACTGAGTCTCATTCTCCAGGCCTTTCCAGGGAAATTTCTGTTTCTCCTCGACGTTCAGCGTAGAATAAACACGGGACGAACGCGCACAAGAGCTTGCAGAACGTCAAAATGAAAACATACAGTAGAAAAAAGGGCGATAGCCCGAGCAACGTAATCATTCATGTGAACGAGCTGTGCCGACTGTGCTTGGCAAAGGAGGAGGAGATGGTGTCGATTTACGACGACGAAACTATTCCATTATCTCTACGAATAATGGCTTGCGTTAATCTAGAGGTGAGTTGGAAGACAGAACGAGTATACAATAGGCTCAAATTGGAGGAGTGTCGATTGCTTTTCTTTCGTGCGTATATCGAAAGCTTATCGAAAAATAGGAATCTAGTTTATCTCTCTGCGTGAAATTCTCTCTGTCTCTATCTCTCCTTCTTTTACCCCACTCTTCGATTCTGCTTCGTATTTGTGAGAGCGTCACCCACACGTTCGTCGCAATATACAGAGAATACTTCGTTCCTAATTCTAATGTAACGCTCGACACACTGCGCAAAGCAACTACCGGCTTTACCGAGTTATCGACTTTGCGTTCACGATACGTTGACGCCACCTTCTCTTTCATTACAGGAATCTAGACAAGGCATATCATTGCATTACAGATCGTTTACCCTACGAATTTATAGAAATCTGCAATGTTATAGCCAATGCCATTAGCGTTCTCAGTTTTCACTTTATATCTGCCGAACTATGAACCTTCTGCCTTTTTCCTCCCAGTCCTTTATATCTTGAACTGCAATGAATTTAAATAAGTTAAAATACCCGATATATTTTCATTATATCGTAAACATTTCTTTTCGCTCGATTATAACAAGATTTCCACGTATCTACTATTTTATTTTGACATTTCAAATATTTGACATTTCTTTATTGTTAGGTTAAAGTAGTTTACAGCTTTCGAAATTCGTACACAATATAATTTTAACGACATCAAAATGTTTGTTAACCATTTTTGTATTTTTGAAGAAATATAAAATGTAAATACATCAAAAATATAAGTATTATACAGTAACGTTATTCACATTCACATTATTTTACATAGAGCAATGAGTAATAAAAATCTCAATTGAATTATAATTCAGTTCTTATAATTTTATATATAAGGAATTGAGTAATGATTAATGTTTTTTATATTGTAGGTATACGAAGAAGACGGTCTTCCAAACATGATCTGTTATCCATGCAAATATCAATTAGAAAAGTCCTACCAGTTTAAGAAAAAATGTGAAGCTGCTGATGCTAAACTTCGTAAGCACATGAAATTGATTCAACAATTAACTGGTCAAGGTGAAGAAGGAGAAAATCAAGATAGTAACAGGGAAGAGCTAAAGGATTCTTCCAGTGGAAAATCGAAACAAGTTAAACAGCTGTTAGCTGATTTAGTATCAACTAAAGGTGACAGTGGACAAACAGATGGAGATCCGATTGAAGTAACGGAAGAAGAACTTGTTGGTGGTTACATCCTAGGTACTAGGATTACATATTAAATTTACATATTAAGATCATTTGCTATTAGGATTTAATTCTTATATGATTCTGTTTTAAAGTTTATTAAAATATTTTACTTTATCAAATATAGGTATGAATTCAGAAAACTTAGAGATGGAAGAAACAATGTCAGAAGATCCCGAAAATATTACATTAGTACCTGCGGAGGAACGTACTGCAAAAGCACGTTGCACAATACGTACAACACGTATTAAGCAAGAACAGGAATCTGAAGATGAAGCGGAAGAAGTACAAAGAGCAATTTCAAATGTTGACCACAAAAATATTTATATGATGGAAGTTACAAGTAACAGTTCAGATCAAGGAGAATCCTTAAAATTACAACCAATTGGAGATACCATAGGTAAATAGTACATATGATTTCCCAACATGTAATGTTAGTATTTATACAAATTTGTAAGATATTTTGTTTCTTATAGTCGAAACTAGTGAAGAGCTAAAAGTGTTTCAATGCGATAAATGTCCAAAAGCATTTACCCGAAGAATAATGTTGAAAAGTCATCAGTCTGTTCACTCTACACAAAGAGGTTTTACATGTCAAGCTTGTGAAAAATGGTTCCCCACTAGATCAGCTTTGGTCAGACACGAACGTACTCATACAGGTAATGAAAAAAATTATTAAGAGACTAAATAAAAATGAACGTTCAATTTTTAACTTTCTAAGTTATATTTTATATATTTCATATAGGTGAAAAACCGTTTGGTTGTAACATTTGTCATCGTGCCTTCGCACAGAAAGAAATTTTACTTCGACATCTCATGACTCATTCTGGTCAAAAACCATTCCAATGCCAACATTGTGACAAGAGCTTTACTCAACGAGAAGCGTTGAAGGTACATATGAGAAGGCATCAAAAGTTGGATCCAAATGATATACAGTTACACCATTGCCAACTTTGTCCTAAAGCCTTTTGTCATGCATCTGGACTTAGCAGACATTTAGTTACACATACTGGCAGAACATACAAGTGTGTAGAATGTGAAAAATCTTTCACTGATAAAAGTTCGCTGTTAAGGCACAGTCGTATCCATGCACCTAAAAAAATAATGACAAATTAAATTTCCCCTACGAATTGCATATCCTATTGTTTACAAAATCGGTCGTCATTAAATTAAAAAAACATTTCTGTAGAATTTTTTTTAATGATGTATGATAATAGCTTTCTTATTTCTTACTGTTAGTACAATATATTAAATATATCTTAACTGATACTTAGCACTAATTCATTCAATAATTCCAAGTAAATTTCTATCTAGTTATGTTAAAATTATTTGATTGGAGTATATTGAGTGATTCATTAATAGTATCGCTTACATGTTAGTTTTAAATCATTAAATGCAAAATTGCAGCATATTTTTATTTTATTAAATATGCAATGGAACTTACTTATACATCTTTCGATCTGATATACACTACACATTGTTATAACATTTCAATAAGTTATATTTTATTAAAATGTAGATCAGTGACAGTATTCTAGCAAAACATTTTTTTATACAAAATTTGTTCCTTATACATATTTTCATGACATTTATATTGTATACAATTCTGTGTATTTCTATGTATATAACTTTAATTATAAGAACATAATTAAATATCTTATGTTTTTCCATATTGTTTTGATCATTCCCAATTAAATTTGTAAAATAATAAAAATTGTACATAATATATATTACAATAAAAATTACAATAAAAATATAAAATTAAGAATTATATATATTACTAAATACAATACACATATATATGTATATATATATTACTTGCTCATAAATGTATACAACATATACTATATATTAAGCATATACATACATTATAGATATCTAATTATTAATTTTATGTGAGAGAAAGAGAGAGTTTGCTTATATAATTAATTGTTCAAAAACATATTTTTAGCATCTGTTTCTTAGTTTTTAAGAAACAAAATATATTCTAATGAACAAATTTTAATTCTTTAACTTTTCCTTATATTTTAGAATATAATAACATGAATATTGTATCATGTTATCTATATAATATACTATAATTTATTTGTCATAGAATTTTCCCACATATGTTTATAAAATGCTCATAAAATGCTCAATTTATGACAAAAACACAAATTATTCTTTTTTAATATTCAATAATTTGTCATTTATGCAAAACTATAAGATCTATTATATATATATATATTTTATATATATTTCATCTATAAGATCTATTATAATAAATTATTACATATCTATAATTCCTAAATGAGATTATAATTTGTCATGAAAAGTTTATCTGCTTTTTAGACAGAGTGTATTGAAATGTTAGTTATAATAATAGTTAGCTAATAATTAATACAGTATATTAGTAAGGATTTATCCTGGTCCTATTTTTATACAATTTCCAAATATCATACAATACATATATAATAAAATGAATATATATTATTTAAATTAGTATATTTGTAATGAATTTTGCTATAAATACGCTATGTATTAATATATTCTTGATTCTTTTAATATTGCGAAATCATACATAACTTTTTATATATTGGAAAATAGTAATATGCGAGCTGCATCTAAAAGATAAAAATTTCGTTTTATATTTTTTATGTTATCATCGAAAAAGACAAATATTTATGAAAATGCAGAAGTTATTTATTAATTTTTGTGATTACAATTACTTGCAATTTGCTGCGAAATAAAGCTCTAATTTAAGAATCTTTGACTAAACATAGCTTTATGTGTACTTATTAAATTATAGAATATCATTATGAGGAAGTGCAAAGGGAATTGTTAACCTGTAAATTGTTTATAACAAAAAATGAATGACAGTTTAGCATTTTATTAAAAAATCTTTTTATTATGATTTGCATATAATGATCTTGTGCATTTTTACACTGCCAATACCATTACACGATAGATCGTTACATCAATCTAATGGAACGAATTTACTAAATTTCATTTACATTTTTGTTGATTTAAAATACGATAGTGTTACAGATCTTCGCACTACAACTTGGAAAAATCGTATAATTTTCGAGCTCCGCTACGCAACCTGCACTAGACCTCCGTAAAATAAGGTCTAACATTTGATTTTGCATCATTTGCTATACAGTTGCAAGATCGATAATATTTATTATAATTATCTATTCAAACGAAGCAAAGAGGGAAAATGCATGTATGTATATATAAATATATGAGAGATAGTAGTATCGCAATTATCTAAATTCAAACGTAATTGAAAAATTTGTAGTGCTTTAATTAAGAAGATTTAAATAAATGCGATATTATTAACTCCTCGTCAATATTATATTGAATTATGTCATGAAAGTTTTAAACAATATGAAAAGAAACTTCGTTTATAATTGGTCGCTTTAATTGCTTCGTTTCCCCACTTTGCTAAAAGTTAATATACATAGTTATTACCATTTTATTTTGCACTCGAACGATAAATAATTCTAATGAACAAACGTACATGAAAGCATAGTTACTATTAACGAGACTTGCTAGAACAGATGAACACAAGGTATTAAAATGTTATGTTAGTATTTTAAAAGCAAATTCGTCTTTCATGTACATTTATACACAGTACTAAAACATTGCTAAAAATTTGAGATATTTTTATCTCAAATGTTTGTTTACAGGCACGCCCTGGCCTGATGTTGCCAATTTATACATTTTCCAAATACAGAATGTTTATCATTCCAAGTATTATTGTTCTTTTACCATTTTAACTTCCAACACACACACTGCTTACAAGCCATGGTAATGAGTTGTATCACTGGTAAATAAACAATCTTACGTGACTGTTACAAGTACACGTGTAAGTAACAGACTCATACAGGCTTAGTTCACCTTTCCCTTTGCCGATAGTTTCATTATATCCAATGTTCGATAAACATCAACTCAGTTTGCGAATAGTAAGAAAAAAAATTGCTCTTGCCTATATGCTGGATCAAAAAAATTTGTACTATATCGCATAATACCAAGAACTTCATGATATGGAAAAATCTAATATGTTATTTTTACGGTTAGTACTAAATTGGCAAAAGGAATTGATGGACTCGGCGAAGTAATGCGGAGGTCGGAAAATCTCGGAAAACATTTACGAGATATATGATTATTGAGAACGACTTGATAGACGTTTTACAATAAGAAACGTCAAACTGATTTAGGATCTATGCTCTCATCAATCGAGAATTAGAGTTTTTGGTTGTTCCCAAGTGAATCCTTCTCGGCCAAAATGTCCATAAGTACTAGTTTGCTGATAAATGGGGTTCCGAAGATTCAGCTCCCTAAGAAATGATTATAATACTATTTATACAACATTCTTGGTTATTTATATTCAAAATATAGTATAAGGTACAAATATTACTTACTTAACGATTTTCCCAGGTCGTAAATCGAAATTTTTATTGACTATACCTAGAAGTTCGTGTTGAGATAATTTAGAAGTACCATAATCAAAAACTGTGATTGAAAGAGGTTCTGCTACTCCAATAGCGTAAGAAACCTAAAATTCATTGTGAACATGTATGTCTTCATCAAAAAGTAAAATGTAGTAAAGAAAAAAAATGTTGTTTTAATGAATGTTATAATAATAGAGAATAATAATAATCTGTACCTGTACAAGGCATCGTCTGCAAAGACCAGCTTTTACTAAAGATTTAGCAACCCATCTCGCTGCATAAGCAGCAGATCTATCAACTTTTGTGAAATCTTTACCAGAAAATGCACCACCACCATGAGCCCCCCAGCCACCATATGTATCAACTATTATTTTGCGACCAGTCAGACCAGCATCACTCTACAAATAAACAGAAAAGTATAAATATTATTAAAAGCATTTTACAGAAAGTTGATTTAAATTTAATGTAAAAAATTTATATTTTACCTGTGGGCCACCAATAATAAACAATCCGCAAGGATTAACATGGAAGATTGTTCTATCATCTAGATACCTTGCTGGGATAACTTCTTTGATAACCTTCTCCATGACTGCTTTACGTAATTCTTCCAAGCCAATTTTTTCACTATGTTGTAATGATACAACCACTGTATGAACTCTTATAGGTACGCAGGCACCACGATCCATTACATACTCACAAGTGACCTATTGTATAATATTAACAGGAAAAAATGTTATCAGAAAAAAAAAGATTGTATTTGAGAATATCAATATATCATTTACAAATTATTCTCAGTAATGTTTTTTAACATCATGGCATTCAAGAGTAGCAAATACTATGTGACATCATTGAATAATATTAAATGAACTTTAATGTTAATATAAATCATTTTAATAAATACTTTCAAATTTTACTACATTTGAAGGAGACAATTGTGTAATTTATTAATTAAAGTCATACCTGTGTTTTTGAATCTGGTCTTGCCCACCATAATTCACCACTTCGTCTTAATTCTGCTATTTTTTGGTTTAACTTGTGTGCTAATACAACAGTTAGGGGCATACATTCATCAGTTTCATCCGTTGCATATCCAAACATCAGACCCTAGGAGAAGAATTTAAGTTATTTCAGCTAAAATTTATAAGGTATGGAGTTGAAGCAGGAGAAAGATTTATTGTGCTTTTAATTAACTTGCAATATTATGTAAATTTGTAATACAGGAGAGATTAAGCATTAATAAAGTAATAAAGTGCACACAACATACAGTTAAAAATTATGTGTTAATTTACACTCAGAATTTACAGGAATCGTAATCTATTATGTACTGAAAATTTTTAAAAATAATATGTGAGGGAGGTGTCATACAGAGCAGAATTACTAAGATATCGAGTCAACTATATTCAGTAATTTGTTTAGTAGCTTTTGTTACATTCTTGTTTATAACACATTTTAATGATAACACGAACTTATGGAAATAATAGCTCCAAACTTGACTAAACTAATTGGATACAGATGTAAGACTAGGTTTTGAATAATTTATCATATATTTCATGATATTTATTGCAGAATAAAAATGTGGAACTGTAGTATGCAGAAACAAATTTAGATACAGTTATATATAACATAATGCAAATGTTAATGAATATTTCTAACGAAGAAACAATGATAAATAACACTTGAAAATTGTTTGTTATAACAATCGATGAAAGGATAAAAATTGCATTAAAAACCAGCAGAAGATACGAAGAATAAAAAAGAAAATAGAAAGGAAAATTAGATATGGAGTAAGCTTTAATGGTTTAGACTCTTAGAGACGCCTTCACCAATATTATAATAATATTAATAAGAAACCAATATTTTATGTAACGCTATTCTACATACAGGATGGGAAGAAAGAGGAAAAAAAATAAGCTACAGAATACCATTACCAAAACTAAATATGTGCCTACGATAATAATGAGGTAAACAAAATGAGAGTAAGAAAAGAGTAACTAAATATGCACATATTGTTCAGAAAGCTAAGAAGGAGTAACTACATTGGCATTAGGTAAGACAGAAAGAAGAACAGAAAATTCAAACGAACAGATCAGAATGTTAATTGACCTGATCTCCTGCGCCGACTTCTTCATCACTACGATTTTCATGAACTCCCGCTGCAATATTTGGTGATTGGGCGTCAAGCGCCAGCAGAACACTGCAAAGCTTGAAGTCAAAACCTGTAGAAATTATACGAATGAGATATAAATGTTTGCTACTGTGAATATCAATACTCTCATTACACTGATGTGTCACTGTTTTGTATTCCAGTTTACTCTGCTGTTTCAAGGTAATAAATTTTCTTGCTTTAAAAAAAGTTAAAAATAAATTTATTCTGACCTATTTAAGTATAATACCATATAAAATCTTTTTCTTTAGCCGATATATTGAGTAATTCCAAAACCTAACTAAAATACATAAAATGTATGAAATAGTGTTATATGAAATAGAATATTGTTACATATTTCATAGTGACAATTATTATGATTTTTATGCAGTGATGAATTTCTCTAACCTAGAATCCCTATAATATACAAGTAGAATTTATTTATATATAAGTCTTCCTGATAAAATAAATTCTTATATTATAAAACATGTACTTCCTGTATCTGAATAAACACAGTACTTGTTTGCATACACAGATTCACACATTCACGCATAACACGAGGAAAGTGTATGTTATAAAAACTACAGAATGTATCATAAGAAAGAGGGGAGAGGGTAAAGCAAAAAAAGGAGAACGTTATTGAATTATATGGCTGCTCTGCGGCACGGGCTGAGAATGGGTTATGTACCTGATCACCTGCACCCACGTCCTTCTCTTCCCTGTCCACATGAACACCATCAGCGATATTTGAAGATTGTTGTTCGATCGCCACCAAAAGGTTCAACGTACGCCAATCGAATCCTGCCACGATCATGATATGCTTACGTTACATATTCATATGTGCTCTTTTACTTATTTTTTCCAAAAAATAATGAGCAGGATATTGGTCATCCAATCGATCGAGTCATGGAATTTTCTCTAACACTTTTCTAACGTGTATGTAGCGTAAGGCACATCTCTTTGTTATAAAAAAATATATATTTATTTAAATTATACAAATACATTTTTTAATAATTTAGTAAGTAAAGATAGTAGGTATAATAAAAATCATATTTAGTGTCGGAAGCTTTCGTGCCATGATTCGACCGTGTATTTATAAAATCTGATTCTGGAGAACCAAATGAGGCGAATTTTGTGAGGGATAAGATAATAAAGATATCATTCCGGCCACAGGGCATGTGTACATAGAAGATGGAAATCTTTTATGTTAGCAAGGAAAACTTTAAATGTTTTAGATGTACAGATAAAATAAATTTAATAAAATTTTAGGGGAATGAAAGGGTTTAACAAACATACATCACTGAAAAGAGGAAACACGAAGAACAAATAAGAATATTTGTTACCTTTTGAAGAATCATCATATCCAATGTGCTTAACAGTATCCCGAACAATTTTTTGATAGTCTACCACAGCTTTTGATGTAATTTCTCCACATAACAGTATCATTCCTGTTTTTGTCACAGTCTCTGAATAATCGAAAAATATTACATATAAAAATAAGAATTGAACATAAACATTTGATGACTGTTAAGTAACAGCTTAAACTATAGACACTGTATCAAGTACTAGATCCCTTCAGAGTTCTATGGTTCAAAATTAACTCAAGGTCATACTGACTAGCTTATAAATAGAGGTTATGACACCACTGATTCAATTTATTTGAAAAATTAGGATCATTTTTAGAAAACTCACCACAAGCCACTTTTGCATCAGGATCTTGTTTTAAATGTGCATCTAAAATTGCATCACTTATTTGATCACACATTTTATCTAAAAAAAAAAAAAAGGAGAAAAAGTATTAAACAGACTATAATTATAGAGTAGAAGTGATTTTAAATTTATATCTAGCTAACTTTCTCTCTAATTATTGGTATATGTAATTTCTATATAGATGTATGAATTTTGAAACAAATAGATATATATTTGTAGAAACAATTGCATAATCAGAAAATGGAATATATGCTAATTGATTTAAACTTGTTCCGTACATATTTGTAAAATTTTGTTAAGATGTTTGGTCGAACCAATATTGCAAGCCTGGTTTTGTAATAAATCAACCGAAAGTAATATTTAATTACTTTTTGAATGAAAATTTAGATTTTACTTTAGAATACATAAAATAATAAATAATTGAAAGGACTACAATAATCCAATCAAGACTCATGACTAAAAGAAAATATGTATTAACTACGTTCAGTGCTTGCACGTGTGAAACGATACTCGATATAACTCGGTATCGAATTCTGTATATAATTCATAAGTGAATTTAGAAAGCTGTTCAACATAGGATTAGAGGAGAAAAAGGATGAAGAATTTAAATGTAAGGGGAGAAATGTGGAAGATATTGAAATGATAGTGGATTGCGATATTCAGGAGCACATGGCGACGCCGATGTTCTTGCTTCTGCTCTGATAGCAATTGGAAAAATGTGCTCCCGATCTGCTGTTTAAACGCATTGATATTCTGTATTTGGTAGGCATAAAAAAGAGAATCGAAGAAACAAATAAATCGCAACGTAACACCATCCTCGCATTTCGAAGCTTTTAAGGAAAGTAAGAAAGCGCGAAGAAAGGGTAGAATTGCGGCGTGCGCACACGGTATATACATATGTAAGTATGTGTGGTTCGTTCATCGAGTTTCATGGCGGCACACGCGGCTCACCGACATGGAACTCGAGACGAACTAGCACGATGTCGTCCAAAATACACAAGAGTCATGAAACGAATGCATACTTTTTAGACTACCTACCTGGATGGCCTTCGCCAACGGATTCTGAAGTAAAAAGGAAACTGGTATCCTGTTGTAGCTCGGGCGGCGTGTGCCCGTTAGCGTATCCATTCATGTGATGAGCGGTCTCCGGCATTTTCTTTCTTTTCGTGATCGTGGATACAGCCTTTGGTTTCTTTCGTCTACGCTCAAATGCTTCGGCCACGTGTTGCAACTCTGTTGACACGTTCAGTTTGTCTGACGTCGTTAATAGTTGAAGAAAGCGAGGAAGTTCGGTCCTAAGTTCAGTCTATACCCTACTTTGGTTTTGCACGAGCCAACCCTACACCAGCACAGCACACAACGTAACAGCCAGGCGAGCGCGGAGCAAATGCACTATGGTACAGTGTAGAAGTAGAAAGTGAAAGAGACTCCCCACCCTCTGGTAGCCGTTATTTATAACTTCGGTACCTTCGTCGCTTCGTTCGGCTAATCTCGAGTCACGTGACGCTCGATCATCCAGGAGATGAAATCGGCGCGGAATTCGATTAGATTCGCCTGAAACGTTACTTTCACCGTTCTCGATTCGATGTCTTATCCACGTGTTTAATTCTTCTGCAAAAAAGTGTCACGTTCTGCGATAAAATTGTTAATAAACTTGTTTATATTTGCCGATTACTAATTACATTTATATGTAACAAAGTTAAAAACACGAAATGCAAGCGTTTTTCTCAATATTAGAAAAAAACAACTTTACTTTAGAAATTATTAAAAATTATTGTTCCTTATCAATACAGTACAGTATCGTAGAGTTTCGTAGATACATTCATGTGCTACATTCTTAAATCGTTATTCTTCTTTTCGTCCGTCACTTTATCTCTTTTTTTGTGTGTTATCTTACTATGAATATAACTGGTCGAGGTAACAACGAGAGCTCGAAACTTGTTACATCAAACGGAACTGATATAACGAAATTTTTCCGATTTTTATAATCACACATCAATGGTCTTGCCACTGATAGTATACTTGTGTAAATTCGTAATCTCCCATACGGATTATTATATTAATCGAGTGAAAAGTATTCGTCACCTTGTTAATATAGCGTTCCGAGTCTTCGGAAAATCGGTGATATGCGATTCGTTCGAATGGAAAACTTTCAAAGTATAACGGGATAATTGTATATTGAACTTTGAGCTACGAGTTGAGGTCGACTTGAATTATTATCAAGCTGCAGTAAATACGCTTTGTGTGTTTCCTTCGAAAGAACAGAATTTATACTGAATAGATGTTACGTATCAGCTAGAGTTTTATATATCGTAGAATCTCCCTCCATGATTGGGAAATGCTCGAGTGGGGTTTAAGCATTCACATGGTAATACATGTCGCAGAATATAAGTGTATAGGTTAATTGTGCAAGTCGTCAAAGAAACCGTAGGATAAAATAACAAACCGATAAGAAATTTTATATTGTTAATTCTGCTAATAAACATTTCAACAAAACGAGAGCTTTGTGCATAATTAAGGAGGGCGGGTGGTAAAAACGGAAAAAATAGTTTACAAGAAATGATCAGTGAAAAATAACCGATCATGTATCTTGGTTGATCGTTCTTGAAGCTTGTCTTGTCAATAAAGTGCAATAGAAGATGAAGACGAGTGTATTTCATGTATTCCAATGTAGGTATATTTCTACAATTTTTCGATAATTTCACCAACTTGACTTAATAATCTCATAAGAGAGTTTTTTTTAAAAAGCAATAGTAAGATAAAGCCTGAGATAATTTAATATTGAAAATGTACAAGCGTGGAAAGATTGATAAATAAATTTTGTGTATTATAGGTTATAATTACATCATATCACTTTTATGTAATTCTGAATCTCTTTTTGTATCAAATTGCCTTGTATATAATTAATCTTCGGTTTAAAAAGTATCGTAAAGCCAAGGCGAATTAGTTTATGTTTATAAAATTAATTAAAATCTAATAAATGTAAATAAAATTTTTTTCTGCTTCTCAAAAGAACTTGATTTTGCTTTTTCATTAACAAATGAATAAATATTTTATAATAATAATTTAGATCCTTTCTATGGTATTAGATTTAATCATTTTCCTAAATATATATTTACATTATATTATATTATATTATATTATATTATATTATATTATATTATATATTACTACCGTTTATATATTTTTGCTTATAAAACTTATTTTATCAGCTCTTGTATATTGAGTTTCAAAAGATTTATTATTCGAAATAATTCTTCTTTAAATTGAAGATCAAGTTAGGTCTTGGAATAAAATAATCTGGGATTTAGGTACGCGTCATTTCATAGTGGTAGATTATTTTCTCAAAACAATTAAGCTGGAAGCTATATATGTAGTGAGATCGTAAGCTTACGCGGTCGAAGACCGAACATATACGTAAGTTGTGGCATGTTAGGGGAGATAAGGAGCTGGAGCTTTGTTCAGGCCCGTACCGTATCAACTCAGAACTGCTTCTTTCTTTAAAGTAGGTACGTCGGCGCAGCGCAGCGGTAAATAATTTTCTGGCAACCGTGGTCACGGGGTGCGCACGGCCCTGAGTGCGGCTAGATCAATCAGTATAACCGTTTAATGCTTTAATTGACTTCTTCATTACATACATACATCACTTTCATCTACAATACTTTTGTCCCTTCTACCTGAATCGGTTATCGTTTGATAGAATAAAAGGAAAAAATATGTACTATAGTTTTATGTTATTGTATTATATATATAATTATTACGTACTCCTTACGTACATACCCAGTGTGACTATGGTTTTTACTACTCATTCGTTGGATTAACGCAATATTAAAATAAATAAATGTTTCACAACCAGAACAGTTTCTACACATCACGTTTTTACATCCTATCTTCGTATCTTTAGCATAAAATCTATTATAAAACATATGTATCTATACATATATATAATTACTACTTATCAAGTATTGGGTACCTATCAAGTTTTTATTAATTCATTATACTAAACTCTCTATTAAAATTTAGAATGATTAAAGATATCTATAATTTCTATAGTCATCATTTTTTCAAAAAGTTGTATATATCTAGTATTAACTTCGTAATTATGAATTGACTGGATGTTTTTTTAATTTTATGCAAATTAAACTATCAATGTAAAACAATAAACAGTGTTCTATTAAGAAATATACTATTTACAAATTTATATAACATATTTTCAGTAATTTACGTTTGTAATACAGTTACTTCACCAAATAGATATAATTCACTAAATGCATATGTTTATTCAATTCAACTTCTTTTTATCTGAATTCTACGTGTCTCTATTGTGATTCAATATGTACGCATATGTAACTGCAATGAGTAAATGTCTTTCACTTCTGATTTTTCTTTAGGTAAGGAACGTGCGTGTAATTTCATTCTGTGCGTGCGCAATGATTCTTTTTAATCAAAAACGTGCTACGTGTAATCATTTCGGAGCGAGAACCGAGAACATATTCGAAATCATAGAGCAGCCTGATACAATGTCACTGACACAGCTGAATGCGAGATACGCGTAAATTGTGACTAAGCATTCTTTTTGCAATTATCTCTTCTATTTTACGATTAAAGCAGTAATTAAATCAAGTCATTTTTGAAACTTAAAACCTGTGTTGTAACTTGAAATGTAACTCTCCTATGAAAACGGTTCTTCATTTGTCGCTTGTATTTGTATTGCAATACTTTATTGTAATTTTTTACTTTATAGCGAGGCGAATTTTTCATCTAAGTTTCATCTCTAATATCCTATTCTAAGGATCAAAATTTTATTTCGTAAAGCACAACAAAAATCCTCAACCACATCCTTAAACATTTCAATTTTGCAATTTATTAAAAAGCTTTGTAATTAAAATTTCGTTTCATTTTAAATAAACGCTATAAAACAGTTGTGTTATTGAGATCTTGAATTTATCATTTTTACGATCTTTTTTATTTTAATTATATTAGGAAAATTTTGTCAAAAAGTTTCATAGCTGTTGCAAATATTACAGATAAGTTATATTCTCAATTAAATAAATCGACTTAGGTAATCGTATTTCTTGTACAATTCATTTATTTGGTTTTATTAGATCGTTTAAACATAATCTTTATTGTAGATATTACAATTAACATACCTGAGAGAATATTTACTAATATTCTAGTGTTGAGGAAAAACCGTTGGGGAAATTTTGATGAACTACAGGTAGAAAACAATAAAAGTGCTGACAAGCCTGGAAGGATGGGAAATCCTGATGAGCCATATGCTAACTAGTGGGCGATATGCTAAGTAAATAGTCACTAGTCACTAGTCACTAGTCACTAGTCATTAGTCACTAGTCACTAGTCTATAGTCAATAGTTAATAGTTGTAGTTGGAGTTACGATTGAGTTGTGACTAGTTGCAGTTGCGAGGAAGCTGCGAGTAGTTGTGGGTCAATCGTTACTCATGAGTTATGAATTGTTAGTTGTAAGTTGTAAGTTGTAAGTTGTAAGTTGAGTTGTGAACTAACAATTTAGTTGTCTTTAGTCATATCACGTTACTACATTAAGTTCTAATTAAATAGTTATAGTTCTCTGTTTCAATCGCAATAAATAAATCTATATAATAAATAAAGATCACTATGGTCCTGATATCTATAATATTTTCAACGTATTTTTAATATGCTACTTTTGTTGAAGATTTAATATTATCCTCAGTTTATGATACGGACACATCTACTATTTTTTGGGAAGTAGGAATTTTTCAGATTGCACATTATAAAGTTTGCAATTTCGACCACATCGACAAGTTAATTAGCATTTTAAGCGCTCGACGGGTCCACTCAATAGTAAGCGACGTGTCATAAACTTCGATACCAGATGAGATAGACCACCGCTAATGGAACGTTACGCTACACACCCTTGATCATGTACGCACAAGACGCACCACGTGTGAGACGCCTACGAGTACAAGCATATTCAACACACTTTCACTTACGTTTCTTACTCTTACGTTTATACTAAATACTTCAAATAATAATACAAATCACAAGCATACTAGAAAAACAGTTGCAACTTGACTGATCGTCAAGTTGAGAGGTCGTAAAAACTTCATTTCACTCTTATGAGAATTTAATACATAGAACCGGATACCATTCATTTTGACGTAAATTATTAATTTTAGAAACTACGAAGGTAATTATTCGTTTACTTTCTTTTGTTGTTGTTTTTTTTTTTTACTAAGGAAGTATTCATTTCTCATACTTGATGCAATTCAAAATCTGTATATAGTTACTTATTTTGATTGGAAACATGCCATTTAAGGTACGAAACGAGATAATGTAAGAAATATTGTAAGATAACGTGTATGATTCAGTAGCTGATTCTACTTTGAAAAGTTTACATAACATGGGATAAACAAATTTGTAAAAACACTAATTATAAGGTAGCACATACTTGTTACCAGCGAAATTAATTGCAATCTGAATTGTAATGGCGCGAAATGAAAGTATACTTATTATTCCTATAACGATAATTTATTTTGAAAAAATATTTAACAAGGTAGTTATCTGCAATTCAGTGTTGAAATATTGATAACCAGGAGAAAGAGAAGTTAAAATTATTCTCCAACTTCAAGTTACATATCAACGTGAAAAATTACAAAAGCATACACTAGTTCAAGATAAAGGAATCAAAATGGGTGTATTAATTGTTATCTTTGACTAAAATAAAAAGACTTAATCGCCTGAATGAAGATACTGAAATGATTACTTAAGATTTAAATAATTAATTGTGAAGGAGTTTAAAATTGAAGTTAATTCATTTGTTCCTTAGGTTATTTACGATCAAATCGTATTTTTCTATTAGAAAATCTTTTAAATTTGAGAAAAATAAGAAATAATAATAAAGATGTCTCACAGTTTTTAAATATTAAAACTCCTTTTCTAGTTGCAACGAAAGCAATGTCGAGATATTGAAAAATAAAAATTACTGTAGGGTTAAAATTTTTAATCTATAGATTAGCAACTCATTTTAGGATTTTACTATTTTACTAGAATTATGATAATTCTTCCACAGAAACTGTTCACGTGTTTATCTATGGCTATGTTTATATATACGTTTTGAAATACATACATTTATGTATATAGGTAAATGTTGTGTAATCACTTCAAAGTACGTAATGATAATTCGTTATCTACTCGTGTCCACTCTTTTATTTCTTTCTCCATTTAAGAACATTTCTAAACATTCGATTAATCATCAAAGGATGTTAAGATCATCTTGAAGAACGAATTAACAAAGATAAGAGTACGGATTAGTAACTTATCTCAGTTCACTCGTGTACTCAATGTTAACTAACATTAACTGACAGAAAAAGAAATATAAAATTATATGAAGTTATTGTAATTATGCATACTTAGGTAACTATTAAAATTCACTTTTCTTTCTAAACCGAGTATTTCTTCTCTTAAAATTCTCGTTGTGAAGCGTGTAAAAAATGAACCTGATATTTTATAAATAACGTTAAGAAAAACTTATCTTTAACTTTGCATCTTTTTTTCCTTTTAATATAATAATATCGCTCGTTTACGTTGATTGTATGGTTCACCGAGTGTGAATTAAGCACGTGCTTTTCTGACGCAATTTTTATATCACATGAAAGATATTTATGAGGCAATGAATCGTTACAAAAATAACTAATTTAAACAATTCTCATAGGTATGCTTTAAATGTTTAATTATCAGTTTTTAGTATAATCGTTAATAAGTGCATTTTCATGTACAATACTTTCAGGAAATATACAGGTGCAAAAATATACTTGATATTAGAAATATAATATTTATTATACGAATAGTACTAAATAAGTAAAGCAAGTCTCTGTTTTTTTATTCCTTTAATTGTATTTGTAAAAATATAAATCGCCGTAATTCGTAAAAATGCATAAACATCAGTAGTTAATCATTGTAGGCATGCAAAAATATTGTTCACATATCGTAAGCTCACTTTGTTACGATTCACCACGATTTTGTTAACTTTATTTTCTCACATTATATTTAATGTATATTTTGCGTCACATTATTATTTATGGTTATTAATGGTAAAATGTAGAGTTTTGACGAAGATTAAAAAATCGTACATTCGCATATTTTGTAACGACAGCTATTAGTAAAAAGTGTGTAAACAAGATATGGAAATGTAATATCTATCTGCTGTTATCAGATGTACTTTTACTAGGAATTTAAAATAGGAAGAAAGTCATAATTTTATTCAGAGAATTTGGATAAATATAGATTCATTGCTGCTTCTCGATAAAGATTTCATTAATTCTGATCGGATATTTACCATACAATTACGTATATTTATCTTTATGATCCAAGTTAATATCTAGCTATGTAAATCTATATTTTAAATTACTTATATTGCCCTTTTATTTACAAATTAATATTTTCAAGGATAATTCACGATACCAACTGTTCGTCGAATGGATTTATTCTCATATTTCTCTCTTTAAGATAGCTTTGGTTTTAAATTCCAAAGACAAGAAACTTAATTGAATTATCTCATTATAATTATTGTTTAATTTTCATTGTTTTACAACGTAGATAGTTGGCTACTGTAATATTGAGAATTATTTGTTTGATTACTTACTATATTTAGGCTTAAACAAATTAAAAAATAAAATATTTATAATCAAGTTGACCTTTTTTCTGAGTTTATAAAGAAGCTATCATACATTTTGATAAAATATTACAATTCTAGATATTTCTTATTTTGAAATTTATTTTCCACGGTATAATTTTATATCTTTGATTAATTATTAATAATTAAATAAATAATTAATAGGTTGAATATTATTTTATAGAGTTACATATATCATATTCAATTATCTATAGGTAATTAGGTGGTTTAATTTCTAGTGGTCTATTTTATCTTGATATGATATTTTAACATATTTTGGTATAATAACATATCTTATATACAACTTCATCAGTTTAAATTTGCTTTATTAGGAGCTCTTTCTATAACTAACCGGTATTAATTTAATCAATTCTAATTAAACACAGTATCGAAAGCAAAAATGAGTCAAAGAGAAAAAAAGAATTTATAGTTTTTTAACATTGATTGTTATTTATATTTGCAAATTTAAAGAATCTAGAAATGTATAAAAATACAAATGATTTTGTGAAAGTACGAAAAGTTTTTTTAGAAATACAATGAAAATAATATAATAATTGCATTACGTTTAACTATATAAATTGGCAAATATAAAATAAAAAATAGCAGTAGAATTTGAACTACGCATGTATTTTAACGTCAGCTCGGATAGTTAAATATTATAAGAAATAATAATCACATGAAATTTTTTTCTTACTGAGAACATTAATTTTTTTGTAATCATATATTATTGTAGAAGATCATATAAAAAAACATATATTATACGAATCATATATATATGCACATACCTAATGTATATACAGGGTGGTTGGTAACTGGTGGTACAAGCGGAAAGGGGGTGATTCTACGCGAAAAAGAAAGTCGAAAATATAGAACAAAAATTTTTCGTTTGAGGCTTTGTTTTCGAGAAAATCGACTTTGAATTTTCGCTCGGTACGCGTGCACTTTATCATGTCTCGTTATAACGGATCTCACTGTAGAAAAACGAAAAAAAAACCCTGTATATGTATGTATCTATATCTATACGAAACTGAGGACTGCAGTACATTACTAAGTAAAAATACTCTAACATAATGATTTTATTTGATTTCATTGTTCCTGAAATTCTGTGACAAATCTATGAAATATTCTCCTTTGTGAAATAAAATAAAAATGGCAATAATCTTATTTCTCATGTAACGCAATGTGATTCATCTGTTACGTTATGTTTAATGGTGCAATCAACGTGCTTTGAGCGGTCATTCATTTAAACTGATTTAAAACGGTTGTAGTAATTTTAAATTAACTAACATATCCGATCATAACATTATTATTAAAACACTATTGTTTTATTTGCAGGAATGACATTTGGGGGAAATGAACAAATTTATACACTCGTCAGTTAATTCCAGAAATAATTTCAAAGCTTATTTTTATTGATGCACTTATAAATATGTATGTACATATCGTAAAAGGGAGAAATATCTGTGTCTAAATTCATCATTGTTATATTTTTCTTCTATTTATACACTAATAGATGCGTTAATTAAAAACATATCAATACTTAGTCATTCAACGTCACCGGTATCATGACGCTATCGACTGACAATAAAATTGTGTCAAGTCACGATTGAGATTACAACCGTTTGTGATATTATTTCTCATGTTCACTTCAATGTTGCCATATACCCCGATTTCACATTCTGTTCAGTATTTCTTGTGAAACTATCAATTTTTTTTATTGTTGAGTTTCGTTACACGAAAAGAAAAGAAATATTTTATGTTGTTAATTTTAAGAGTGACAGTAAGATATTTCTGTTTTATATGTTTGATATATAATAATTATGCAATATTGATTCTTGCAGTAATAATAGTGATAATGGTGATTGAAACTCTATTGTGCAATTCTAGTGTGCAAATAATGGACAAATGTTGGCGATTGTAAGAATTGCATCTAACTATAATTTCTTATTTTACATTCATAAAAAATGCAAATTTTCGTTGTGCAAGATAATATGTAATGTTTTACTGTGTGTGCGTGTAACTTTTTTTTTTTTAATGAAATTAATCATGTATTTGTGAAAAATTGAAGGTGCTCGTTATAATAATTATAAACTAGTTTCGGAAAATAATCTGTTATAATTATTATTATTACTAATATCATCTTATAAGAGTTAAATATAAAATAAATCAAAAAATAAATATATTAAATTTACAAATCTTCACTACAACACAACTATCACTAAATTCGATTTTGAAGAAGCAGATTATTCTATAAAACTATGGAAACTATGTTATACTAAAGCATTATAATATTTAAGAAGTACGAAAAATTATTTCCAATGTTTTAGAAACAATTTATATGATTCTTCTACATTTTACTTTACCTTACTTTCTACCTTATACATTTCACTGAATATTTTTTATCGGAATTTTTTTATTGAAATATGAAATTTTTACCAACAATCATCATTGCAAATTTGCTTATTCATTCATTCATTAAACTCAATTATTGCATTATATTCGTTTATTGTATTGAGGGTTATGCCTATTACATTTATCTTGTGTATGTACTAGCTTGTTACATTTTTTTTCTATCTTAGTTTATTCTTTAAAGCTAAATCTTGCTCCCCTACTTATCTAATAATAAGTATGTACATTGATCTATATCTTATTGTTAGTTTATTACATAGGTTAGTATACAAGGTGAGTCACTTAAGAATTTAAGGTGAAATATTAGAAGTTGAAGGATTTTAAAGGGCGTGTGTTTTAATGTCGTTAGTTTTTCTATAGGTGGTCGCGTAAAGGTCACGCGAAGGTCAACATTTTTCAAATGGAATCATATATCTTTTTAGTACAACTACAGGAAAACTAATTATATCAAAACATGGCCCTCTTGAAGCCATTCAACATTTATCTGAAACCTTTTTCGATACAATTAATAGTATCAAAGATATTTCAGCTTAAACTCTTAGGTGACTCAGCCTGTATATCAATCTTTTGTGTTTCATTCTTCTGTGGTTTCTTTATTCCTCCATGCAGAAAGCGCTCAACTTCATGCTTCCTTTTATGAAGCTTGTCAGTTCCCATATTTGTTTTTCAGTTGTTGTTTCAGTTATTTCCAATCATTCCTTATTTCTCAGTGTGGTTGGTCCGGATTCTGTATATACTGTGCAGTCGCTTAGTATGCGTTTTCTATTTACCACGTTCTATTTCTCCGATGTCGCATAGTTGACATGGTCGATTTTCTCTTATTTTACATTTCGTTCCTTGTCCTATCGTTGTTGTTCAACTTAACTTGCCAACTAATTTTATCTGTGCAGTAATTCTTTCTATCGACAGGGGTATACTTAAGATCAAGTAGTTTCTTGCTTTCATTATTGTTACGCCCGTAATTCTTCCGTACGTTCCGCTGTAGTGGAGTTGGTTGTTCTGTTTTGTCCTCTTCTTATAGATCTTTCTACATGATAAGCATATATAATGCGTTGGCATTTCCATATCCGATTTGCTGTAGTTTACACCGTAGCTGGGTGTTTCAGTTTCTCTTTTCGTCTAGTGCTTTTTGCCCCATTATTTCAGTTTTTGGCAACATTTGTCTCTGTTATATTTGATTATTTTTACATTATATAAAATAGAAATTAACGCTGATTATTTAATCACTTATTCACAAATTATATTTTGATCTTTCAGTCCAAATAATGATGTTTTCTTTGCTCATTTTTCGACTGTTAGGCATTCTTGCTATTCCTTTCATAAATTACGAAAATAATACGAAAAATTGTAAACATAATTTATAGCTATTTGAATGTCTAAAGAAAAGACGCTACGATAAGTTTATGTAAGTTTAGCATTCTTAAATGGTAACTTCCTCTTCAATTTTTGATAACTTAAATGTTCCATTAACTGATAAATATTCATGATTAATAACATAGATATGAATAATTATTTGGTTTCGAAGAAAAATTCGTTTCTTCGGTTTTTTAAAAAATAGTGTGTCTCTGACGGGAATTTGTTACTTTAGATCTAAATGGATTTGTTTTCGGTATGTTTCTGAGTTTTATAATAATTTGTAAATTGCTTTAAAGCTCCGAAGCAGAATACTTCATCTTCTTTCATATTATAATCGTTTGCCTGTAATACAATCCTTTCCACAGTTCATATCGAAATTTTCGAAAAATATAATAATGAAATTTATAATATAATATATAATAATAACGATATAAACGCAATAATATTTATGTTCAGTAATACTCTGAGTATTATCAATTGTCAATTTAAAGATTTAGTTTCAATCGAATTCGTAATGATAACCTCTGTATTTTTATATTTTCAAATGGAAATCCAATTCTCGATAAATTACTGGATTTAAAACGACCTTAGTAAGCTAATGCATGTACTAAGGAGAGAAAGTTATGGTATTTTATTCTACGCAAGGTGAGCTACTAGTATAAAGCGTGGTAAGATATTTTCTTGTAAAAGGCTTACTTTTTTCTTTTTTTATTTTAATTAAATGGATTGGATTAATCCTTTTAGTACCGAACAATGATATATCATTGCATTATTCTATTTTACTTTTTCTTGTTGTTTTATTCTTACTATTTCCATTGCGAGAGAACTTTATCTCAAAATAAATTGATAAAACGCTGTAAATTGTCGAATCTCTCTGTAGAAGCCCTATGGGAGATATTCCTCAAATTGAAAAAATTGTTAATTTAACTTTTTGTTATATTCCGCGATGGTTGATATTGAAACTGTGTATACGCCGGTGTCATAGGACACAAATTCGGCATCGGAGATTTGATTGAGACCGTAATCACATTTTTTAGCTAACACTGTTTAAAACAGAATATCTTCTTATGTTTCACAAAATAATCTTGTCCCGATAAGTCGAGACTGAAATTTTTGGTGGGCCTGTACATAAATCACGCAGAGTTTGTAATCTGTGCAATATTAGGATTATACTGTGTATGCATTAGTCACCATCAATGCTGAGTAAATTGTTTGTGTGAATAATAATAATTAAATATTACAGATTTTCAATAGCCGGATAGCTATAAATGCTTATAATAATATTAGAATGTTATTTCTTGTTTCGGAGCAAGTAATATCTTCCTGATGCTTTTGTTATAAATAATTGAGAATACATTATTTATGCTTTATACTGTTCTACATCAAATTATGACCAAACGATGATTCTCCTTATTTGCAAATACTGTTTATAAAAGAAAACTGATTTTTCCATTTTTCCTAATGGTTTTGAATACGTATTATTATTATGATTTTCAATAAATATTGAAATACAGTTGACATTAATTTATTCTTCCTTTATTTCGTAATACGTTTATTTTTGATTTTTGTAAATATCATTCTTACTTTTCTTTATGATTTTTTTCTCAGTTCTTGCCAAATTGTATCAAATTGGTTTGGTATTCCCCGTTCAGGTACAATTCTTTCGGTCGACACTACAAGGGTTAATCACTCAGGTAGAACAAATTTCAGATGGAAAATTGCTAGAGAAACAAAAGCTCTCCCTCATTTCTTAAGATGAAACAGCACATCAATTTTTGTGACTTAAATGTCAGTTACATGATTTGATAATATTTATTTGAAATGTTTTCCATCTGTTTAATTTAGTTCTATACTATACGTACATATAGGGATTCTTCGAAATCATGGTACAAGCGGTCGATTCGTAGTTCTACATGCAAAAATTAATCGAAACAAAATATAATAATTTTTCTTTAAGGCTTCGTTTTCGAGAAAAATGAGTTTTAAAATGCGTCAGATGTCCGTGTATTAATTGTAAGTTTCGAGATATCCGACCTTTTTTTCTGCTCGTGCTGATAATAATTTAATTAGAGCTATATATGCAGCATCGTGGTCAACATTTTGAATAAGTTTTACGTTAATAAAACGATTTTTAAAAAGAGAAACTCTCACCTCTATTTATAAAACCATTCTCAGTGCGGACACCGCGGAAATAAGATAACAGTAATATAGTAGGAAACAAACGTGAAATTATCTATGTTTATAAATACAGGGTGATTGGTGACTGGTGGTACAAGCGGAAAGGGGGTGATTCTACGCAAAAAAGAAGTTGAAAATATAGAATAAAAATTAAAAAAAAATTTTTTTTTTTTTTCGTTTTTCTACAGTTATAACGAGACGTGATAAAGTGCACGCGTACCGAGCGAAAATTCAAAGTCGATTTTCTCGAAAACAAAGCCTCAAACGAAAAATTTTTATTCTATATTTTTGACTTCTTTTTTCGCATAGAATCACTCCTTTTCCGCTTGTACCACCAGTTATCAGCGGATCTTCGAAAAACTAAGCCTTAAACGAAAGAATGTTATTCTTTTTTTTCTACTTACATTTGCATGTAGAATGACCACCCGATCGCTTGTATCATGATTTCGGATACACGTTGTATGTACATACATATATAATCATACAGATATCCTACCACAGATATAAAGCGCATTTCTTTTTATCAACATCTTTTGATGAGTGTTTAAAGGTATAAAAACGAAATTTATTTTTGTCTTTTAATGTTTTCTCTGATTTTCGTCTGCATATCTACAAATAATTCTGGCAATGAGTATTTCTTTATAATTCTAATAATTTCATATTTTAATATTTATTTATTTATAGTTCTACTAAACTATTTACTATTTACTATTTAAATTACTATGATTCTTGTAAATTGTTAGATCTGATAAGAACTATTTGATCATTGACGGTTAGCTACCGATTAAGAATTGGAACACTTAGCATTAGTTCATTTCAAAAATGTCTATTTCAATGGGCGAGAATGTATTTCATATGCAGATATTTGGCCAACAGACCATTTATCGATGAAATTTGTATGATGTCTCAAAATACTATACATTTTGTCAAGTTTCGAGTATTTTGTTAGTAAAATATACTTTTTATGTATTCTCTTGGAAATTTAACGGGAACAATATAAAAAAGAACGTTTTTATTCATTGAGAACTAAATGTGTACACGTTAACATAAGATAGCCGTATCTTACTTTAAAATTTGAACGGTACCAAACGCTTTGTTGAATGGCTTGCTGACTTCTCAACTAGACCGATATACTACTTACTGTACCCAATATTGTGAATGGCGCTCTGTTCTTTGCGTATTTTTGAATGACACCTTGCCATTGAGAATGGTAGTTCTTAGAAATATATACACGTAGTATTATTTTTTTGTACTTTATAATATTTATCATATTTATTGTACTGTTACATTGTAATTCATAGCAACTACATGACTTAATACGATTTGATTAAAGATAAAAAAGAAAATAATAATATGCATAATAATTATGACACTAAAATGATATATTTTAATGCATTATATTGCCTTGATGTTTTCTCGAAATATTATTATACTAAATAAAACTAATCTTTTCTTATTTGATATTTGAGGACATTTCACTGTTCTTTAAAAAAATTCAATAGGAATTAATCTTTTATTTATTGTTTGTAGAATCATATTCCAATTTTTAGCAACAATAAGAATAGAATATAAGCATATTTCTCAAAAATACAAGAATATTTTAACGAACATCTATTTTAACACATCATCTAGTAGCAGTTTTTGTTGTTGTGCAATAAAATAAAATACTAAAAATTATATGTGTAGATAGATTACTTATAATTAGTATACAGATAAATTAAAAAATAAATAAATTGAGATAGAAAATAAAATATTTAATAATTTATAAAAATATTAATGAACGAGAAATGACTTACAAAAGGTATAAATTTATTGTCAGTAATTAAAGTTATTATAATTTTTATAAACCTAATATATGAATTCAAAATAATGTCGATAAATACTTGCTTCGTAAGATTGAATTGATATTTCTTTACGAACGAATATTTTATGCATGTTCTAAATTTGTTGCATAATATATTCACATCGTGATAACGCAGGATAAAATACTTGAGCATTTTGGAATGCACAATGAAATTGTACAAATACGAAAGAATTTTGAACAACCAAAATGTTTAGAGTTTAGAAGCATAACATCTGATTGTGCACGTTTTAAGCTGTTATTCTGCAAGAGATTTATATTTTACGATATTGACAAAACAAGTAGTTTTATCACTTTGCTATATATCACGATCAGAATAAACATTGTTACGTTTCATGTCATGTAGAAAAAAGGAATTGTTTTAACAAGTTGTATATAACTTTGTTTTATTAATTACAATTTCTATATAGTATATAGTTTTGTTTTCATTGAATTGGTCATAAAATAATATTTAATTCGAATTATCTTATTTGCCAAAAAGCAATTGTTATACAGAGTGGTTGGTAACTGGTGGTACAAGCGGAAAGGGGATGATTCTACGCGAAAAAAGAAGTCGAAAATATAGAATAAAAATTAAAAAAAAATTTTTTTTTTCGTTTTTCTACAGTGAGATCCGTTATAACGAGACGTGATAAAGTGCACGCGTACTGAGCGAAAATTCAATGTCGATTTTCTCGAAAACAAAGCCTCAAACGAAAAATTTTTATTCTATATTTTCGACTTCTTTTTTCGCGTAGAATCACCCCCTTTCCGCTTGTACCACCAGTTACCAAACACCCTGTATATTGTTATATATGTGTGTGATGAGACAATTTGTTCGGAATACCAAGAATTAATACAAAATTGAAGGGTTTATGTTTATATGAAAGTCAAGAATGTATTTTAAGCAATCTCAGAATACAAAATTCCTGGTACGTGAAACAGATCGATGTAGGTAATGGGTTAAAGACCTTGTTCATTCAAAACGTTAACCTCCTTTCTAGAAATACGAGTACAGCCAGCACGGATAGGATAGAGTGCTATAATTTTGAACTGCAATTGCAAAAAATTCCTCTGTTTTTTATATATATTTTTGCTTTTACCGTATATTCTAATAAAATGTTGTTTAGTTCTAGACACAAGACAAATGTGTCTTGTCTCTTGTGTCTAAACAAATTCTGTGTGAACTTTTATTCTTTATATGTTCATCAAAAATTTGCAGATGTTATTTTCATTAAATTCATTAATTCATTAAATACAAAGTCACACCTAAACAGATTGTTTCACTTGCTAGACTTATTATAACGAGTACGAAATTTCTGATATTTTGTATATTTTTGTATGTTATACGTAGTTGAAGAATTTTCATGCTTAAAAATTGCCCATGAATACACGAATACACACGCAGTCTATCAATCATTTAAAGTATTGCTCAACAACGCTGCTCAACCGTACGCTCAATTCGCATGCGCTCGTAATTCGTATTTTATTGTCAGTTTACATAATTGAGAATTTATCGGCTGAAGTGAACTGATTGTTTCGAGTTTATCATTAATGCGTGTGATTGCTTTTTTTACAATGTTAACAAGACTTGGCATGTAATCTTAGCCGTGGAAACAAAATATAAACTAATAAATCGGCTAAAAAAACGATGACATTTTAACTGCATTTATCAATATGGAGAAATAGGTCAAGGCATTGTAATACGTTATCATTTCATTATCTTTTTATTCTTACGTTTTAATTATGATTACACGAAGAACCGCCAATTATTATTATCAGTAAGAAGAATATTAATTGGAAATAAACAAGAGTTTAGGACGCAAGTGTCAATAAGAAATATCGTTTCTTATTTATGTATTTCGAATTTCCACGATACAATCAAACGTTAATTCCGTGAAATTTGCAGTTAACAATTAAGAAGGGTGCAAACGAAACTAATAAAGTATAGATGGTAAATCTATATCTTATCGTGACAATCATCAGTTGCACATATCGAAAACATTGCATAACACATTTAACATTTAATATGTTACAGTTTGAACGTAGTTAAACTAGTTAAATTAGAAATTATTTATTGTTAGTACCGATAGACTTTTATTTGTTTCGATTACCGTAAAATGCTAATAGTCTTTGAAAACATAGTTTCAGAAAAAAGTAGTTAGTATATTATTCATTAATGAATACGATAAAGTATTTACATGTTAGAATTTTCAAGGTTACATGCATATGTCGATATGCTATTATTTATGGAATAGCGTAATTCATAATGATAGAATTTACAATTACTAACTAACTGTTGCTTTCTTGGTAGAAGTATTAGACGATATGATAAGAAATATCTATAAAATATTAGAATACACAGCATTAAATTATTATTCAGGGACTTCTTGAGATTAGGAAATATACATGCACATTGGCAAATAGAATGAAAAGGAAACTATACACTATACAACTAATATATGTATTTAAGTAATTACGAATTTTTAACTTATATTGAAATATTTATATCAATCAATTATTTGCACGATTTCTAGAATGAATGTTTAGTTATTAATTGGAATGAATCTTCTGACTGTAAAATTTAAAAGCTTCACGCAATAAAAACTTTATTATTATTATTGTTATTTTATTTATTTATTAATACTTAATCCATACCATTCGGCTTTGGACGACTTTCGGTTTACATCTCTTATATAATTTCATTACATCTCATTTCTCTTACATTAGCTCTTCTATAACTATATACAGCTGCTTGTACTTAACTATTGCACCTTATATACTCTATTTCTTTGTACTAACTCATGACTAGCCCTTATAACTAATTGCATTGCATTGCGTTGTATTGTATTGCAACGAACAAATGAAATAAAAAATTCAAATAAACAGTTATTTTAAATATAAGCTGACGGTATTTCAAATATATTTCTTCTATATGACACAAAATAAATATAAAAATTTGTGATAGTAATTACAAAAATTCTTATAAGTATGTGGGTGATGTGGAAAAAAATGAAATTTTAAATAGAAGGTCAGTCTAAATGTTAAGTTCCAGTGACATTAGAATTTTAAATAAAACTTAGTTGTGACTACTGGAGACCTTGAATTTTCATGTTCCGATTTCACACTTGTTTCAACAAGCGCAAGTCGTACAATGTTTAAGAACAGTTCTTTAACATAAAATTGAAACAAAAATGCATGAGTGTTAATAATATTTGTGAAACTTAAGAAATTCTTTAACAACAGAAGAACATGCTTGAGTTGTAAAAAGAAGCTAAAGAGCGCAGCAGGATCAAACACTATATTGTTTTCTTCAATAGAGTAAATTAACCGATTAACGAGTCGTCATTGACGACTCGTCAAACAAATCGTACACTGTATAACGTACGTATGCGGTACATTGTATGGTGTTGCAAGAAAATATTTGAATACCAACCGTAAAATATTTTTATGTGTATATTGTAAGTGTCAGATAAATTCCGAAATTTGATCAATACTGTAATAAAATACGATTATCGTGATTACATCGGTCAAATTTAAAACCAATATAAGAATTTATACACGTGGAAGTTATAAGATGTTTTGACCCTTCAAATGCAGGTGCATTTTGACAAATTGTTCCTTGGCAGCGAAAAAGAAAATGGCAAAGCAAAATACAACGCTATTACCAATAAAATACATGCCAATAATTTCATTTTGAATCCAATTTTCTCATTTTGAGATATAAGCTTCTACGAACTTTCATACATAAATACATACGCTAGCTTTCACACATAAATACATACACACGTATTATATATTATATTATTATATTTATTCTATCCATGCCTTTCGGCTTCGGATGACTTCCAGTTACATCCTCATTTACGTCTTTACCTACATTCTATCTGAGAGTTCTACAAACTAATTTTCTTATATAGTCGAAGTTCAGTAACTTGAATCTGAAGGGAAGAACTAAAATCTTTGAGTTACAGAGGTTTCGACTCATCACAATTTCCGAGTAAAAGAAGTTTAACGAACAAAAATTCGATATATAGAAACTTTATACGAAGGCACAATTACATTCATCTTTTCAGAAAGTGTTGGTATTTTAAGCTTCATTTTAAAACTCATTTTACTCAACGTATATAAATGTAAAAGTTAAAGGCGCGAGAAATGATGGCGATTACGCATTCGAGTGAAGAAAAAAGGTTAGTTTGCATATATATGCACATGATCGAAGGACAAAGAAGTAGAGATACGGCTTGTGTCATTTGAGACAATCATGACAGTTAAGAGAAAGGAGACAATATCCAATGATTCATTTTTCACATGTTGTAACTAAAGGTAGCGTACAAAATCACTGGCAATGATTTATCAGAATGATCACAGAATTACGATCACGTTCAGCTTCATTCACGGCTGTGATCGTGATTCTTTTATCTTAACTGAATTTGCTCACTGTGATCGTAATTCTCGATCTTGATTGAATTATTTCTTATAAAATTCTTTAATAATGCTTGCATAAAAATATCTGTATATAAAGTTAATTTGAAATTATGTTTTCTTCATATAACGTAAATTTACTTTATTCAATATTAAAAACGAAATTTTGTTTTTTATCTTATAGCAGTTTCTGAAAAAGTAAAATGTTAATGCTTCCTCTTGATTTCAAAGTCGTAATATTTTTAATATCAAAATATATCGTTAATATAAAATATATAGGTTATGTGATGCTTGAGAAGAACAGTTATGCTCTCCACCAATCAGAGGCGAGCACGAAAAATCACAAATCATTCTGAAAAATCATCATGATTGAAAATGAACGTGATGCAGTCATTCCTGATTAACAAGTAGCACTTCGCGCCATCTCTACTTGTGATACACAGCGTAACTATAAGTACACTTCGAGTTGCAGAAGCAGTGGCAATAGGAGCAGTGGCAAGACTTTAGTCTTATAGAGGTTTTCGAGTTATAGAGGTTTGAGTTATCGAAGTTCGATTATATTAGGTTACTCTACTAAACATTAAGTTATCATTAATTATCCTTCTCTTATTCCAACTGCCATAACTACTAGTCGCTCTCTCCCTGACTCTTTCTTCCTTCTTCTCCTTTTCACACACGATCATTTCCATTTCCTCTAGCCTTGTGCTCACATAATCCAGGAAATCCTTGATATTCCTTCCTTACATGCCTTGATACTTATGCATCTTCCTAATAGCTACGCTATCGTTTCTTCCTCTCTCATAAATTCCACACATCTTGTCTTTCATCTCTCTTCAGCGCTGCTCCCTCTCCTTTACTCTCATTTCCATATCTAAACCTGACCAATAGATACCTGTCTTTTTTTCCTTTCTTTCCATCAGATAACGCGGTAATCGCTCAGAATATAACATACAAGTAAAAATATTTATTTTGTAAAAAAAAGGATAGGTGAAAAAAGGTAGCAGAAACATTTGCGAAATTATAATTATTCGTATAGTAAAATAATCATAAAACAAAATGGTCAATGAGCGATTCTCGTATCTAAAATTACATTCGACGAAAATCTTATGTCGTCTATTGACGACAGTCGTGTGTTTCACGAAAGTTCAACATTTTACTGATATAATATGATAACACACATAAAGGCCGCAGGAAAAGAATATCACATCGTTATAGTTTTCATTTTTCATAAGGAAGCAGTTTTCATATTCATTATATTGTCAATTATTTTCAATTTAGCGTTACCCAAATTACCTGTTTATTTGATTTTAGAGTTACACACGTATTTTTCTACGTATATTTCTTTAAAATTCTAAAAGTATTTGTAAATAATTTGTCATAATATTCAAAATATTGAATTATCAAGATTTTGTTTGTCTTAAGAGTCAAACTTTTGGCTTCTATAAAACTTCATTAACTACATTTTTTGACCCAACGGGTTCTTTCTATTTTTAGTTACTTTGTATTAAAATATTTCTTTTAATTATACGTAGAGTGGCATTAAGAAAAAAAATCAAGAAGTGTACCTATTTATCAGGTTCTTTTTCTTCTGATCATTATCATTAGCCATCATCGAGTAATATATTCATAAAGATGCTTCGTAAATGTTAAAATACTTTCGCGAGTCTCTGTATATACAATATACTCTCATTGCCAGCTATATATCTATATTGGCTATCATTAATGAATTTAACATATTCACGTTCGCTTAAATTTGAAGAATGTAATCCCTCCAACAAAAATAGGGAAACTGACGCGCTATCATTCATATTATTTACGATCAGCAGGAAAGTTAGAGTATTCACGCGCAAAGACGGTAACAGAGCTGACCCGAATCAGAAGTTCAGTGACCCTTGACACTGACTCGTGTAAGTATATGACACTGAGAATATCGTGAACACCCAGAGAATAATAGAAACAGCGAGAGAAGGAGAATGACAGAGAAAGGAAAGAGTGGTTCGCCTTAACCTTGACCCTGCAACCCTTCGGTTCCGTCACTACTCGCCTCGTTCACAAGAGATATACGTAGACTCCGTCTCTTTCCTCACTTTTCCTCCTTTCCTCTAACATCTTTGCTGCTTCTCTCTACCTCTTTCTTTCTTTCTTTCATTGCTGCTCCTGCTCTCTTATTGGCGTGTATCAATCAGCCACTCCCTATATATGTATTTTAATGTCCTTTATACGGAAAAAGCCGACTATGCGATCAATGCTCAACGAGGGGCCAGTTGCTCGAAATAGATGAGGAGGAGCCTCCTAAATATTAAAGGAGCCTTTACCCTGATTTAGCTTGTCCTCTGTATTCGTCGAGCAAGGGACAAAGGGCTGTCCACCATCCACCAATATTGATTTTCCCTCATCACTTTTTTGTGTCTTCGTTAGATACCCTTTTTTTCCTTCGCTATTTTGTTTTAACTCGTTCCACGTTTGTAAACACTCGGGAGATGAGGAGCTGTTCATTCGGCAGTTCCTGCTTTTTCTCCCCATTTTAATCGATTCCGGCTTTTGACGTTTCGAAAAAATCGTTTAAATTTTGTGTTATTTATGTCGAATAATGCAGAATTACTAATTTTACTGGCTTTCCTTTGTACAATATTATTTTGACTACTATATTGAATTTTCTTGTAATTAGTAAAAAGTTACAAGTTCCTATTAGGGTTAGGGTTAAGGTTAGGGTTAGGTTTCTTGAATAGTTCTACGATACGAATATGTTGGTAGATATTATTTTACATAACGTTATGTTCTTCTTTATAATTAGAGTACTTTGTATTATTTCTCATAATTATCTCTGATATTCAAATTGGGAAACAAATAAAATTACACTTTTTTTCCACGAAACTTATCGAAAAGTGTGTTTTTCAGGAATGAAGGTTTCTTCGAGAGTTAGTATTTAATATTTCTCTTTCACATTTGCTTTTAAGAAATAAGCTTTCATATGTGTTAGTCGATTAAAAGGAATGAACAGAGAAAGGTATGTAATATGTTTTTATTTCCGTAATGTCAATAGCGAATTAAATACTTAAAATATTTTAAGTTGAATCAAATGTTTATTAAGTTTTAATTTTCTTACATTCGGCGAAGATAAAATCACTGTAAGATTCTTTACTTGCAATTAGTACGTATGCAGAATATTTTCTATTAGTCCTGATTTTCTAATGTATGCATGAATACACAAGCATATAATGACGAAACATTCACGTAATATTGATATGTTTAATTTCAATTTTCAACATTGAGAAAGTTGCGAAATGAATGATCTTGCAGTTTATGTCTTTTAGAATCGTGGGTTATCGAACGATAAACAGTACGCCGAATCATATGATGTCTCAATCGCGAAGTACATTAAATCTTATATATAATTCTACGTAATCGTGTAAAGATTTCATCAGCTATATTTTTACATAATCGTAATGTTAACAATAAGCGTCACACGTGTTTTCGGCGTATCCTTTTCCTCCTATTTTCTTGTTACTTTTAGTATGTCGATAACATTCATCGATACATTTAGTCACAGTAAAAGTGTTTCAGCCGTCATGTATAGTAGTACAATAGAACGTCGATTATTTGAGGTAATATGGACCGGGTGTACCTCGGGTGATTGAAAACTCAGATAATACGGAAACATCTATTAGTGTTCAGAAATCGCAAAATGAAATCATAGAAAACATTTTGATAATTTAATATTGTAATTGTATTACATTGTTCCAAAAGTTTCTTTCGTTTTATAAAGAAATAATAGATACATAACATTTTTTGTTTTATATTATTTTATTGAATTATGTATGATCCATATTGTTATAAAACGAAAGAATTTTTTTGACAACTTGATATTTAAGTTTAATTAATTATTTAATCGGTTGAAAGTTTGATCAACTGCTTTCACAATATTTGATTGTTTACACTTTCGTACTCTTCGTGTTAAAATTTTGAAAACAATTAAATTATAGTAAAGTCCAAAGCTTCGGATAACATAGATCATAAAAGAACTTTAGATAAACGGGAATCAGAAAACTAAGACTCCACTTTATATATTTTCTACTGGATCAACGAATGCCTTGGCTTTGCAGCTATCGCAATCTTGCGGTTGAAACGACAAACCGTTTGTTGTAAACCTTCCGAACGTGGACGATAAGTAGAAAACTGTGCTTGTAAAAACGAAGCGTGTATGCAGAATGACATAAGCACAGATATTAGACAATATGTAATACAAGTAGAAGAGTAGTATTAATAAATATAAAAGTTAACTAAATATATTGTATGTATTTTATTATTTCTATTTTATATTTTTACATTGTTAACTGGCACAAAGGATATGTATTTAATAATTTATATCAAATTTTATTGAATAGAGCTATATTATCATTTTATATACTACGTACATTTAGAATAACTGTAATTATAACTGTGGTTGAATAATAATTGTAAAATAATGTATATATTAGGTGTATGGAAAATGGTTTAATATATTTGAAAATTAATTTTATTTTAAAAAATTGTTAAATCATCTGCACACTGTATATACAACGTGCTTAGTTAGTAGGCTGTTAGTAGGTAGTTTGAATCTTCCTTGTAATTAGTCAATTGAAAAGAAATTAGTTTTTTCGTGGGTTATCTTGGCATTTTAAAAAAGCTTTGTATATCATTTTATCGTTTCGTATAGGAAGATATATGAAATTATATTTCTTACTTTTAATATGCGCATATATATGTAAATAGATATACGGAAATATATATATGGTGGGAACTGAAGTTTTATGTATTAAGAAAATGAAAAAAAGGAACCAACTCCAACGAAACAGAAACAGATTATCATAATAAAGATAGCTATTAAATACATTGAAAGAATAGTTCTGAAAAATATAAATTGTATTTAAAAAGTAAACCGTTTAACATTATTGTTAAAGTTTAGAAATTTAACTTTGACCGATTTTTGCTGCACAAATGCTTTTTTTGCATAATATACAATTGTAGTCACATCTCACATGATAAAACTTTTATAACATGTCATCTTTTCTGTATTTGTTATAATCAATGTTTGTTTCCCTTCTTTTCTTCTTCTTCTGTTTACCTATTTTTCTTATAATTTCATAATGTTTAAAACGCTTCTTAGAAATGTAAATCTTTTAATTTTAGAATGTATATATCCATTATTTGCACTGTTCTGTATTTTATTTATTAGATGTTATTAGATATATTAAGGTTAAAAAAACGTTATTTATCTACTTTTGTACTTTTTCATGGCTTTAATTGTCGTTGTTATTCTAATTTTTTATAATTTGCGTTTTCGTTGTTGCAATAGTTCCTTTTGCCTTAATAGTCCTATTATCTTCAATGTTGCACTCATAATCTTGAATTGCAGAATTTGGATTTATCAATTCGTTATGCATTCTATAAACCGGTTCTCATCGTTATTCCTAGAATAATCAGATTTAAAATTGGTCATTAGTCAATATTATTATCCGAGATATCATCGTATCATGTTATTACGAAATGTTTTGAATCAAAGTATCCGTAATGTAATACAAATACTAATAGGAAGTATCTCCAACGTAATACATCCTTGACCAAACGCAAGATGTATGTTTTCTGTTACTTCGGCCAAGTTTGCATTACTAATGGTTCAAAAATTAAATTTCTGCATATCGCACTTTAAGAAAAATAAAACGTAATTGATTTAAGAAAATAAGGAAAGTGAATTTTATAATAGACTGCAAAATAGATAAGAAATAAAACAGTATAAAAGGAGAATGATTATTTAAATTAATGTATATCTTGATCTTAAAATGATTTAAACGAAAACTCATTGAAATCTGATATTTATTATGCAATAATCTAATACTTCTATACCATTCTTTACTTGGAGCCAGTTTGTATTTTTTTTAAATTTCGTTATTTCAACGATATAATAAAGCAATATTATGTGATATTTTGTGTAGGCAGAGACTTTTGATGGTCATTATGAATATACCATGCTTGTATTTGGAGTTAACGCCTTCTTTATTCTGAGTTGTATTGTCTGAATTTTACCTGCATATGTCTGTTATCTCGTTACTTATTGTTAACGTCAAATAACATTAATTATTATCATTTTAAATGTTGTATTATTCTATATTTTAGTACATATTAGATAATACGGTATTTTCTCTACAACTGATCGCCACTATGTTCCCCATAATTGATCGGTTGTCATTCACAAGGGGCTAGCGTAATCTGATGCAAATTCAATCGTCCATGAAAAAATACTAATTATTTATGAGACGATAATGAAACCCTTTTATTTCTGAATTTTTTTAAATTAAAATTTTACTACTGTATTTATGAGATTTTTCTGTTTAAAATGAGACCAAACATGATGTAGTTTAAATCATATTTACACGTATATATAATAGACGAAAGAAAATAAGTTAATATCACTAAATAAGCAAATATGTTTCAAATTATATCGCGTTTGGTCCTTGTTCTAATCAGAAAAACCCCTAGGATTACATCGGTAAAAGTTTTATTCAATAAAGGTAGAAAATAAGAAAGTTCCGTTGTTGCATTAACGTCGTCCAACCGATGTGTTTCTTTTCATCCAGTCGACTCTCGGAATCCTTTCTTTTTCACTCGCGCTATCTTTCTCTAAATTCGGCAAAATGTTCTATCCATTAGATACAATCGAGTCCTGTACACGATATGTAATTCATCAACGAGGAGTCCCGATTTTCGATCAATTCTGGAGAAAATATTGTACGTATATCGATCTTCGGTGATCTCAATTTCGTGAATGTTTTGGAGTATGTGCTGAGTTTTTTGACTCGCTGTCATTGTCAATCCTCTTGTCAGAGGATCCATCAGTCTTCTTACTCCGTGGCCAGGTTTTTCTAGAAAACCCAAAAATTGGAAATTCACTAACAAGCAAACCCAATCCAAGGACATTTGATTCAATGCATTTATATGGTACCGTTTTCACTGGCAGGCTAAACTGGTCCAGTCGCTTAAAAAATTGATTCTGTATATCACTGAAGCCAAGTTCAAGTGCCTCGAAGACCCATTTAGCTCGAGCTAGCACGAAATTGCCTCGTGAGCAATTTTTTCAAAACCTCACGAAGGCCCATCAGTAGACTTTTTTCTTTTCACATCTCTAGTAGTTTATCACTTTCCACGTATTACGGAGCACCGTGAGCTCGAGTGTCTCTGAGTTATCTATACCTCGGCATCCTGCAACTATAGCATTCGCAACTTTCAGAAGCGCGGTCGCGACAGGTCTAAGATCCAATATGAATACAACCGAATCTCGGTAACTCGAATCTCAAGAGAAGACCTGAAATCTTCGAGTTACAGAGGCTTCGACTTGTTAAAATCTCCGGGTAAAAGACGTTTAACAAAGGAAAATTCAACATATAGAAGTTTCATACGAAGGCACTATTACATTCACCTTTTCAGAAAGTATTAATATTTCAAGTTTCCTCCTAGAACTCATTTTATTCAACCCACATACATGCAAAAGTTAAATACGCGGGAGATGATAGTAATTATGTGTTCGGTTGACGAAAAACGACTAGCTTCCATGGATATACATTAGGATGGTACTTAGTTATAAGGGACAAAAGCTTTTTCCGAATTTTGTTTGGTCTTACCCTGATAAATTATGATATCTGGTAAGAAAATAATTTGTCCAAAATTTCAGATTGATTAGACATCAGGAACCCATGCCATAAATATGATCTGTTTTTTAAAAAGAGTTACTGAATATTTTCCAATAAAAAAGTACGTTTTAGATTTTGTATTATTGTCAAAAATATGTATTGTACAAAATCTTTGTGTTTTATTTATAAAATTAGTATATGACAACGTCTAAGCCATTAACGCAGTTACGGGAGTTGTACTTGCTTACAGCTACGATATTTTTTATTTATAAAAATTGTATTATTTGCTATTTCCTTTTAATTATGTACGTCATTATTAACTAAAATTTTAATTATTTATATAGTTACGACAAAAATATGATTAAACTTTAAGTTATAGGTATTTAATAGATAACGAAAAATAAATATAAAACAAGAACTTAACACTACATATTTGTTAGTAAATATCTTTGATCAAGCTTGATTTACTTGCATATTCGTAGAACATATTGTTTATTTTCTTCCTCTTTCATTGATAAATTATTATACTCCGATATTGATGTTACGCCCCGTTGTACAGTAAAATTAACAATTTTTTATTTTTGCACTATTTACAATCCTGCTTTATATGTTTCATCCCTCTCCCAGACCGACAGATCTTTTTTTAAAAAATTAATAGATAAATGTATTTAATTAAACATAAATGTGGCTCATCAATACAGTTTGGACAATAGGTGGTCACCTTTTTGGTTCGATTCTTAGCAATTTTTGATCCTAACTGTTTAACATTTTTTTTATAGCACTCTCTGCAAAATTTCGTACCAGGTACGCTTGTCCTTCTTTCTTCTGCATTTCGTGTCGCGCAGTTAGAAGTGTGCACGTACCTTACTATTATATATAGAATGAGCAAATACTGTTTACTAATATCTTCTATATGTTTCAACAATATATTCTGGATGTTTTGCTTACGGCGAAATAACGAAAGCGAATAGTTTGTTGAAATAAACGAAGCCTTGTTATAATATGTCGCCATCAACTGTTACAACTGTTACTGTAACAACCAATAAGATAAACAGTCCATTGAGGAAGAATGCTATCTTACATCATCAATTTATTATTATTTTGCCATTATATGGTTTGAATAATGAAAGTACTCCTGTGGCGTCCTGAGCGAAACATGTGATTTCGGTGTGGCAGTCAGTATTAACTGAATAAAAAATATCTGGCTCTCTTCTGAAATTAAATTCTCGATGGCGATATTCACATAATTTTCTATATCTTTTAAAACAAACTTTTTGGAAGAAATTTTAAATTTTCAATCGTACGCTTTTTGTATCCAAAAATAAGCTTGTATCAGAAAAAAGGAAAGTTGCATAATATGCATGTAGTCGAAGAGCAAAGAAGTAAGGACTTGTTTCGTCTTATGTTTCCCGTCGTATGTTATTTGAGATAATCAAACAGTTAGAAGAAAGGAGCTACATAGCATAGCTATAGCACGCTTCAAGTTACAGAGGCAGCAGCGATAGTTTAACTTATAGAGGTAAACTTCGACCTGTAGAGATCTAGCTATTCCAAACTCGATTTACAGAGCCAAAATAATGTATCTAGACGTGTGGCAAGTACTTCGAGCTAAAGTAAGTTTTAGTTTGACTTCTAAAGGTTTTCGCAGCGGAGCGGAGGGAATAAGTAAAATTGTAGTTTAATAGGGATTTTTGAGTTATTGAGCTTGGAATTATCGAGTTTTGACTGTAATATGATACCAATACTTTTGTGTAAAACTCGAAAACTCAGATCGAGTACCCGTTATATGTGTAGGAAAAAGGTTGCTTGGAATGATAGCCTTGTCAACATATCTCAAGGGCATTGAAATCGACGAAGAGATAGATATTCGACAGGTTCACACTGGCTTAGGCTACTTTTAATTTAAGCATACCAAGCCTTGGACAAGTTATAGAGGACAAATGTATTTATAGCACAAAGCAAAAATTATATATCTACATACAAAATACAGGTTTAGTAGATTTATGTCAGTTATATTAGCTATATATACGACGTTTTTATGTTGAAAATTTCATTGAAATCAGCTAATGTTGTTATGGGGTATAAACAGTTAAAAATAGTGAAAATGGCAGCTTTTCATGAGTTTGGGTCTATGATTATAATAAATCGAAAGATTTTTATATATTGAAATATAATTAGAATCTAGTATACGATTTTTGTTCTTTGAAAGTACAAAACACTATTCTGGTATACAATGTCGTGAATAATTTATAGGTCCAAATACATTTTCTTTATTATTTTTTCAATATTTCCCAGAATCCACTAATCATGCCTGGATATTTAAACGAAATTGTATTTGTAAAAGGTAAATTGAACGCTGTAGGATATCAAGAGATGTTACATGGGGAATTATTGCCTCTCATAACTGAAATAGAAGACGAAAAGGCACCTTCTCAATAAGACAATGCTCCTATTCACACAGTCGCCACTACGAAAAGATGGTTTCAAGATTTCGGGATAGAATTATTACTATAACCAGTATTCAGCCCTGATTAAATCCTAGCAAGGAAGGTGTACAATCAGGAAAACCCACCTATAGAAGGTATCGCTGAACTCAAAAAAAGAATAGAATAAAAACACTTTAAATAAGTTAGAGGATAGTGTACCTAATTGATTAATAGAATTAATAAAAAATAAAGAAGGATCTGCTAAATATTGAACGAAAACGTAACAAAATTAACATTGAGTTTGTATTTTTTCACAGTCAGAAATACAATTTTAAGAGAAAATTTAATCTTTTCCAAACTTGATGAGAAGAAAATTTGTGCTTGTTGCATTTTCAGTTTTGTTTTCTATTACAATATGAAATCTATATAATTTTGTCAATTTTCGTTTTAATATTATGAAAAGTGGGGTTGAGTTTATAATTATTCACGGGACTGGAACAGCGATAATCCAACTAAACGTAGAATATGATTGATGGTATTTAGTGGGTCTGTCGTTTATACATCCTCTCCAGATAATATCCTCTCCACAGTCCACATTCTGAAGTATTATCTATTGCGTTTTATAACGTAATATTCCGAATTGTTTGAACACATCTTATATGTATAACGTAAGTACGTGCGTTTGAAACAAGTTTTGGGAAAGATAAGTGTCCTGAAGGTCATCAGTTATTGATAAATTCAATACAGGTTTCGTACGTTACAAGAGCTCTCTCTATACATTGATGAGCTACGCCTGAGGCGAACGGAGCATGAATTGTTTAGTCCTTCAATAATTCTCTACCTTTTTCCTTCCGGTAACATAAAATAAAAGAATATCGCTTTGGAAGTACTAAATTAATGTACTTAATATTGTTGTTGAAGCAATTAAGGGTGGATTCTCGTGTAACAACAATAAAAATAAGTGATTTATATGGATTGTTTTTAGATTAACTACTGGTTATATGAAACTAGACCATTTTGGAATATAAATAGATAGTCTTGAAATGCAATTTTTGACAATGTAACCATTATTGGCGTGGAGTGTATTGGCGTGCAGTATAGCATCTGTCACAGTCATTAGAATGCAAAACTTAAGGAATATTCTTAAAGTTCTGTAGTTGACGCTGAATTGAAGTTATTTTTGAAAAAAGGACATGAAAAATTGGAGAATTCTAGAGTTTACAAGAAAACTTTTTTTCGGCAGACAAATTGAGTTTAAAAAATATAATTTAGTTTATAATAATAGAGTTTATAAAATATAAAAAATAGTGTTCGAGAAACAATGTAAATAAATAATCAAATACAAATTTCAATCCCTGAAGAAATTTGTAACAAAGTAAACGAGCCTTGTCCAAAATTGATGAATCAATTAGTTAGCGTGCATGCCAGTTTAAAAAGTTATTAAACGTGGCAGTTTGAAAAGTTAATAAACAATAAGAAGTAATTAAAATAAAAAAATTACATTTTATTGTTGCTATACGAGAATCTCATCTTAAGAAAACGTATATACCCGACGAATGAAATCTTATTCTTCAAGTCCAAATCATTATTCTATACATTATTTCTGTACCGGAAATAAATGTATCTTATCGTTAGTCATTGTTATAGAACATTCTGTTTGAAAGATGCGCATATGTTTAAAGCCGACTGTTCCGCCACTTCTTTGTTTAAATGTTTCGATTAAAATACATACTATGCACATGTAATTATTCAAGAATATTTGCATTTGTCGTGTAGCATTCAGCATCGACAATTTGAGGAATTACGTACGAGAATCGTGCATGCCATTTCGATTTACGATATAACAGTGACCACTTAATTTTTATTATCTTCACAGGGAATATTTCGCGGTAATAATAGAAATATCATGGAAAGTTTTAAATATTTGTGTTTAAAATTATCACAGACGCACTACGCCTTGTTGAAAATTAACAAACTATATGTCCACTATACGAATAATACGAAGAGTAAACAGACATGACGCTACATCATGTACCACGATGGTAAATTTACAAGACAATTTATGATAATTTTTACAAGTGTTTAGTTTCCGTGACTTGGCATGAGATCTCGCGAGTATTTAAGCGAGTATGTTAATATGAAAATCAACAAGTAGCACTTAGGCAAACTTAGCATTGAAAATCTAAGCATCACTATTACATTACCTCATTTCCTAGTACTTCACTTTTGGTTTTGATCAATTATTGACCTCTTTGTTAAAGTCATTGACTCTATAACAGTCTATCAAGTTTGACAGAATTCTTCCAAATATGCCTTGTAGGATAAAAGAATGCAAACAAATCAGAGTTCTTTTGTAGAAAACAACGACGAAAAAGAAACGTATTTATACACTTTATATCCTTACTTACATGTATGTATTATGTATGTATACTATCGCTCATGAATATATATCCGCACACTTTGTTCGATTTGCACAAACAGTGTATGGGTTTTATCAAAATATGTAAATTAATAATGAATTAGTAATCAACAGCAAGATTTACTTACTATTTTTTATGGAATTAGCAGTCTATAAGACCAAATTAATATCACTTTATATCATATGGAATATCATCAAACGGAATACGTAAGTCACAGATTAGGCTTGATGATTGATAATTCCGAGATGTAATTTGTGGTTCCCTTGCAGTTTATAAATGCCAACAACGACATATCCAAAAACCATTTCAAATTGGTCCAAATACAATTCCATTCAATAACCCAGTTCTATTTTATGAAAAGCAGCGCAAATTGCATATGGAACGTCATCGAACAGCATAATCAAATATAATAAACGTTATATTACGGCATATATCGTTTTTCATCAGGGGGTATGTGAAAGTGAATAGAAGAGTAAAGTTTGTAAAAGAGAACCTCTAATTAAAAGCAACTTTACTTTGAAGAAAGACCGAACTTCTAATTTGGATACTGGCGCTACACTACGCGATTTCGATTCGTATGCAGATCATGAATTTCCTGGTGGTACGTGGTACCGTTCCAGGAACGCCAGCCTCTTTGTCACGTTCCTCGATTTCGTCGGCTACATCTAGAATAAAAAGATCCGATCGGGCAGACATCGTGATATCATTTACCAACGTCGCAATTACAAATGTTCTGTGGTGTAATTTCGAGTCAGAACAATGATTCATTGAATCTATAGCACGCACAAGTATGGTTCCTAAGATCAAAAGCTATGCTTCCTACGTATATATACATATGTATTACACTTTTAAGTTATAAAATGTTGACGTTGACATTTTTTATCCATTGCCCTTTTATCAGCATTTTAGATTTATTTTCATTCAATAGACAATGTTATGTAAAGAAATTACAGAATTACTAAATTTATGTAACATAAGTTTCAAGTTAATTACTGTAGAATGAAATTAGAACACTATACTATACTATTCTATTGTAGAATACAAATTGTCAGTAATACGCTATAATAATACTACAGTTGGAAAATTACATTTTATTTTTATTCACGTTTTGTGACATTATTTTGTGCAATTATATATAATAATAATTTATTTTTAGAAATTTGTAGATCAAATTTTAGTTTTTGTGACATGTACAAATTATTGAACTTACGAGATTTCCGCACATTTCGATTTAAATATTATGAAATTAATACATTTAGTAACTAATTTTCACTTAGTAATACGTTAATAGTACTAACACTTAATACGATTTTATGGAATTATATACTGTAACAATTTCGATTTTTTCATCAAAAACGGTACATCATTAGAAATGTATATGTAATTTATCCTAGTACATAAATTACTATTTTATGCTTAAAATTAAAAATCAGAATCCTTTGAATAGAGACACGCATAGTTAATCGTCCTTTTTAAAGGGATCGTTAATGTTTCATCGACTCGTATCATGATTGATTGGCAAGGGGATAAGGTAGATTGCCAAATTATTCCTAAATCCAGTTTCGTTTACGTTAACAGCATTACAATTATCTTCATTTCTTCCCAATTGCATCACAGATAAGACAACCTTCGTAGCGATCATTGAATCTCATCATCAAAAGTCAGAACCAGCTACTTACAGCACGATCAAGGTTTCGAATGATACGCGTACGCAGCAGCCAGCACAAACTTTTGTGTCGTTTAGCGAGTACACCTGTCTCAGATCGCCGCAAACTTTGAGAGGGAAAAGAAGGATACCATCTCGAATCCAATCGGTATTGTTATAAAGTTATAAAAATTACAAAACACGAGTGCTCGCGAAAGCCTTATCGTCGCGTCAATTGGCCCAATAAAACGTGCGATGAACAAGTTTCGTTTGTATCTTTTGTTACAATTATGCGTGCTGACCGCGTCTCAGAAGACGGTTTTAGACTCGCCGATAAACTTGTACTTCTATCGTCAAATTCGTAATTGGTTTTTCCAAAATATCGGTATGTGTTTATTTAATGTGATTAGTTTACAACAATATTCTTTTTGTATATATAAATATATATATATAATATATATATAAATAGATGATGTATAATTCCCAGTTAATTTGCTTTTAAAAAGTTGCAGAAAAAAAGAAATATTTGTGAAAATGTGATGACTAAAGGAATGGCGCTTGTTTCGTTCTGTGATATTTAGGAAAAGTGTATGTAATTCTTGTTAGATTTACAATATGTAGAGAGTTTGTAATGTTTTTAGGAGCAAGTTGTTTTTGGAAGATTCATCGATTAATATTAGATTATTGATTATCATATTTTTTGGTCAGTTTACAATATTGATTACAGAGATATAATCTGTATGTGTAATAAGTCCTGTTATCAAGATTACAAAATTTTATACTCTATACAACATACTCTAAAATACTGTATTAATTACTCATTTGTATCTATTTAACATTTATGATGTTCCTTCAATTTTCCTTCACATATACGAAACATGAATTTGGAGCTAGTTCGCACATTTCATGTTTCTATATCTTTTTAGAAATATACGTTTAATATAAATTTATGAACAATAAAAATATCTCATTTTCGAACATTATATTTCATGTGCGTTGATACTTCGTACGTAATGGCATCCAATAGAAAATGTACGATACGAATCGCTGGAACGAAATGAGAAATACTTTAAAAGCTATAAAGTAGAAGTTGTAAAAATGTGTATGCAACACTAACAATGAGTGGAACACTTCAATGCATTAATATTACTTGTTGGTAAATTGTTCTATTACGTAAGAAGATGATAAAACCCGAAAGTAGTTGTATAAACAAATCTATACGAAAAATATGACAAACGTATAATGTAACATTTTTACGTTTGATCCTTCTAATAAGTCAATGTTGGAGATTCATTAATTACGAGCGTTTAAGTGTGATTTTACTTATGCTTTGACTCGATAAATATTCTATTTGTTATTTTAGATGATAAACGAACAACACAACGAAAATATTTTTCATTAAAGAACTATTTTCTATCAATATAAACATTGTAGAAATAATTTTAACTTTTCTATCAACATAATTACCTTTTATACATATATTGTGCTATTTAAATCACTTTGTAAAATTTTACTAATCAAAATTCTGTTTTGAAATGCTCAAACATGAAAATAGTTTCCTAGTTTTCACACGAACTGCATAGCGAACTGAAAGTTACTTTTCGTCGTTTTTGCATTAATAGAAAATAGTTTTGATTCTATGCTTGCGTAAGTGAAATCACAAAATGGACATTCGCCCAAATCGTAATGGGTGAGTCGTTTGACGTAATCTAACATATTTTCTAGGTGTAAGAAATGAGGGACGATCAGCACGAAATGAAAGAAAATTTCAAAAGCAAGTTCCAACAGACGTTCCATTTCCTTGTAACGTTACAGGTAGTTAAACAGTTTCTATCTATTATTATTACCAAAAAAAAAAAAGACAAAATCATCTTTAAATATTATTTCTTCTTATCTACTTTTCTAAAATCACCGTTTAATTTAAATTACAGATAGACATGTTTTGTTTGTGAAATTTGTATTAAACATCTAGAAATTTTAATATGCCTGGAGCGTCTATTTCCGTTTACTGGTACAAACTGCCAGATCTGTTCAATAACTGTCCATGATTTGTCCCCACCACTGCACTGGGGTGGCTTGCCCTTGAACCAGTGACGTGAATAATATGATACGATAGCAGCTTGTCTTTCAAGATCTGTATCGCATTCGTATCGGTGAAATAACACTAATGCAACGACAAAACTTTCATATTTTTTATTTTTCGTCAATAAAAATTTCCATTCATACATTGGTAAGATTTTTTTTTTATTAAAATGAGGCCAAAAAGGATACTCTTATAGAATTTGGTTATGTTGATTCAACTTATGAATTTTCCTTCCTTCTTTGCTGTCTTTTTCTACGTTCATTGTTATCGGGAACTTGTATAGAACTCGCTTATTTGCTTCGCACTGCTTGTTAAGAATCGCAGAAATAACAGTAGTTATTCAGCAGAGAAGTGAATCAAACCAGTTATTCTCGAATGGGACAGTTCTCTGTTTGCATATTATTCAATATGCGGCACCGCTTTGAATACTTAATAAATATAAGAACACGATTCTTCTTCACATACGGCAAGCGTGAAGCGATTTAAAGAATGGTATGTGAACATTTAACTTGGATTATTCGGGAGCAGAGTTGCCAAGCGTAGGGTAGACATGACGTCATGTAGGTCTATATACACCTATCTGACTTGTGCGCGCTCTGCGTTGGATTGCGGTACTAATCGGCAATTATGTCGCTAAGCACGTCGGACACTTGACTTATATTTGAAAAACATTAGAAGGTCCTTTAATCTCTACTTCCATGTTTCTAATAGAATGGATTGAGATATATGTAATATCGATTAGATGTAGGAGAAGACACACAATAGTAATGGAGATATTATTAATTTCTGCACTTATTTCGCTAAATCCAAGTAATGTGTATCCTATTACGATATGCGCGTAAGGTGATAAAATGTAGTATTTTTGTATTTAGCATATGTTCTGTGATTTTTTTGTCTAAATTTTATATTTTATGTATATGTTTTGTAATCACTTTATATTATAATATGATATTATAATAGAACACACATTACTTGGATTTAGCAATACAAGTGCATAAATAAATAATATTTCCATTATTATTTTGTGTCTTCCTCTACATCTAATCAATATCACATATATTTTTCAGTTCATTTTATTAGAAACAGAGAAGTAGGGGTTAGAGGATCTTCTTATATTTTCCGAACGTAAATCGAACGTCCCACGTGTTTAGTAATTGCCAATTAGTACCACAACTCATCGCATGAGGTGCACAAGTCGGATAGGTGTATATTTATTCGTTTACGTGACATTACGTTTTCCTTATACCTGGCAACTTTATTTGGGAGCAGTTCGTGAACAGCTTACGAACAATTATAAACCTCTAATAAAATTAGATTTTAATTGGTAAATTTAATGGATTTAATTTAAGCTACTTATATTTACGATACAAATTCTGACAGATATACAGGGTGGTTGGTAACTGGTGGTACAAGCGGAAAGGGAGTGATTCTACGCGAAAAAAGAAGTTGAAAATATAGAATAATTCTTTTTTATCCGTTATAACGAGACGTGATAAAGTGCACGCGTACCGAGCAAAAATTCAAAGTCGATTTTCTCGAAAACAAAGCCTCAAACGAAAAATTTTTATTCTATATTTTCGACTTCTTTTTTCGCGTAGAATCACCCCCTTTCTGCTTGTAGTTACCAACCACCCTATATAAGACCAATTAAGAAGAAGAATTGTATGTGTACATCTTCCATCCTCATAGAAAGAGAATGATTGCTAAGACAAGAGACCCGTATGTTTAGCAATACATCGTATCATAAACCGAGTCAGAATTTCTAACTGCACACTTTTTACAACATTGTTTTCAAGAAATTCTGACCACCCTGTATCAACAATAAATCTATTACACTATCCAATATAATACATCTATATTTTCTCATTAAGTAACTAAGCATGAACCGAAATACATCATGTTTGATCTCGTTTTAATCAGAAAGATCTTATGAATATGTTAATGAAAATTTCATTAACGGTAAGCCAAAAAAAAAGTAAAATACGGAAAAAAGAGTAAATTTTTGATGTATTAGTGTTGTCTTGCCAATATATAGTCCTTTAATCTTTTAATTCTAATCTTCCTTCTTTATTTGTTGTCCCTTTTTATGCCAGTCGGCGTCGGCGAAATTAGTACAAACAGTTTCAAAATGAAATCTGTTCGGTCCTGTATTTTGAACACTTATAGACGAAACGCTGCATTAAACAAGTATAGCTGACTCTTTTATCTGCAATCAACATCTTATCGCCCAATTTTTAAGTTTTGGATACATATATAAATAGGTTTAATTTCGTATCTGTATACAATTATTGAGATTTGTTGTTATCAATCAATACAATTATAATTAACTTAGTATTTTAATCTTATTACACTAATCCTTTTAGATGGTAGATCTCCCAAAGTTCCCGACTCAGTTCATCATCTGAGACCAGGTGACATAGATGTTATTGCCGCGATGGGCGATTCTTTGACAGCCGGAGCTGGAATTTTTGCAACTAATTTATTGGAACTGCCCATTGAGAATAGAGGTGCATCAGCGAGTATTGGTGGTCAAGGAACTTGGCGTACATATTTGACGCTTCCCAATATTTTCAAAGTATGTTACTCAAAAATTGATCACATACATAAGTTATACAATCATTAATATACTTACTATCTTTTTATAATTTATATTAATCACAAAAGAGAATATTGCTTTCATAGCCTGTTCTTCCTATATATAGGAATTCAATCCCAAATTAATAGGCTATGCACTTGGAGATTCTCTGACTACTCAACCAGCTTCGCAGTTAGACGTCGCTGAAATTGGCGCAATGTCCAGAGATATGCCATTTATGGCCAAACATTTAATCAACAAAATAAGAAATGACCCGAGGATAAATATGAAGAAACATTGGAAGGTTCGTGTTTTAGATAGAATAATTACATAATTAAATGAAAATAATATTAACATTCTATTATATTATCACTAATAATGAATTTTTAATAAGGAGAATTATGTATTTAGTCTGTTTATAATTTCGTTAAAATCCATAATATTAGCAACATTGCTAGTAGTATTGTATTACTATATTTATTATGCCTGAAAATGTATTCAAGTACTTTTATAGAAATATGAAAGTTATGTACAGTTTTCATATGTTTACTATGGCATAGAGAAACAAAATGTCATTTTACTTAACTTTTACTGAAATAATTATAAAAGCCAAATATATTTGTTTTATATTAGGAAATTTTTGAGTAACCAAGTCAAAGATGTTTAGAGTAAATATCAGTTTGGACAAAAAGTTCTTTTAATATTATTTTCATTTCTTATTTCATTGATTAAGTAATAAAGCCTTTGTTTCTATGTTTTATAGTTGATTTTCTTGTTCATTGGACACAATGATTTTTGTTCCGATATATGTGCACTGCCTTCTCCATGGTCTGTTTTGGATAACCACAAAACTGATCTAATTAATACTCTTAGGATATTAAGAGACAATATACCCAGAACTTTCGTCGCTATTCAGGTAATACCTCACTTAAAGGAACTCGTTGCTACGCGTGAAGGAAGAAACTCTTTGAAATGCTATATAATGACTACCATTGAATGCTCATGTTTGCTCGCTTTGCAATTCAGAGATCGAAGACAGGAGTATTATGAAATAATAAAGAGGTTTGTATAATTCAGGCAACTTCCAAAGTTTTTTAAATACCTTATATTTGTCAAGATTTTATTATGTTATATTTGCAATATTTATTTTATATTATATATTATATTTATATTTTATATTTTTGTTATATGTTTGTAAACAATTTTATTACTAAAAGTGATTATAACATTATAGAGGTTGACTTATTTTAAAATGATCCTCAACGATTAGTTAACTCTAGTTGCAGACATATTTTTCATTTTAACTTTAATTTCCTACTTTAATTTAAAGTGGTTAATTTTAATGTAAATTATATTAATTACCGTACATATTTCCATTACATTATCTTTATGCGTACGATATTACGATAAGGTAGGGTTATTCGAGTTAGAAGGATATTTTGATATTTGATGCAAGGTAAATCTGATTTGCAATTCGCAAAATTCAGAAGCTCTTTTTTAATTCAGATTGTTAAGCTCCTTAAATCCTGCATTTGGAAATAGGCTACTTGACTCGTTATTAGCGACATGACAAACAGTGAATTATATCGTGTACTTAGATGAACTTCTATTCATTAAAAGAAAATTTTTTTAATGATAATATTCGCAGTTGTAATTATCATAATACGATAGCGTGTGTATGTTATTTCTACAAGTTATTTTGTTGTTTATTTTCTTACTTCTCATACTTATTCGCTGACTTAAATAACCCTGTCCTATAGTCTTGCGGTTACACGAATCATTTTCTCATTTTTAATATATTCTCTTGCTAGCCCTAAATTATACATAAAAGGCTATATTGATAATATATGATGTTTGATAATATATGTATAAAAAATTTGATTGTTTTGTGCAAAGTACAAAACTGAGATGTTGTATCTCAACATCTTAGATAACTTAACCATAACCTCAAATAACCATAACATTGCTATATTCTTCTGATAGGTTTTATGTAGGTTAGGTTTAAGTAAGATATCGATTCTAAGATGCGTATGAAGGACATGCAAATACCATTTTGTCCCATATTTTAGGTGGCAAGAATTAGAAGAAGAAGTGGTTAATTATTCAGAATTTCATAGAAATGACTTCACTGTAGTGAGTTTACCAACTCTGAAACACGCAAAAGTACCACTTGCAAAGGATGGATTTGCTGATTTGTCATATCTTTCTGCTGATTGTTTTCACCTAAGTCAAAAATCTAATGCACTATGTAAGTATAATGGATGAAATTATATAGTTCAACAATCTTTATATAAGTAATCGAATAAAAATTGTTTCATGTATCTCAAGTGGCAAATAATTTATGGAACAATTTGCTAGAACCAGTTGGTAACAAGTCTTCTACTTGGACTCCACTATACGAAAGATTTTTGTGCCCTACTTCGGAAAGACCGTTCTTGATGACACGTGAAAATTCATACAATTTTTCCTACATTAAAGACACGCCTCTAGGTTGATATTATACAATTGAAATAGTAGCCATTGAAATTTGGTATAGTAGACATAAAGTGCAATTTTAGTCCACAATTAAATTTTCCTAATATAGTAAATATTTATTTATAACTATTAACAAAGTTATTTTTCCAGATATATCTGTTATTGTATGTGATCTCATCACGAACTTTATTCATTTCACAGCATTTTATATGTCATACTAATTTTCATTAGCGTTCTTATTTTTTATTTTTTAAATACTTTGATATACACAATATATGCTTTGATATACGCAGAAAAAAGAATGCAAACGTCGATGAATTTTTAAATTTCAAACGAAGGGTGATCTTAATCAATATTAAGATCACCCTTGTTTCAGAGATACTCAATGTGTGTTCTGAATTTTGAATGGTCCTCAGTTTACAGTACGGACGGCACATTTGCTATTTTTTTGGAAGTTGGAATTTTCCACACTATGTATTGTAAGGTTTACAATTCGGACCGCGTCGAGAGAATAATTGGCATCCTAAGCACTCGACGGATCCTCTCAACAGTCAATCACGTGACATAAACCTCGATACCAGATGAAACTCGACAATAGACCAAGGACGATGGCATCAATTGGACGTTACACTATGCTCACGACAATTCGACAGTTACAGGATTGGGCAGAAACAGATTCCCACTTCATAGGAAACGTTAACTAAAACACACCCCGTAGACTAATAGTTAGCCCTTAACGCTCCAAATGTGCCTCTCAAGCACCACCGATGTGCTGCGTTCTACTTCAAGTGTGCCTCTCAAGCACTGTAGATAAAGCCGATATATGCATCAACATATTGTTTCTTGAGAAAATCGTTGAAATGGTGGCGGAAATTGTTCTTTTGGGGATTAGAACTAACTAGTGTCAGACGACGGCAGCGCAGTGGTTAGCGCCTATTTCGGAAGAGGACCCGGGACACTCCTGCCAAACGCCGGGATGGTCACTATGGGATTTTGGTCGGTTTGAGTCCGACACTACCCCGTCGCCTTCCAGGGGGCGGTGGGGTATCCGCGAGAATTTCCCCACATAAAAAAAAAAAAAGAAAGTGGTTAGCGCCTTAGGTTACGAACATTCGGAACCCGGGTTTGAATCCCGGCGATTGAAACCCGATTTTTCTTCCACGATTTTTAAAACGGAAGAAAAATACAGCTGTACCCCATCAGCGACATCTACACCGGCCGCCGAACCCATCTCAGCCGGCCTCTACTCTAGGCAGCCGCACCTATCACGGACAACACATACACCTCAATGCAAAATTACGGATAAGAGAGCAAACCGAAATTAATACGCGAAATCCATCAAACACACCTGATCCAAGAGTTGAGGAACTACTCAAATCTTTACAAGATTACGGATCAGAATATCAAACATCACCAGAAGAATCTACACCCCGTCAGCATAATTTCCGCATACGTGAATTCCGCGAATTCAATCGAACTCCACTATGACCAGGAAAGCATGATGGTCATATCAAGGTTTATACCATGTGGTTTACTGTTGAGAGGACCCGTCGAGTGTTTAGGATGCCAATTAACCTCTCGACGCGGTGCAAATTGTAAACCTTATGTAGTGTGGGAAATTCCAACTTCCCAAAAAATAGCAGATGTGCCGTCCGTACTGCAAACTCAAGAATCCAAAATCCTGAGCAATGTGATGTCTAATTATTTATCTGTTCTTTATTTTCTATTCTTTTGTTCTTGATCACTTGTTTTATCATCTTCGTTACCATTATAATAAAATAAAAAATTAATTATGAAATATATTTCAGAAGAATCGAACTTTTTATTTGTTAAACATTATGTATATTTTATTCCGCCAAGTCAAAATTATTCAGTTTTAGAGAAAAAAAACTTCCACAGCAATCACCAAATACAAAGCCATTTTTTTCTATTTTTTTATTGTCAAAGATAATATTGTAAATGAGAAAGATTGTATTGTTATTGTAACCACATTTTCAAGTATAACAATTGTGTGTAAAATAATAAATAAAATATTGATTTATATATAGAATTATTATTTTTGGAAGTTCTAATATTCTTGAATACACGGGGACAAGTCGCTACCGCGCTGGCTGTGATAGCCGCGCGTGAGAGCGTCGAATATCGTGTGAGGATGATACGACACAACCACACTTTAAAAGTATATTTACAGACAATGACCATACAAACTTTACTTCGGGCAAGAGACGAGAATACAGTTTGATAAGTCTGAACTCTGATTTCATGCGAGTGCGAAAAGTTTGTTTTTTATTTTTAATTTGTGCTTTACAATTTGTCCAGCTGGACATTTGGTAAATTTTTCTAACTTTATTACTAAATAACATGTGGATGGCTAGCCCCAACAAGATACCATCTTCCAGTTTGGCTATTTTATTTCTTTAACGACGTCAGTGGGATGTTTCCTTCTTAGTCTTCTTTTTATATGGGTTTTGCTCGTTTCAGCAGCTAGCTGGTTTCGATGTGTTGCCAATCTTTCCTTGTATCTTTTTGCGTATTTGCCGATTTCTTCTTTGACAGTTGGTATTTTTACATCTTTGCGTATATCTTCGTTTCTGATATACCATAGGGTGTTAACTATTGTTCTGAGTATTTTTGATTGTAGCGACTCTAGTTTAGACTCGAGATGTGTCTCATTGCTGTTGTCCTCCATAGTGGTATTCTGTACGTCCAAATTGGTTTTATTATCGTTTTGTAAATTTTTAATTTGTTTTCTATGCTGAGTTTAGAATTTCGACTAGTTAACCAGTATATCTTCTTTTTATCCGTCTGCGATAAGTGAGACCGAAATGATCACTTAGGCGTAACGTGCGTGTTTTCTTTTTCCGTGGTGATAATGATTTTTGGACGACAATTTGCCCAATTCCAACGACAGTTTGCGACATTCCGATGGCGATTGGCATTATTCTGATGAGAGTTGCGAGCCCGAATCTTTGCACAGAGGTTCAGTTTGGAGAAATCATGCACGTTAGGACACCCTTTTTTTTGGACCCCCCAATTTGCCAGCTTATAACTTTGTGAATGTTGTTTTTTTCGGTTAATTTTTTATGTAATCTTAAAATATCAATAAACAAATGATAAAAAAATGGATAGTAAAAATATTTTTTGTTTCGTTTGTACAGAGCTTCAAAAACCACCCAAAATTCATGCCTCTAGACTAGAATACCCCTTTAAATAATTCTGCTATTTATTAATAAATTAATATTAATACTGTAATGCTAATTAATAAGTTAAATAATAGTTCTACTACTAATTTAAATGAATTACGCTATCAATTCTGTTGAGGTTTTATCTCAGAATAGAAAGAGAAAATGCGTGGATGAATGTATTATAGGATTTATTTGTCAGAAATATTAGAAATTCGGATTCTAGTGATTTCTATACTATACGATAATTTATTGACAGATGGATTTATTACAGTGGATTAAACAGAAAACGATGATTATTTAACGTGAACTTACTGCAGTAATGTGATATGACTACGATAATTCTCGACTTTCGATTAACAACTCTTGATTCTTGACTCTCCGGCAACTAACTGATGACCGGGGGCACGAGGCGGGTATGGGTTCTCAGGGTGTAGGACCACGCTCTGAGAAACCCCGACGGATCTGATGTTCTCCTACAGTCGAGTGGCGGCTGGTCGGTGCCTTTGACACCCGTCAGTTCGCTGATCCGGTGCGGAGAATTTCGAAGAAGTTGGTGGGCCCATGCCTGCCAAGACCACTCACCTCATCTTCTTGTAGGGCTCCCTGTCACCCTGCACCGGCCTTGACCGGGGTAGGGTGCGAAAGAGTGAATGGCACCAAGATGGAAACCTTTGTTGACGACCTCGGCGATATTTTTTCAAATTATTATGGAGAGCGAAACAAATAGAATAATTGTTTACAGTGCAGGGGAGGGATAGTCCAGTACCGGCGCAGTTGTGGGTAGTCAAGTGGGCCCCGCTGCGTCGTCAGCTCACGACCACTGCCATTCGGGGGTGAACCGCCAGGCCCCCGGATCGGTTTCTGCGCCTGGCGAGGAGAAGAGGAGATTGAGATCCGTGGACAGGCAAGAGAGCGCGTTCCTCGCTCGTGCCACGGTCACGGACGCTGGACCATTATCCCTTGAAGGATTTTGGAGGATCCGCACGGGGTCTGATGACGAGGAGTCGATAGCCTCGCTGAAGTCGAACATTTCGGTAGCATCTCGGCAGTCCAGGGGTAAGAAGCGCAAGATGATTTGCTCTACCCTGGACATTTCCGTCGACTTCGTGCACGATTTTAGAACGGCGACGGCCGCTGATATCAATGCGAAGATGATCAGGCAGGTCGAAATAATTGTTAAGGTGGCCATTACATTATTTAACCTTAAGGGAACTTATATCAAGGCTCTTAAGGATGCGGCGTCTACTCTTGCTGCTGGGACAATGGAATTCACCAGGAGGACTGGAATCGCCTGTAGCACCCGAGCGCTGATACCCGTGGAAGCGAGGCCGTCGGTGCTCAAGAAGGAAAATGGGGCCCTTCGAAAAGAACTAGCGGCAATGGCGATGAGCGCGCCCCGAGTGTGTTCTCGGTGTGGTGTCTCGACTGATGAGTCGGGGCGTCCTCCGAGAAGCGGACAGAACGATGGCAACGAGCGCTTCGCTGCCCTTGAGAAGAAGTTCGAAGAACTTGGACCCTATATCATAAGGGTCATTGAAGATAGCCTCAGGGGTGGACGACCCATTCCCGAGGCACGGCCTAGACAAGAACCGGTGGCGTTTGCTCGCATCACCATCACCACCCACTCACCATCGCTCCCTCGGGAGCAGCAGGGAGGAAAGGCGGTAGAAGTGCGGCGGAGAACCAGGTCAACATGGCTCCGCCTACAAAAGGTGCACAGCCAGGGAGAAGGGCAAATTACACCTCGGAACCCAAGGCCGCCGCATCGATAGGGACTTCAACCAAAACCCCGAAAGGAGTACCGGTTTCAACACCAAGGAAGGTTCTGCTCCCTCGCTTACCGCGATCATCAGCGGTTACTTTAACCCTGAGCGATAGGGCGAAGGTATCGCATGCGGAAGTGATAAATGCGGTTAGAGGGAAAATCCCGCTAGCCGAAGTTGGTATCGAGGCCGTCAAGATGCGTTAGATCATGACTGGGACTATCACTGTAGAGGTCCCCGGCGACAAAGACCGGGAAAAGGCGTCCACGCTGGTGACGCGTCTTGCACAGATCTTGGACCCGGCCACGATCTAGGTCGCGGCCCCAGCCAGGATGGCGGAGCTGCGTGTGGTCGGGTTTGACGTGTCCGTAGATAAGGAAGAGCTGCGGGATGCCCTGGCGCTGGCCGCGGGATGTGGCAGTGCGGAGGTACAAGTCGGGGAGATCGGCACCTCCAGAAGAGGTCTTAACTCAGCCTGGGTGCGTTGTCCATTGGCCGGAGCGCACAAGCTCTCCCGGGCAGCGAGGGTTGCCTTAGGCTGGTCCACTGCAAGAGTCGAAGTCATCGGGAAGAGGCTCTTGCAGTGCTTCAAATGTTTGGAGCTTGGACATGTCAGGGCGACGTGCGTATCCACGGTGGATCAGTCACACCTATGTTACAGGTGCGGCGAATCCGGCCACCGTGCTAGAGGCTGTCCTGCCTCGACACCCAAGTGCCCCTTGTGTGAATCTTTGGATGCACCTGCCGCCCACCGTATGGGCAGGACGGCGTGCAGTCCTCCCCCCCCCAAGACAAGGAAGAATAGGCGGGAACCCTTCAGGGCAGTAAGGCAAAGCGACAACGCGGCTAGTCAGCCGATAGTCGGAGGAAGCACTGCCAAAGCGGTAGATGGCCGGGAGGAGGCTATGGATTTAGTACCATAAATTCTATCGCGTCCTCCAGACAAACATGGGCCGATCGAGGCGGGCGCAAGATTTGCTCCTCCAGACTATCCAGGAGAGCAGGGTTGCCTTGGCGGTGGTGGCCGAGTCCTATCGAGTGATCGATTCCCCTACCTGGGTCTCGGCCCTGGACTGCTTGGTCGCCATGACTTGGACATCAACGCCAGGCACGTCTGCCTCCGATACCCTTCTTGATCGCGGCAACGGATTCGTCGCGATTGAGTGGGCCGTCATGGTGGTGGTGGTGGGTGTTTACGTTTCTCCCAACAGCGGCCGGGCCGCTTTCGACAGCTTCTTGGACGGGGTCCGCGACTGCGTGGGTCGATATCTTCCCCGGCAAGTCCTCGTTCTGGGGGACTTTAATGCCCATGCCACGCAGTGGGGAAACCCCAGGACGGACGCCCGTGGCCGAGAGCTGCTAGTTTGGGCTGCTGGCCTCGGGCTCCTGCTCGTCAACAGGGGTTCGGCGAGCACCTGCGTAGTGTGGAGGGGATGTTCCGTAATTTATCTTACGTGGGCCACCCCTAGTGCATTCCGACAGGTCTCGGAGTGGAGAGTGGACGAGGAGACTGAGATTCTGTCGGACCACCTTTATATCTTTATGGATGTGGCCCCCGAGGTCTTATCCGTTGCGCGGGCCTGCAGCGCCCCAAGAGCGAGGCGCTGCCGCCCTCTGCCACCAAAGTGGCGTCTGAAGGAGCGAGATAACGACATGCTTCAGACGGCAGCCATCGTAGCCCTTTGGAGCTGGGAGGCTCCCAAGGCTCGGTGAAGTATTGATGAGGAGATGGAGGCCCTCCGGCAGGACATGATCGCGGCGTGTGACGTCTCGATGCCGCGATCTGTACCCGGTGGTAGACGCAGCTCGGCAGTGTATTGGTGGACCCTTGAAATCGCGGAGCTTCGTGCCCGCTGTGTTTGCGCACGCAGATCGTTTCAGAGGGCACGCCGCAGACGGATTCGTGACGAAGACGAGATCTCCCACCGTTATGAAGCGTACTCTTGACGTACCTTACAGCGGGAGATCAAGGTTGCGAAAGACCGGTCCTGGATGGACCTTGTTGAGGCGATCGATTCCGATCCATGGGGGCGGCTCTACCGTATCGTAACGAAAAAGTTACGCTCCTGCCCCCCCCCCACTGACCACCAGCATGGATCCGGAGTTGCTTGCCGATGTCATCGGGACTTTGTTCCCACGGCAAGATGACGTCGCGAGAGAGTCACGGTCATCGTCCACTTTGTCATTAGAGTGGCGGGAAGAATTGGCCGTGATCGAAGAAGCGCTCCCGGTAGCGACGAAGAGGATGGCCTTTCGCGATGTGGCACCGGGTCCGGACGGGATCCCAGGCCGGGTTTGGGTGGAGTCCATGAACATCTTAGCTCCCCGTTTGCGGCATCTATATAGCAGATGTCTGAGGGAGGGACTCTACCCCCGGATATGGCGGACAGCTAGGCTGGTTCTGTTGCGAAAGGAGGGTCGTTCGTCTGACTCATCATCCGCGTATCGGCCGTTGACCGTCGTCGCGTGTCGTGGTGGAGTCGTTCGACCGTGGACGCGGTGAATCGCAAACGCGTCGTGTTCGTCGTTAGTTGTAGCTTTCGCAGGACTAAGAAAACTAAACACTACAGAAGATATATAGTTTTCCTAAAAGGAAACCCACTTCAAAAAATTCTAAAAACTAATTAGCGATTTATTTTATTTTATTTAATATTAACACTAAACTCACCGGCGTCGATCAAATTGACCGTTTTCAAACTTGTACACAAATTTTTTTTTTATTTGGAAGAATTTTACAATCAATTCTCATTGAGAATTATAAGTAAATTATTCTGGCGTGGTACTATAACTTAATAATAAGTGTTTATCGTATGTTTGATTCTAGTTGAATCTAATGCCTAAATCTAAAGGGTAATGTCTTTTTATCCTGCGGATCTGATCCGTCGTGTCAAGTAATTGCGTAACTAGCGGGTTTTGGTGGTTGTTAATTCTTATGTTATATTTATCACTAAATTTGGATATTTCTTTTTTAACTGTAGGTATCTTGAGGTCGCGATGTATTGTTTCCTTGGTAACATACCAAAGTGCATCTATTAAAGTTCTTCGAGTTTTTGATTGGAATCGTTGAAGAATTTCTATGTTGGAATTACTCGCTGTTCCCCATAGTTAAATCCCATAGGTCCAAACAGGTTTTAATATGGCTTTATATAGCATTATTTTATTCTGCAAGCTTAAGTTAGAGCGTCTGCTTATGAGTCAGTAGAATTTTTTTAGTTTGTTTTCAGTTCTTTGGATTTATCTACGATGTGCCGTTTCCATGTCATTCTTCTGTCTAGAATCATGCCTAAATATCTGACTTTATCTTTGTTTGGAATTGGAATATTATTTATGGTCAGCTATGGGCAGGATTGTTTTCGCAGCGTGAAGGTTGGATTTATTTTCATTTATTTTGAAGCGCCATTTGTGGAACAACTTTTCCATAGAGTCGAGACCTTGCTGAAAAGTTGAAGAGGCAATTATCGGGTCTGAGTAGGATGTTAATAAAGCTGTATCATCAGCAAATGTCGCTGTGGTTATCTCTGTTAAAGTTGGTAAATCGACAGTGTAGATGGTGAATAGCAGAGGTCCGAGGACACTGCCTTGGGGTATGCCAGCTTCTATTGGAAATGTTGCGGTTATAACGTATAAGCATTTAATCATGAACAGCCTATTGGTTAGATATGATTTTAAGATGAAGTAGTAGGTGTGTGGTAGGATTTTGGTGGAACAAAAATCTTTCATACCACACTTTGTCGAACATCTGCTGAATGTTCAGGAATACCGCAGAGCAATATCTTTTCTTTTCTAAATCTTGGCTGATTTTATGAGATGAATTTGCTCTATCGTAGAATGTTGCTTCCGAAAACTGAATTGATGATCTGGCATTGTTTTCAGATCCTCTAAGAGCGGAAGGAGTCGCTTTGTCAGCATCTTCTCAAATAGTTTGTACAAAGTAGGTAGAAGACTAATTGGGCGATAAGAGCTAGTTTCGTGTATTGGTTTTCCAGGTTTAGGGACAAGAGTAATCAATGATATTTTTCAAGACTTAGGATAGTATTTAAGGCGAAGAATTGTATTAAAAATAGAGGTAATGAGAGCAATCCCTTTTATGGGAAGCTCCTTGACAGCTTTGTTACTTATCTGATCATGTCCCGATGCTTTCCTGGGATTTAGACGACGGATTAATTCTATAACTTCCAGAAATGAGAAAGGCTCAATAGGAGGAGACATCTGGAAGGGAGAGTGCAAATATTCAGTTATTTCTTCTGCAATAGTGGAGGAATACGGTTTGAAGACATTAGTTAGGTGACTTGCAAACAAGTTGGCTTTTTGTATAGGGCTACGCGCCCATCTACCTTGCGGACAGCGAATTGGAGGGATTATTTGCAGAGTGAGTTTCCTGGATGCCCTCCATAGTGAGCAGTTGGAGTGTTCAAGAGAGTCTGATTGAGATGATTGGGCCATTTTCGAGCTAGTTAATTCAATTTGAAATAACTAGTCGAGAGGCTATGATTCGGGTCAGAGATTAGGAGCGTTGGATTTTTCACTAGTAAGTTTAGAAAACACTTGGTTATATCTGTTTCAATTCACTTTCGACGGATGGGAGTCACGTATTGTATTGTGAACTTCACACGTCTGCACGCTTCGGCACTCAACAGCAAACTGCTACCAAAGGTGTTGATGTTTCTATGGTTAGTGTTCGATACGTTTTGTACATTTGGTGTTGGCTCTGGTTCTGCAATTTCTTGCTGTGAGGGATAGTTGCTGTATGTTCTACTTCAAAGCGATGGAAACAGTTTTCGTTGTAGTTGTTTTCCGACTTCGCAGCCTTTATAGCTCGCTGGGTGGTTCCAATTACAGTTATAGTATCTTACTTCGTCTATTTTTCCTGCGTATAGGCAGTTTATTGTTAAGTGGTTTTCTGTACACGTGACATACGCCAGGTTTCTATTGCAATAATTTTTTGTGTGTCCGTATTGTTGACACCGTATGCATTGCGATATGTCCTTTTTATAACGAGGTTGCTCAATACTGTGTTTAGGATTTGTCTCATATCGAGGATATTTTTGTAATTGGTTTTGTGTTCGAGTTCTATTAGAAACAATGGCAATGACTGTTTTATATCGTATCTGGTTATACTGTTTATTGTTCTTACTTGGTATTCGATTTTTGTTAGTTCCTCACATATATTTGTCGGAGATGAAAAAACACGGGAGCCTTTGGAATTTTGGAAAATCTCGCAACATTGTAATTTAGATTCTACCATAGCTGTAACTAAACAATTGTAGTTGTTCATTGTTCGAAACTTGTGATAGTGAGCTTGGGCTCGAGGCGACAGCTGATCGCCAAACGTAGCCGCGGTCAAGGGATGAACGTTTGTTTAATAAAGGTATGGAGTAATAGTATAGCTCTCCTTAAAAAGGAAATAGTTGCAACACTCGACAGTGAACATTCCAACGGTCTCCGTCCCGTAACTCGCCACGTGCAGACCCTATTCTTTGAGTAAGATGATTGCCAGATGTCGATGGTCTTCGCAGTACGTGTTCAGCTAGCCTGACGGCCCGCTATAAATCTTAAGATTTTTAGTTAACTAAAGTCCTTCAAACAAACGAACAGTCTTTGTCCCAACTACGGGAAGTCAGGAGAAATTTATTTTCTCACGAACAGCGTCTCTCGCTAGCAACCTTCCCTTGAGGGCGGCTAGCATCTTTTCTAATCACCGATATGGAGATTGACCAATTAGCAGCAACGTCAATTTCCCTCATGATACATTTACACTGTACATGTGAATGTGTGTGTAAGCGTCAGAGGGTATCTAGGTCTCAGTTGAGACAAAAGGTGATTGGAAACCGTTAGAAGCATCTGGAAGAATTGGTTGACAACGTTCTTTAGCGATTTTGAAAAACTAATAATTTTTTTTTTATTTAATATTTCGCATTCACAATTTGTCCAATTTGGACATTTGGTAGAATTTTTTAACTGTTAGATTATCATGTGGGTGGCTACCCCCAGCGGGGTACCATCTTCGTGTTTGTTAGCTTATATTCTTTGTGAGATCTGCTGGATGCTTCCTATTCAGTCTTTTTTCTATGCTTGATGTGTTAATCGTTTCCGCAGCCAGCCGGTTCGGGTGTGTTGCTATTCTTTCTCTGTACCTGCTAATCTCTTCCTTGACCGTTGGTATTCCCAGGTCCTTCCGAATCTCCTCGTTTCTAACGTATCATGGGGCGTTTGTTATTGTTCTTAGAATTTTAGCTTGTTTCGATTTTCTTTATATGGCTCATTGCTGCTGTCCCCCATAGTGGTATTCCGTATGTCCATATTGGTTTTATGATCGTTTTGTAAATTTTTAATTTATTTTCTGTGTTTAATTTGGATTTTCGACTTGTTAGCCAATGCATTTGTCTCCTTGTTGTCTGTATTTTGTCTATTATTGATTTAATACGCTGTTTCCATGTGAGTTGTCTATCTATATGGAGTATTTGACTTGCCTTGTTTGTATTATGTGCGTGCCGTTCAGTAGGATGCTTGGTGGCATCTGTTTCCGCAGTGTGAATGTTATATAGTTGCATTTGTTGGGGTTTGCTTTAATTTGTTTAACTTTTCTATTTTCTATTGAGCCACTTTTCTATTGAGCTAACTAGTTCGATAATGGCCCAAGAATCGCGACCAGGCTCTCTTGAGCAAGACTACAACCGCACCGCTCTACCTCCCCCGTGGCAGAAGGACAACAACGACTTTAATATCGCCAAAAAACGTAAGCGAGAACCAGTTAAAACAAAATCAATCAATAACCAAAATCAAGCATCAAGAAACCACGTAAATACTCACAATAGATTCTCAATACTAGAATCTACAGACGATTCTATGGATGTAGTTGAAACTCCAAAAAATCAACACACACAAAAAAACCCTCCTTCCCCATCAATATTCACTGATGATGTCATCGACATTCAAACAATGACAAAGTCCATTGAAAAAGAAATCAACAAGCAAGAATACAAATTAAAAATAAATAATAACTAAATTAAAATTCTGCCAGTCAACCCAGACTCATACAGGAACATAACAAAACTACTAAAGTCCATGAATGCTAACTTACATACTTATCAGCTCAAGCAAGAAAGACCCTTCCGAGTGGTTTTACGCAACATCCACCACTCAGCAAACTTAGATGAATTAAAATTCGAATTTTTAAATCACGGCCATGAGGTTATCAATGTGAGTAACATAAGGCATAGAATCTCGAAAAACCCGTTATCCTTATTTTTCATTGATATAAAACAAAAGCTAAATAATAAGGAAATTTATAACATCAATCGTTTAATGAACTCTATAGTTAAATTCGAACCACCTTTTGTTAAAAAAGAGATAGTGCAATGTAAAAGGTGCCAAGGGTTCCGCTGCGTTAAATGTGCAGGTATCCATCCCACTGACCAGTGCACTAAATCACCCGAAACCCCAGCCAAGTGTATCCACTGTCAAGGCGACTATCCTGCCAACCACAAAGGCTGCCTAGCCTACAAAACCTTATATATAAACAAATATCCCAAACCCAGAGCCATAGATACAAGCAAACAAATACCCAGTCCTCCTAAAGTCACCACCACTTCAATCTCCTATGCCCAAGCAGTTCAAGGAAATCAAAATATTCCGAATATCCATAGGGACTATTCTCAAAATAGTGTCCCCAATCCACAAAATAAAGACAACGTCTCTAGTCTTGAAAAACTAATTGAAAAGCAATCTGAGCAAATAAACAACTTACTATCGCTACTAACAGTCATCATGGATAAAATATTACGCCCCGACGCAAAATAAAACCNAAGGCGAATAGCTCTCTGGAATGCAACGGTCTAGCTCAACACAAATTCGAACTAGAACTCTTCCTAAAACAACAGCAAATCGACATAATGCTCGTATCTGAAACCCACTTCACCGACAAAAATTACCTGAAAATAAATGGATATCACTTTTACCATACCCAACATCCCAGTGGAAAGGCCCACGGCGGCGACGTTATTATCATCAAATCCAACATCAAACATTACGAACTTCCATCATTCCAGAAAGACTACCTCCAAGCAACAAATGTACCAATAGAAGACTGCCATGGAACAATTACCACTTCAGCAGTATATTGCCTTCCCAGACACTCCATCACCAAAGAAAACTTCGATAAATTCCTCGAGGACCTGGGCAATAGATTCATAGCCGGAGGAGACTTTAACGCTAAACATACGCAATGGAGCAGCAGACTTACCACAGCAAGGGGCAAAAACTTTTTGAAATGCATAAACGCCAACAGACTTAATTACCTCAGCACAAACGAACCCACTTACTGGTCCACTGACACTACCAAACTACCTGACTTATTAGACTTCTTTATAACTACAAATATCTCGCCAAGATATATCCAAATCAACTCGTCTGTGGAACTCTTTTCAGATCATTCACCCGTCATAGCAACAATTAACTCAACAATAATCGAAAATCAACTTAACGGCTTTATTCACAACCAACTCACAAATTGGCAGCTCTTTAGGGAAGTATTCAATCATTCAACCTCAGCCTCAATATCCCTAAAAACAAACGAAGATATAGAAGCAGCCACGGATTATTTAAACTGCAGGATAATAAACGCCATCCGCTCCTCCACGCCTACTATAACTTCTGTCAACAAACGTGAATACCTCCATTATATATTAAAAAAAATAGCAGAAAAATGTAGACAAAGAAGAGTATGGTAGACTCATAGAACCCCAGATGACAAACGCAAACTCAACAACGCAACCAGAAGATTATCTAAAATCGTCAAGAATTACAAAAACGACTGTTTCCAAAAATATCTCGCCAATTTGTCCCCCACAGCAGACTCCAACTACTCACTATGGAAGGCTTCCAGGAAACTTACGCGCCCCCCGCAAATAATCCCTCCAATCCGCCGGCCGCAAGGCGGATGGGCGCGAGCCCTATAGAAAAAGCCAACCTACTTGCCAAGTACTTGTCTGACGTATTTAAACCCCACTCCTCCAAATCTGCCGCGGATATTTCCGAATACCTTCACTCCCCCTTCCAAATGTCTCCTCCTATTAAACCCTTTACAGCTACAGAAATCAAAGATACAATCAATCGCCTAAATCCGAGGAGAGCAGCGGGTCATGACCTTATATGCAATAAAGTAATTAAGGAACTTCCCATAAAAGGGATTGCACTAATCACCTCGATTTTTAATGCAATTCTTCGCCTTGAATACTTTCCCAAGGCATAGAAAATTTCACTAACTACCCTCATCCCTAAACCCGGTAAACCAATACATGAAACTAGCTCCTATCGCCCAATTAGCCTCCTACCTACCTTGTCAAAATTATTCGAGAAGATGTTAACGAATCGACTCCTCCCCCTCCTTGAGGATTTGAAAACACTCCCAGATCATCAATTCGGTTTTCTTAAACAACACTCAACAGTAGAGCAAATCCACCACATAACACACATTATCAGCCAAACCCTTGAAAAGAAAAAATATTGCTCAGCGGTATTCCTAGATATTCAACAGGCATTCGACAAAGTATGGCACGAAGGACTACTATACAAACTCAAAAAAATACTACCACACCCCTCTACTCCATCCTAAAGTCCTACTTAACCAACAGGCAATTCATGGTTAAATGCTTTGACGCCACTTCCGCAACATTCCCAATAGAATCTGGCATACCCCAAGGTAGTGTCCTCGGACCCCTGCTGTTCTCCATCTACACTGCCGACTTACCCATTTCAACCGAGATAACAATAGCAACATTTGCTGACGATACAGCGCTATTAGCTTCCCACGTGGACCCGGTAATGGCCTCATCCACTCTCCAGCGATGTCTCGACTTTATGGAAAAGTGGTTTCATAAATGGGGCTTCAAAATTAATGAAAAAAAATCCTCACGTGTAACCTTCACGCTCCGTAAGCAAACCTGCCCCCAGGTCACCATCAACAATACAGCAATTCCTGGCAAGGACTCAATGAGATACCTGGGCATGACCTTGGACAGGGGACTAACATGGAAAAACCATATCTCAGACAAAACGAAGCAACTAAAGGAAAAATTTAAAAAATTCTATTGGCTCATAGGCCGACGCTCCAAACTAAGTCTACAAAATAAAATTACCCTCTACAAGACCGTAATAAAACCTGTCTGGACCTACGAAATCCAATTATGGGGAACAGCAAGCAATTCCAACATAGAAATTCTTCAACGATTCCAATTGAAAACGCTAAGATCCCTCATAAATGCACCCTGGTATGTCACCAACGAAGTAATACATCGCGTCCTTAAAATACCCTCAGTCAAAGAGCAAATTGCAAAATATAGCAACAGATATAGTAAAAGAGTCAACAATCATCGTAAGCCCCTAATAACTTGGTTACTCGAGACGTCGGACCAGATACGCAGGCTGAAGAGACACTACCCGTTTGACCTAAGCTATAGATTTAATTAGATATTTATATTAAGTAATATTTACCTATTCATAATACTTACTTATAAATTATACTTATCTATAATAAGTATTAACTTATTATAAATAATTAGCCATGTCACTGCGCTACGCCAGAAAAGATTACTGAAAATTCTCAATGCGAGAATTGATTGTAAATATTAATAAATAAAAAAAAAACTATTACAGTGAATTCTGCATAAAACTGCATCCCCACCATTCTGTATCGGCATTTCTCAGTCGGCACTATTGGTTCTGTCGAACGCTCGTGCTGATATACAGGATGGTTGGTAGCTGGTGGTACAGGTGTAAAGGGGGTGATTCTACGCGAAAAAAGAAATCGAAAATGTAGAATAAAAATTTTTTTTTTTTTCGTTTTTCTACAGTGAGATCCGTTATAACGGGGCGTGATAAAGTGCACGCGTACCGAGCGAAAATTCAAAGTCGATTTTCTGGAAAACAAAGCCTCAAACGAAAAATTTTTATTCTATATTTTCTACTTCTTTTTTCACGTAGAATGACCCCCTTTCCGCTTGTACTACCAGTTACCAACCACCCTATATATGGTAGCAGCGCCCCATTGGGTCGCTCTTGTGAATTGGCAATGCCGCTCGACAGTATAAAACAAGTGTGAACTTCAACGTCGGTTCGCCAATCGATTTCTTGATAGATGTCGGTAAATATAAAAAAACCGTGCCAAATATAGACAGATCTGTTGTTGCCGTTAAACCATCGAATATATTAAATATAAGTGCTCTTTCTCTACAATAAAAATTTTGTGTTTTTTGTTCATTAAAAAAATTGTTTAAAACTGCCTGAAAAATACTTTACTCCTATTTAATGACTAAATATGCAAATTTTAAAAAATACAAATATTGTTCGAATGTTCTCTCATTTTCCAAAATGAATACAATTCAAATATACGTCTCATACATTTAATCTCATTATGAATTAGTTAAATCAAAGAAACAAGACTTATAAATAATAATTATACTTTTTCAGAATTTCGAGTTTGATCTTTGCAAAACCGTATAACAGCGTTAAAAATTGATAAGTGTAAAAAAAATTATATTACATCATAATGTCGGATTCTCTTAGTTTTCGGGATATTCGCAAATAACTGTAGTATCGGGAAAAAGGCCTAAGAGTTATAGAGTAAACCATAAACAATGTCGCGAGGGCCGAGGTGTCGTTCGGCCCATTAATGTGTCATCGGTCCTTCAAGCGAATAGTTTCGTAGAGAAGTCCTACGTGATCCTGGCCACGAGCGGTTGCGTACCACGTGCGTGTGGGGTCTAAGAAAAAGACAAGGGATGCGTGAGCAGAGAGTGTGAATCGAGAGAGTCTTAGTTGAAAAGTCAGAGAGAGAGTGTCGGTGGAGAAGCCACAGAGTGTCAATCGGGAAGTCAAAAAGTGCGAGTTGCGTTGCCGAGAGAGTGTTGCTAGCGTTGTCGAGAGAGTGTGATCCACGTTTCTCACGTACGATACTTCACACTAGCAACTATCTATCGAGAGAGGCTAAGATCCTTCCTAGTCCACCAAGCTTCTTTTATCCAATCAGAAGCAATGTTTACTGCCCTCACTTTCCTAACAAAAATTATCATCAACAAATCCGATGGTCCCGTGTCCTTAGACACACCCACCGCAGACATAGTATTGCCAGTAAAATTTCACTTATTCTCTATCTTTAGAATAGTCGACATATATTTACCGGTTTCTTCCCTTAGACCAGTCGCGTACTTGATTTATACATACCCATCAGTGTAACTAGCTTCTATGTAAAGTTGTTGAAGTGAACTGCGATTGTGATTATTGAATTCATAATAAAGTTTAATAAAGAAAAGAAACTTAATAGTTGTGTTACGGCTCAACCTTCTTGTTTTATCATCTAACCCTCAAGTTTACGTGACACTACCATAGACGCACAACTATAGGCAAAATTCACTGTAGTGGTGCCAGCAGTTTTTTGCAAATATCTTAGAAGGAAAAAGTTCTGTTCTAATCTCCTAATACTTATGGAGGGGAGTACTGTGTATGTGTGTAATCAGTATTTTATATCAAAACCTGTATTAAAATTTATGTTGAAATTGTTTATTTGTACATTCTTATTTCATAACGCAACGCACGAGTAATAATACATGGTTGAATTATTAGATATATTATTTCATTTTTAAATTGATTCTTGCACCGCATTCGATGGATTAGCAAATACCACAAATGTATGTGGCATGGCATGCACATATACAGTTATTTACGGAAGTCTACTTATACATATCTGATTATGTGTATGTGTCATATATGTATCTGGCTTACCAAAGAATTACAAAATTAGAAAAGAATTACAAAATTAAAATATTTAATTTATAAAAATTTTGGGGTACAATTTACATCAGAACGCACAAAATATTTAATTTTTTTACAATATCAAGGAGATGGCAGAACATTATTGATCCTTACATAGGACCTATAGGATATTAATATAATATTAAATTTGTATGATTGTGAAATCATACAAATGACTGCACTAGTGCTCATATTCCGGTACTTTGGTCGATTTATAGTAACTGTGGTTAATGAATAGACTGCGAATATTCTGTCACACATCATCAGATGCATAGCAGAGGAGTTCCGTAAAGATCAGACGTCTGAGTCTAAACGCTTCCACACAGCGTTCATATACAGAGAATCTAAAAGATAAAGAGTGTGTCAAGTAACAAAATTGTTCTATAAAGTTTGACACTTACAAATGTCAGTTGTATTGCTGTATATTGACTTCCACAACTCACTTGTCGTTATTAGAGCGAATATTTGTATATTTTGATCTTACTGCACCTTAGTAAAAATATAGAACTTAAATAGAGATTCGTTTCATCTGTTGCAAATTATAATACACATTCTACTGTGAGTATTTTATATTATTCGATGCTTCTGTGCGTTTTGCGTTCTTAAGTCTGTCACAAATGCATAAAAATCTGTAATCTAATAATTATAAACAATAATACCATTGCAGTTTGATGTATTCATAATTTCGTAAGTAAAGCGCATCTTGTCAAATGTATGCAATATCTGGATACTTTTATGCGCCAATGTATATACAACAGATGTATGTAATTTTTGTAAGATTGTGTTTTCTATTCTTTTGTTTCCTTTTTCCTAATAAAGGTGATAGTGAATAAATTATGCTATATTTTAACAATATGTCTTAATGTGTCAAAAAAAAAAAAAAAATTCGTAGATCTAACGGCTCATTTATTCCAGTATAGAATAAAGATTCTGCTATGTTCACTATCAAAATACTATACCACATACATAAATTAATTTTTCTATGCAAATAAGTATTTCTAAAATTGTAATATTTCTCTCAGCATATTTTTTTCTAATTTTTGTACATTTTTATCCATTTTGTTAACGTTAAATGAAACTCTATTCTATTCCATGTATTTAAGTTTTTTATAATATGATAAGATCTTTTGAACCTTCAATTTGAGAATCCAATTTTATATTATAAGCGGCTTAATGTCGATACCATATGTTTATAAGTGTAGCTTACATGAAAAGGTTGAAAGTGATTATTTACAAAATGTTAGTTTCAAACAGTCACAATTACTGTAGTACAATAATATCAGTATATTATAGATTTTAAACCTCCACGATGATTAGTAGATGACACATTTGTGATCCTTCGGATTTCGATCGTACGTTCAATATATAATACGACTTGTTTCGATATTTTGCGAACACTCTAGTTCACTTTTCCACCCTTGTCAGTTGTGAAATTGATGCTGAGGAGGCAACAAGACTTCCACGCAGTCCGCTCCTATTGCGATGGAGTAATTTTCGTAAAGGAGCGAACAGAACGGGAGAGGGTGATCTCTCAGATCTAGGATCTGGGATCTCCTCAGACTTGCACGACGACCCAGGGGATGGCGGTGAGAGGAACGACTCCCTCAGATGGGTGAAGATGCAGCAGTGCTCCGGTAGTAATTCGAAAGAGGTCCCGGGACACCACTGTTGAGCGTCAGGCGGACCACCGTGGGGTTTTAGTTGGTAAATGTCGGGGCTGTCCATGAAGATTTCCTCCCGTATAAAAAAAAAAGAAAAAAGTTCATTTCTCCATCTGACACTATTAACCCTTGTAGTATTTTGTAATTTTTTTATGTACCATCTAGAAATATTTTAGAGAATATACATTTTAAAGACATTTATTAAAATTAATACATTTTTTTAAAAATAAAGATGTCTTTACATTTTTCTTGTATTTCATCGTAAAGCGTACCTTGTTTTACATAAAAGAGTTATTTAGTCATTTCCTGTAAGCTTTAATATTTGGAAGATAATTCTTTTTTTTGGAAAAATGTTAAACATGTCTATATCAGTCCTCTTATTATATCTATACTTATACCTTACTACATCTATACTGTCTATATCACTTCTCGGAAATATATTTTTAAATATCATTTCATGAAAATAAAGTGTCATTACATGTGTTAAAATTGTATTACATATGAAAAGTAGGAATATCATCTCGGCTGTTAAGTGCGGAGAGGATTAAAAATATGATCGAAATCTAAAGAACATGAACATGAATATGTCAGTTTTAATAAATCTTTACTTAGACGTAAAAAGTATGTCTGTTATTAGTGATTTGTGTTTACCTACATTTACGTACGGATATACTATTGTATAATAGAATGCTGCTAGCGCAAGCTTCATGCAGCGTCGTTATAAAAGAAGGAGAATTTCGAAAGAGATTAACAGATCTAACTCTTACCTTCCTCTTCAGGAATCTTACTGGCCGAAGCCAGTTTGTAAGAATCGAACTAGAAGGCATTTATGACTCCATGCAAATGAAAAATGAATACTAATAAGAACTTATTCTCATACTATATAAATCATTTAACCCTAAAACATATAATAGTATTTGGTCCTGAAATCAAAAAAATTGGATCTTTCATGGTATTGACTGTCAATTTATTAATATAGAGAAATTATAAATAGACCTCCGATGTCTATTGCAAATTCGTTTTTTTATCAAAGCGACTAAAAATGTGAAACATACATAAAAATAGAGATTTATTTTAAATAAATTCAGATATCACAAATATCAATAATATAAATAAAACAAATAGTTTGGATATTTTAGACATTTTTTCTTATTACGTGTGCAAACTTTTGCACCTGCAAATATTCTATAAATGCATATACACCCGTGTACTAATTATAAACGCAGAAACTACTCGACCATTGGAAATAATCATCCAAATACACCTGTCTTGAATATGTTGAACATAATGAAATTTTTGGGTACGTTACGAACTCATTTCCTCTCAAAGAATTAATATCTTCGTATCGCGGCTGTGAATTACTCCAGTACATTGAAAATATTTGACTGTATGAACCAGTTTCCAATTCTCATTTTCAATTCTTCTTATTCAATATAGATTGTTTTTTTGCAGAAACAAATCGCCATGGCACACTTTACTAGCTAAAATTCGAGCATTAAATTAGTGTTGAGAAGTTGTCTAAATGCCTCTCTATTAACACACCTTATAATATTGAATTTCCAATTTTTCCGAGAAGTGACAAAATAATCTGTTATCAAATTGATTCTAAATACTTCAAATGTATGTTTATATGATCGGGGTTTTTATTTTCGGATCATCAAAATAATTTCTTATTACATGGCAATGAAAACGACATATTTCCACGAAATTAGAGTGAAATAAAACAAGTTACGTTAGTATAAGACTCGTATTAATATAAAGCACGTCATTATAATGTTAATCTGCGTGTTAGTTAATTGAAATAGATGTTATATGAAATTGGTTGTAAATCATGGTGATATATTAATTATTTATTATTAAACATCAATTTATTATGCATTGCACCAATTAAATGTATACAATAATTATTATTCGTGCACTTATTATCGAATTTACTCATTACTTAACGAAGTTTCAACACGGAATAAAATTACGATTACGAAGTTTGTGAAAACAACTAGACACTCAGACTTCACTTCAACTCACACTTCACTGTCTTCGTTGGTCTGTTGCAACCTACTGCATTACATTATGTTGCTTTTCACGGTATACCTAAAACTCTATGTTATCGATATACAATTGTATACCTAAATACCGCTCGTTCCCAACATCTGTGACATACATACATAATATAAGAATGATGAGACAGCTGATGAGAACAGCTGTTGGTTCTTTCTCCAAATGTAGTGATTAAATATTTATAAAGTGCATGGAGCATATACGTTGCATTAGTAACGTATGATTAACTGTAATTTAAGAATGGGAGCACTTTATCGTATATACATTTTTCATATACATTACGAGGTTTGATTTACAGTGTGTTAGTAATGATCTACAGAGTTGTCGAGCGTTGAGTTGGTTGAGATCAAGCTTTTATCATGAACAGAGTTACATTAGAGACGCGATTCTTGAAAATAACGAAAATATTTGCGAAACTGGGCGGGATTTGGCCAGATCAAAATAAAGTAAAATTCATTTTATGGGCTATGGTACATATTACCATGGGATCGTTTGTCGTTGTACAGGTACGTATCTATCAATTTATATAATAATTCACCAATATTACAACACGATATTGGTAACAAAACGTTCCATGATAGTAACGCAAATCACTTTCCATTGCTGCTCTATTATAGCCGGTATGAAATACAAATAAAATCCATAGATAGTCCTAATAATCTTCATTTCAAAACGTAACTCTCGATTTTAAAAGAATTGTACGCAAACAAAAAAGAAGGAGTCCTGTAGGATCGTGTAAAAAAATTCTCGGATACCGTAGATAATTTTAGGAAGACACGATTAACCCACTAATTAGGTGCTATCATTATTAAAACTTCACACCTAGCGAACTTTTCTTTTTGATATCACTTGGAAAAGAACGTTGTTACTTTTAACAAAATAATGAAGGATAATAAAAAAGTTGCATTTGTTTGAAGTTTAAACGATTGATTTCTAAAATAAAAAGATGTAAATAGCATCATCGCGATTACCTTGATAATAACTCTTAAGGGCTAAAGATAGAGGTAAAACTTATAAACAATTAAGAGTAGACCCTTGACTTTAATCCAAGGTAGCAAGAGTCGTACATATAGGTACTTTGGAAGTCGTGATAGAGCAGTCGTCCTTAATAGGTGCGACAATTCTTATGATCATAAAGCATGGTAATTATGTTCTGAACGCTGAAAAGGTAAGAAAGTATTTGTCAGTTATGACAAAATTCTTTCAGTTTGCATACCAATCTTATAAATATTATAGCTCAAGTCCCTTTTGAATGACATGTCCGAGGACTGGGCAATCGATCGATTGAAACAAGAATTTTCTATTATGACGACATACGCTAATAGGGGAAGCATTCTTGCGATGTTCTACTTTAGTAAGTTGAAATATGTACTTGCAAAGGTCAATCGCAATTTTAGTCGACAATCTCATTAGTGTACAACAAATTAATCTGGCTAACACTCATATGGATAAGTAAAATGCTGCAATTATTCAATAAATGCATAAGAAAATTTGAAGGGTTAATATTGAAAAATGTTGCATTTTCGATGTAAAAATACGTAATGAATAGCAACCCGCTGTCGTTTTGTGATATTTTTATTAGAAGATAAAATACTTGACAGAAGTAATATCAAAATGGGTGCCGACTGTCCACACTGTTCATTATTTTACATTTTGTAATTTAATTAATAGAATACGAATGTTTATATATTAATGGGAAACTCAGAGCTGCTAAAATGCACGAAATGCACGTAATATGTAGAAAAATAGAAAATGTCCAGAGAATAGCACTCAATGCTCTGCAATTTCATGAGTAACACAAATCTTTTTTTATGTCCTATCCTTCTATATACGTTTGTAGCAATAGGTATGTATTTGCATAAATATCTGTAGTGAATTAAGATAGTAACCATTTGCTTTCAGTAAACGCGTGTATATGTGCATTCCTTTTCGTACAACTGCCATGGACAATGCGTCTGGTACACATGATAAAACCACACAATACATCGCCACCCATGTTATACACTATACCAGCATACTATTTTGTCGAGGATGACCTCAAATATTATTACTACATTCAAATATATCTAGGCCTCGCTATATATGTGGTGCTAATCGTGTTCGTCAGTTGTGACACTTGTTACATGGTCCTCGTGCAGCATGCTTGCGGACTGTTGACTGTGGCTGGGTAAGCAAATCGAAAATTTCCTCCATATTTCAAATGTTATCGAATAAATTACACTGTTTCTAGATATCGCTTCAAGAATGCTATCAACGACTTTTCTTTCAATACGAACATTTCTGAAAAGAAGGTGAAGGAGACATATGACAGAGTACGCTTCTCTATACAGGGGCACCAACGGGCAATAATGTCAGTATTAGCCAGCGTCTCTAACTGTTATAATCAGGGACGGTTATAAACAAAACGACTAAAGGTTGCAGTATAAGAATTAGTAGTTAAGTTTATCTGGTTTTGTTTACGAATACCCGCAATAGATGATCAACATAAATATGGTTGCCGATAACCATTATACGTGGAAGAATTCTTTTTTGGTTACCGATAAACATTTTCGACTAACGAAATTTTTCTTACTTACCGATTACCATTATAAATGAGAATTCTTTTTTGTGTACTGATATCCATTATCGGTGACGCAATTTTCTTTTTGGTTACTTGTGACTATCGTTAATTTTTATTAACATTTGGATAGAAGGGTTTAACCTTTTAGGTACGACGCGTCACTATAGTAGCTTTCGCGGATGTTATTATATTAAATTACGATGCGCCACTATATTAGCTCACCCTACTGACTCATTCGCCCATCGTTTGAACTAAATGCCTCGAACTAAATCTTGCCCTCACAACGTTTTATAACAGTGTTAACAATATACAAACAGAATATATAGTCTTTAAGTCAGTGTCAGGTATCAATTGTAGCATCTCGTTAAAATAAATATATCATTATTAGATGCTCTTATTAACATACCGATCCGTACCCTTATAAATTTTTAGAATCTTCTACCTCAAAAAGTCCCTTCAAAGTAGAAAACGAAGAGCAATTTGAAAAACACTATCGCGCTATGAGTGTGAAAATTGTGACGTGGGTCTATGTGGTACCGTGCTTTAAAATATATCAAACTCAATTGTATTATTAATTATTAAAGTAAATTATTAAAGTTAAAGTATATGCATCATATCCTTAAGAAAAATTATAATTTAGTTATCAAAAACTTCGTTCCGATGTGCTAGGGAACAACATTATCCGTCACACATTGCAGTGTTGTATCATTTACGCGTAATTCGTGTTAAATTCTGTCGTACAAAGAAACAGCTCCGCGCAAAATTCAGCCGTACCTAAGGGGTTAAAATAAAAGGGGTTAAATTACTTGTGGGGTATCAGTAATGTTAATGGAAATGAACGATGGCTGAAAGTAGCCAACAATGAATTTCGTCGATAATGATTCGATAAGTATTATTGGCAAAAGAAGTTCTATCCATAATGATTATTCATGACCAACAAAAAATTCCGCCATGAATAATGGTTACTGGTGACAAAAAAACATCTGTATTCTCTTATATACAGGATGTTCAATTACAGATATAAAAAAATTTAAGAGGTGATTTTTGCAGCTAAAGTAAGATGAAAATGATGAATGCAGAATTGCCTTTTGGGCCTTGTTTTTTAGTTATTGACAATTAAAAATTAGCCGAAATCTCCCTGTGCGCAGGCAAACCTTCTTACATGAACGAAAGTAGGTCAACCTTGGTAGCGGGTTGCATAGTGATCCACAAATCGAAAGATAAATGGACGGCAGCTTACCTCATACAAGTCGTGGAGAACAATATTATGACATTTGAAACTTAAACCATTCTTCGTGATGTTTTGCAATACCTGCCTACTTATTAACATCTATAACAGCATATCGAAATCCATCTCATGAAATTTTCGAGTAGTTTCTTCTAATTCTTTCCCTTCATAAATAATTAATATTTATACAAATTTAACACACGCATCGCGATCATCCAGTTCGCGGGTGTCCAGAGAAGGATCACAAAACCACCGCGAGTGTGTTCCCTGTTAATAGAAAAATCGTAACGAAAATAGCAAAAGTTTTATATTACAGTAAATATAACTTAATATAGTCTCTGTTTTCTTCCAAACAAAATACACAATAAGCACGATAGGTACAACACGCACTGTGCACATTACACACCTAAATCACTTGTATTGGAACTAAATAAAAAGGATTTAAAAAATAACAAAAAATACAAAAATAAAGGAAATAAAAATTTCAAAGAACTAAAAATGAAAAGGCCTAAAGAAATCTACATCAGAATAACTTAAACCTATACTAAATTTACAATTAAATGCAACTTTATGTTTGTACAATTCTCATAATATTTCTCTTTGGTTTTCGAAATGATTCTGTCCTTCCAGAAGTGTTTTATCCTCCTATCAAATTTCTAAAATCGTTAAAATATGTTATGTAACAAGGTAGTAGTGAAGAGTTCATTCAGAAAAAGATTTATGATATTCTTCCCCAACGCTTTCGTTTTCTTTGTATCATTTTCCCAAAATTAGATAGGGACAGTCAGATATCTGAGGTACCTTTTAGAAGCATTGTTGGGTATGCCCATTGGAAAAACGAACAGGCTCCTCACCAGATGTGTTAAAATGTGTTAAAAATGGTTAAACTGCCTTGCAAAGATAGTACCATTTCGACAACGAAAACGAAAACTTAAAAGAGCTATTCAACGCGATAAATGCAATTTTTCATTTAGTTGCATTTGTATTAATTTGTATTATTGTACATTACTCTATAAAATAATACCTTAATTAGTCCTTCTAGTATAAGTTTAAATAATTGTTTGTGTAGTTTCTTTTCCTTTCTTCAGTTTTTGTTTCACGTGTATGTATGTCAATATTGTAACATGTAGTGATCAGTAATTTTTTTTTTATTTATTTATTAATATTTACAATCAATTCTCGCATTGAGAATTTTCAGTAATTTTTTCTGGCGTGGCGCAGCGACATGGCTAATTATTTATAATAAGTTAGAACTTATTATAGATATGTATAATTTATAAGTAAACAATTTGATCGAGTAGGTATTATTTAATATAAATATCTAATTAAATCTAGAGCTTAGGTCTAGCGGGTAGTTTCTCTTTAGCCCGCGGATTTGATCCTACGTATCCAGTAATCCAGTAATAACGGGGTTTCGATGATTGGTGATTTTATTGTTGTATTTGTAGCTATATTTGGCTATTTCATCTTTGAGGGTATTTTGAGGTCTCGGTGTATTGCTTCGTTGGTGACGTACCAGGGTGCATTTAATAGGGATCTTAGCGTTTTCGATTGAAAGCGTTGAAGTATTTCAATGTTGGAATTGATTGCTGTTCCCCATAGTTGGATACCGTAGGTGCAGACAGGTTTTATTACGGTCTTGTAGAGGGTAATTTTGTTCTGTGCGCTTAGGTTGGAGCGTCGGCCAGTGAGTCAATAAAATTTTTTACGTTTGTCCTTAAGTTGCTTCGTTTTATCTGTGATATGGTTTTTCCACGTTAGTCTCCTGTCCAGGGTCATATCCAGGTATTTGACTGTGTCCTTGCTGGGGATTGTTGTATTGTTGATGGTGACCTGGGGGCAGGTTTGTTTTCGGAGCGTGAAGGTTACCTGTGTGGATTTTTTTCATTAATTTTGAAGCTCCATTTATGGAACCACTTTTCCTACAATGAGGCAATTATCAGGTCTGCGTTGGAAGCTAGTAACGTTGTGTCGTCAGCAAATGTTGCTATTGTTATCTCGGTTGAAATAGGTAAGTCGGCAGTGTAGATGGAGAACAGCAGGGGTCCGAGGACACTACCTTGGGGTATGCCAGATTCTATTGGGAATGTTGCGGAAGTGGCGTCAAAGCATTTAACCATGAATTGCCTGTTGGTTAAGTAGGACTTTAGGATGGAGTAGAGGGGTGTGGTAGTATTTTTTTGAGTTTGAATAGTAGTCCTTCCTGCCATACTTTGTCGAATGCCTGTTGAATATCTAGGAATACCGCTGAGCAATATTTTTTCTTTTCAAGGGTTTGGCTGATAATGTGTGTTATGTGGTGGATTTGCTCTACTGTTGAGTGTTGTTTAAGAAAACCGAATTGATGATCTGGGAGTGTTTTCAAATCCTCAAGGAGGGGGAGGAGTCGATTCGTTAACATCTTCTCGAATAATTTTGACAAGGTAGGTAGGAGGCTAATTGGGCGATAGGAGCTAGTTTCATGTATTGGTTTACCGGGTTTAGGGATGAGGGTAGTTAGTGAAATTTTCTATGCCTTGGGAAAGTATTCAAGGCGAAGAATTGCATTAAAAATCGAGGTGATTAGTGCAATCCCTTTTATGGGAAGTTCCTTAATTACTTTATTGCATATAAGGTCATGACCCGCTGCTCTCCTCGGATTTAGGCGATTGATTGTATCTTTGATTTCTGTAGCTGTAAAGGGTTTAATAGGAGGAGACATTTGGAAGGGGGAGTGAAGGTATTCGGAAATATCCGCGGCAGATTTGGAGGAGTGGGGTTTAAATACGTCAGACAAGTACTTGGCAAGTAGGTTGGCTTTTTCTATAGGGCTCGCGCCCATCCGCCTTGCGGCCGGCGGATTGGAGGGATTATTTGCGGGGGGCGCGTAAGTTTCCTGGAAGCCTTCCATAGTGAGTAGTTGGAGTCTGTTGTGGGGGACAAATTGGCGAGATATTTTTGGAAACAGTCGTTTTTGTAATTCTTGACGATTTTAGATAATCTTCTGGTTGCGTTGTTGAGTTTGCGTTTGTCATCTGGGGTTCTATGAGTCTACCATACTCTTCTTTGTCTACATTTTTCTGCTATTTTTTTTTAATATATAATGGAGGTATTCACGTTTGTTGACAGAAGTTATAGTAGGCGTGGAGGAGCGGATGGCGTTTATTATCCTGCAGTTTAAATAATCCGTGGCTGCTTCTATATCTTCGTTTGTTTTTAGGGATATTGAGGCTGAGGTTGAATGATTGAATACTTCCCTAAAGAGCTGCCAATTTGTGAGTTGGTTGTGAATAAAGCCGTTAAGTTGATTTTCGATTATTGTTGAGTTAATTGTTGCTATGACGGGTGAATGATCTGAAAAGAGTTCCGCAGACGAGTTGATTTGGATATATCTTGGCGAGATATTTGTAGTTATAAAGAAGTCTAATAAGTCAGGTAGTTTGGTAGTGTCAGTGGACCAGTAAGTGGGTTCGTTTGTGCTGAGGTAATTAAGTCTGTTGGCGTTTATGCATTTCAAAAAGTTTTTGCCCCTTGCTGTGGTAAGTCTGCTACTTCATTGCGTATGTTTAGCGTTAAAGTCTCCTCCGGCTATGAATCTATTGCCCAGGTCCTCGAGGAATTTATCGAAGTTTTCTTTGGTGATGGAGTGTCTGGGAAGGCAATATACTGCTGAAGTGGTAATTGTTCCATGGCAGTCTTCTATTGGTACATTTGTTGCTTGGAGGTAGTCTTTCTGGAATGATGGAAGTTCGTAATGTTTGATGTTGGATTTGATGATAATAACGTCGCCGCCGTGGGCCTTTCCACTGGGATGTTGGGTATGGTAAAAGTGATATCCATTTATTTTCAGGTAATTTTTGTCGGTGAAGTGGGTTTCAGATACGAGCATTATGTCGATTTGCTGTTGTTTTAGGAAGAGTTCTAGTTCGAATTTGTGTTGAGCTAGACCGTTGCATTCCAGAGAGCTATTCGCCTTGGTTTTATTTTGCGTCGGGGCGTAATATTTTATCCATGATGACTGTTAGTAGCGATAGTAAGTTGTTTATTTGCTCAGATTGCTTTTCAATTAGTTTTTCAAGACTAGAGACGTTGTCTTTATTTTGTGGATTGGGGACACTATTTTGAGAATAGTCCCTATGGATATTCGGAATATTTTGATTTCCTTGAACTGCTTGNAGCATAGGAGATTGAAGTGGTGGTGACTTTAGGAGAACTGGGTATTTGTTTGCTTGTATCTATGGCTCTGGGTTTGGGATACTTATTCATATATATTGTTTTGTAGGCTTTTTTTTATACGTGGAGAAATCCTCATGGACACTCACTGTTGCAAGCAACAGCAGAGTAGTGTCGGACTCTTACCGACTAAAACTCCACGGTGGTCGTCCTGACGCTTGGTAGAGGTGCACCCGGGTTCCCTTGCGAATGCTCCGGGGGTGCATCTCGTCGTCTATCTCGAGTTGATGGGAGGCATCCTTGTCTATGTTCGGACGCTAGGGTGGGACCACACCCACTAGCGCCACGTTCCCTGCAGTTGTGCCGCGGCCCTGCGGCGTGTGGAGTCCCTCTGCTGCGACGCTCTCGAAGGATCGCGCCTTCTTTGCCGATCTCTTTCCGCTCGCTCCTTCACCAGGAAAACTTGCTCGCATTAGGAGCGAACGGCGTTGAACTCCTGGCGCCCCCTGACCATGGCCTCAACGTCCGCCACGGGCACTAAGCTCTCGCCAATAGCGAGCCGCAGGACGCGTCGCGATTCTGCCCACTCTGGGCAGAACTCCAGCGTGTGTTGCGCCGTGTACTCCTCTTCCTTGCAGTGGTGACAGATGGAGGTCACCTCCCGCTGAATTCTTAGCAGGTACTTCCCGAAGACTCCGTGGCCAGTAAGCACCTGCGTCATCCTGAAAGTTATTGGGACTCCGTCTCGGTCTCTCCATACTTCCCAGTTGCGAAGCACGGCGCGAACAGGCCGGTGTGGCCGCATGGCGCCTTCGCGCATCAGCCGAGAGCGCCATCGCTCCCAGATCTCCAGCTTCGCCTCCTCCCGGACGTTTAGGGCCGACAAGCCGTCTGACGGCGGCGTCGTACGCCCGTCCAAGCGCAGAGCCCTCAGGTGTTCGTACACCCGACGGAGCGCAAGAGCCCGCAGCTCGAACGGGGGGGACGCCGCCAGCACCGTCGCCGACGTATAGGATATGGTTCTGTATCCTCTCACTATGCGGATAGCGGTCGCCCCCTGCAGCCTCCTTAGCAAGATTAGGCTGCGGCGACTCGCCATCAGGTATTCGGACCACTTCCTCGTAGAGTCGGCGAACTCCCAATCCTGCTCCGCCGATGTTCGGTAGCAGGCCGCATAAGGCATTGGCTGCGGCCGTCACCCTCGGGACCAGGAGATGAAAGTGTGGTTCGAACGTCCATTGGCTGTCGATGGTGAGACCCAGGTAGTTCATCTGGCGTCTCACAGGGACCTCTTCTCCGTTGATGGTCACGGACAGTGCAGGGGACGGGCTCCTCTGCGGCGGCGGGCGGAGAACCATAGGACCTTTGATTTTGTCGGAGACACGCTCAAGCCGAGCGTCTGGATGACGCGTACCACGCACGCTATGGCGTCCTCCGTGAGATTCACGGTCCCGTTCCAGCAGCGTCCTCCGGCCAGAACCAAGGTATCGTCGGCATAGCATACCATGACTGTGTCCAGAGGCCTAGGACATCGGAGGACCGAGTCGTAGACCGTGATCCACAGGATGCGTCCCAACACTGAACCCTGCGGAACGCCACGCTCGACTGGTTTTCTTTCTTCCCCGTTCTTATCGGTGTAGACCATCCACCTGTCATTCAGGTATGCCCGGATGACCCCGACGAGGTAAGTTGGTACACCGAAGTGTCGCAGGGCTTCCACTATCCTGGTTCAGGGAATGGCGTCGAAGGCGTTCGCGACGTCCAAGGAGACCGCCAACGCCACGCCTCCTCGGGAAACCGCGCATTCCGCTATGGACCTCACCCGTCTCACCGCGTCCACCGTCGAGCGGCCTCGGCGAAATCCGTATTGGTTGTCGTGCCAGCCGGGCAGCCGCTCCAGCATGTGGGCCTCCAGACGGGCGGCAGCTATTCGTTCAAACAGCTTGCCCACCTCGTCGAGCAGGCATATTGGCCTGTACGCGAACGGCGTGTCCAGCGGCCGACCTTCCTTCCGCAGTAGGACCAATCTCGCCGTCCGCCATGTCCGGGGGTAGACGTTCTCCTTTAGACATTTAATATAGAGGTGTCGTAGACGGGGAGCCATGGTGTCGATCGACTCCACCCAGACTCGGCCTGGGATTCCATCCGGACACGGTGCCACGTCGCGGGATGCCATCCTCCTTGTCGCTTCGAAGAGCTCCTCTTCGGTGACTCGTAGATCTTCACTCCACTCCGTCGTCGTCGTCGCCGTCTCGTCGTCGTCAGAGGAGGGTGGCCCTGACTGTCTCGCGTCGCTATTCTGCCGCGGGAAGAGAGTCCCGATGACATTTTCCAGCAACACCGGGTCCATGTTAGCGGTCAGCGAGGGGGGGCGGCGGAGGTCACAGCTTCCTCATCGCCACACTGTAGGGCCGCCCCCACGGATCGGATTCGACCGTTTCGATTAGCTCCGTCCAGGACCGAGCTTTCGCGACCTTGATCTCCTGTGCGTCTGGACACTCTGTAGGCCTCGTAGCAGCGGGAGATCTCTTCTTCGTCATGTATTCGTCTACGACGTCGGGCCATTAAGAATCTTCTGCGGGCCCGAGCGCAGCTCTCTCGCATCTCCGCGATCTCCGGAGTCCACCAATAAACTCCCCGGTCGCGTCTACCACCACAACGGAACGCGGCATCAAGGCGTCACACGTCGCGCCCATGTATCTTCGGAGGTCTTCCGCCTCCTCGTCGACGCTGCCCAACGTGGTTTCCTCTCGGGCGTCCCAGCTCCAAGCAGGAACGATGGCTGCCGCCCGTAGCATCTCCTTATCTCTCTCTTCGAGACGCCATCTTGGTGGAGGGCGGGAACGGTTCACCCCTCTTCTCCTCGAGGGCCACCTCTATCAGTATATAGAGGTGGTCGGACAGAGTTTCAATCCCCTCAGCCACTCTCCAGTCCTGGATCCTCCGATACAGCTCGGAGGTAGTCCACGTGATGTCGACCACGGAGGAAACTCTCCACGCGATGCAGGTGCTCGCCGAGCCCCTGTTTACCAGTAGGATCCCGAAGCTCGCAGCCCAGTCGGCCAGCCATCTTCCTCGGATGCTCGTCCTAGTGTTTCCCCATTGCGTTGAGTGGGCGTTGAAATCCCTGAGGACGAGTACCTGGCGGGGAAGGCATCTTCTGACGCATTCGCCAACCCCGTCCAGGAAGTCCCCGAACGCGTCCAGGCCGCTGTTGGGGAGACGTATACTCCCACCACCGCCATTCCAGTCCATCCGACCGCGACATAGCCGCTGTCACGGTCGAGTAGGACACCGGGGGGACCTAGTGCTGGTGTCCACGTTATGGCCGTCAATCCATCAAGGTCCCCGACCCAGTTGGAGGCATCGGGAACGCGATGTGGCTCAGTCAACACCGCAAGGGCGACCTCACTCTCCCGGATGGTCTGGAAGAGCAGATCTTGCGTCTGTCTTGATCTCCCTATGTTGCATTGGAGGAGACGCTTGTGTTTACTCGTTCAACTCCATGGCCTCCTCCCGGCCATATTCCGCTGCTTTGGCGGTGCTCCCTAGTCGTGTTTCCGTAGCTGGTCCACGGATGTGTCGTCTCCTTTCGACTTTCGGGGGGGGGGGCGCATTCCATCCCGCACATCCTGTGGTCCGCTGGCGCCCCGAGTGACTCACATAGGGGGCACTTGGGTGCGGTGGCAGGACATCTTCTGGCGCGATGTCCGCTTCCGCCGCACCTGTAACGAAGGTGCCTCCGGTCCACGGTGGACACGCAGCTTGCTTGTACGTGTCCAAACTTCAGACATCTGAAGCACTACAAGGGTCTCTTCGGGATCGCAATGACCCTTGCGATGGACCAGCCCAGCTTCACTTTCCCTTCCCGGGCTAGTTTCCGGGCTCCGGCAACCGGGCGTTTTATCCAAGCGGACCCGAGGCCGCCTCTGGAGACGCCGATCTCTTCGACTTGTACCTCGGTACTGCCGCATCCTGCCGCCGAGGAAAGCGATTGCCGTAGCTCTTCCTTATCGAGCGAGATGTCTATACCGACCACTCGCAGCTCCGCTGTCCTCGTTGGAGCCGCGACTCTTACCGCGTTCGGGTCTAGCACCTCGGCCAGACGTGTTGCTAGTAGCGACGCCTTTCCCCTGTCCCTATCTCCAGGGACCCTTATGATGATGGCGCCTGTCTTCGCCTTCTTCATGTCAACGGCCTCCACTCCGATCTCCTTGAGTGGAATCGTCCATCTGGCCGTTGCGAGGACGTCGGCGTACGACATTTTTGCTCCCTCGCTCAGTGTTAGAGTTACCGCAGATGTTCGCGGTGCACGCGGGAGCGTGACCATCCTCGGTGTCTGTGCCGGTCCTTTCTTCACTGTGGCGGCGGCGCTTGCTTTCAGCGCGCTTACCGTCCTTGCTGGTGGGGCCACAGTCGCCCCTTTCTTCGCCTCTTCTCCGGAGGCAATCGTCATCCCGTTCTTCCTCTTCTTCTACTTCTTTTTCTTGTTCTCTAACACTCTCCATTCGCCACCCTCCTGCTCTCGCGGGAGCGCCGGTGTTTGGGCGGCGCGGCGAGTGGCAGAGTGTTCTGCCTTACGTCGGGATTCGGGAGTGCGTTGTCGTTGACCCCCGTATCGCTCCTCCATGGCCCTTACTATGGAAGGCACGATCTCGTTGAACTTCTTTTCCAGCGCGTCTATGCGGCTGTCCGCATCCATGCGCTCCCGCTGGGGACGGCCAGGTTCGGACATCGGGCCGCTGCACCGTGGGAACTCGTGAGCACAAGCAGCCCTCCTAGAGAGTTCTTGGCGGAGGGCCGCATTTTGCTCCTCTAAAGCGGCCAGCCTTGCCTCCGCGAGTCTCGATGTCGCTTGACCCTGTGCTGACCCCATCCTCCTGGGGGCCTCGTACCTCTATGATGCAGTGATGTAACTCGCCGCATCTTTCAGGTCCTTGATATAGGTCCCCTTCAGGTTGGATGATGTCATCGCAACCCTCATGATTGTGGAGACCCTTCTTCTGACTTCGGCACTGACATCAGCTGCCGAGCTCGTCTTGACCTCCAGAGCTAGTTCTTCCGAGACGTCTGGGGTCGTCGGCATGAGCCGCCTCTTCTTCCCCCTTGACGCCGTCGACGCCCTCGATTATCGCGACGCGAAATAGGCGACCGACTCTTCGTCGTCGGACCTCGCGCGCGCCTGTATTCCTCTCAGTGTTGATGGTCCTGCATCAGCTACCATTTCCGGAGAGAGAAAAACACTCTCCGATCCGTCCGCAGTTTTCCGCGAACCTCTAGTCACTCGTCTTGGTGTCTCCTCCGGATCCTCCACTCCGCTCTGTCTCGCCTCACCAGGCGCAGTAACACGTCCGGGGGCCTGGCGGTCAACCCTCGAACGGCCGTGGTTGCTCGATGACGACGCAGGTGGGCTCACTTGACTCCCCACGACTGCGCCGGTACTGGGGTATCCCTCCCCTGCACCGTAAACTGAATTTTTACTCCGAACACTATCTATATTTCTTTCATTGAGTCGCCAAGGTCGTCAACGAGTTCTCCATCTTGGTGCCACTCACTCTTTCGCACCCTGCCCCGGTCGGGGCCGGTGCAGGGTGACAGGGAGCCCTGCGAGAAGGTGAGGTAAGTGGTCTTGACAGGTATGGGCCCACCAACTTCACCGAAATTCTCCGCACCGGATCAGCGAACTGACGGGTGCCAGAGGTACCGACTAGCCGCCACCCGACTATAAGAGAATATCAGATCCATCGGGGTTTCCCAGGACATGATACTACGCCCTGAGAACCCATACCTGCCTCGTGCTCCCCATTGTTTTGTAGGCTGGGCAGCCTTTGTAGTTAGCAGGATGGTCGCCTTGACAGTGGATACACTTTGGTGGGGTTTCTGGTGATTTAATGCACTGGTCGGTGGGATGTATACCTGCACATTTGACGCACATTTGAAGTTGTGGTTGCAATATTTCTGCGTGTGACCGTACCTTTGGCATCTTTTACATTGCACTATTTCTTTTTTAACAAAAGGTGGCTCAACTTTTACTACTAAGTTCATTAAACGATTGATGTCGTATATTTCTTTATTGTTAGGCTTTTGTTTTATGTCAATAAAAAACAAGGATAACGGGTTTTTCGTGATTCTATGCCTAATGTTACTAACATTAATTACTTCGTGACCGTGTTTTAGGAGTTCGAATTTCAATTCATCTAGGTTAGCCGAGTGGTGGATATTGCATAGTACCACTCGGAAAGGTCTTTCTTGTTTTAGTTGGTAGGTGTGATAGCTGGCATTCAAGGTTTTTAGTAGTTTAGATATCTTTCTGTATGAGTCGCTATTAGCTGGAAGAATTTTGACTTGGTTGTTGTTTATTTTTAGTTTATATTCCTCCTTTTTGATTTCTTTTTCAATGCACTTTACCATTGTTTGTATATCGATGACATCGTCAACAAATATAGGTGGGGGAGGGGAATTTCTTTAAGTATGGTGAATTGTTGGTGAGTCAGCAACCTCCATGGAGTGGTTGGTGGATTGCACTATTGCGTATCTGTTATATGTGGTTACGTAGCTTGTTAACTGTTCGTTCTGGTTAGCGTTTGTGTTTAATTTCGCTGGTTCTATTTTACACTTTTTGGTGTTAGTAGTATCACTAGTATGGGGAAATCTATAGCACTTTTTTCACGGAGGAGGTAGCGCGGAGCAGTTGTGGATTTGCTCGGGAGAGCCTGGTCGCGAAACTAGGGCTATCGTCGAGCTAGTTAATTCAAATTGAATTACTAATCGAGAGGCTATGAGGCTATGATTCTGGTAGAGATTAGGAGTGTTGGAATTTTTCACTAAAAAGATAGCAAACATTTGGCTTTGTTCACTTTCGACGGATGGGCGTCACGCGTTGTTTTACGGACTACACAGAGCACTTGACACACGTCTGCACGCTTCGGCACTCAAGAGCGAACTGATCAGTAATTTATGTGGAAAATGTGTGTGGTTCATGCAAGACAGTGTTCGACCACTTTTAGTAGTATAATGGTCATCGGGAATCAAAATGAAATTCTTCTATCCATAATGATCATCAGTAACCAAAAAAGAATCTTCTCGTAAATAATGATTGTCACTAAAACAAAAAAACATTGATTATTTATAACGGTTATTCGTAATGCTTAAAAATTATTTTTTTTAACGTTTATTTTTTTGAAAAATTTATTCAAGATTTAATGATCGCTGCCTGTTATTTAAACGATTTTATTTATTTTCTGTCAATGACCTTTTTCTCACAAATCTTAGGATATATTTTTGGTCTCTGGACTTATAACGTAAATTGAAAAAGATATGATATAAGAATTTATATTTTAATTTTAATGACTTCGGGTGCGAATAACCATGATAAATGATTTAATTATTTTCGGTTAATGTTAACCATTATCGGCGACGGAAATTGTTTTTGGTTACTTTTGATACTCAATTACTTTCAACCATCGTCAACATTGAATTAGATAGATATCCTTTATAATTTCAGTTTCTAATAAATCTTTTGAGTGTTTGGTAATAATTATCTACCATTTAAACAAAAATTAATTAATTAAAGTCTTACAACTTTTTAAGCGACTGATATTTTTTGGCCTTATTTCGGTATTACGTTTTCATTTCTAATTATGCATTTTTCCGCAGTACTTCTGTTGTAATCAAGAAATATTTTCCTTGATTTTACTTGTAAAACAGGTTTCTGGAAAAAATTGAGAGCGCACACGTTACATATCTTTTTATGTGTATGGGCATAATAGTCTTGTGCGTTAGTATTACGATGGTACAGGTGAGCTTCTTTTAATCGACTTTGTATCGTTAAATATGATTCGTCAATGGGCTATCATTGTTTGAAATTAGATCGCTACGATGGAAATATGTATGGATTTTTACAAGTTTACCAGCTTTCTGATTATTCAATTCTTGCATCTATTCTACCTAACGATGCAGGGACAGTTTGTCATAAATTCGTCCGATGAGATTTACGATGCAATGTAATTATAACATATATTATAACACATTCTCATCACTTGCATTCTTATCAACCATTTGCTTGGCTTATTAATAACGTAAAAGAGTAACAAATTATGACTATACATGTATTTCTATACAATGTAAAGCATGTTAAGTAATTTGCTAGTTCTTTTATTCATTTATGATTTTTCAAGTTGTCCTCTATAATATTCCTTTTGCAATTAAAATAAATATAAAGTAATTATGCTTGCTATTGAGTCGTGTAAACAAGAAACTTCTATTTTATTTTCGCTTCATTCGAATGGTTGTTTGTACGACTGAAATGTTTATATTTAACATTTATTAATATAATATTAATTTATAGATTATAATGAAATTCGTAGATACGAGGCATCATGGTACAAGATGAGCACAAAAACGCAAGCATTATACATATTAGCGTTGCGGCGAAGTTTAACTCCATGCTATTTAACTGCCGGCGGTTTAATACAATTGAACATGCAAAGCTTTTCAGAAGTAATGTATCAATAATGTTATCTTCAATAATTACATCCGCTGTAACAATATTGGTAAATTTCAGGTGATAAAACTATGCGTTTCATACTATACAGTGCTGAGATCGACATGAAAAACGGATCGATATTCAGTGATTCACAGTAGAAGCATTAGTGAGAGCGATCGTTTTATCAATATCACGACGATTAATGTTGTAAAATAACTTAATAAAATTGTTCTTATATAATCTCGATACACGATATACATACGAGTATTATCGAAATAATCAATTAGAAAATAATAATTTTGTTTCTACGTACAGAAACATAAAAATATCTGGACACTTGTGGAAACTTTTTGTGAATATATTATGTGTATCATACGCAACATTTTGAAATTTCATTCACGTTGTTACGAATCCTAACAATCACAATTACATTCCTAAAATTTTAAGTCTATATAAAGATATATATATATATATATATATATATATATATATATATATATGTCGGGTTGGAATTTACATCAGAATTAACGTTAGGATTAAGGGCGCGTAACAATTCTTCATTTGGATTATCCATCGTTTTACAAAGCCGAGATTATATGTACACGTATATACAATACTTTTACAAGGCTTAACGACAATTGAGTTTAACGAATAATTTGTTTAATAAATAATAAGATTATCGAACAATATGATTAACGAATACTAAGTTTTATGAATAATAAAGATAACGAATATTAAGTTTAATGAATAATAAGATCACGAATAGTAATATTGATAAACGCTATTAACGAAGTTCTTGGGTTCAAACGAATCCACGGTCAACGGGATAACTCTTTACTATGCGTAGAATAATACTGACACAAAATACGTTTACTGAGACGCACGGTATAAACTACTCGAAGTGTCATTCTCCAATGCGATCACACGAATAGTGGCCTGATGGAAACTGTCCTCGCTGTACGATTGCATTTGTTTTTTACATACTCGTTGGAAGCATCGAGAAAGTTCCAATCGCCGTTGCCAAGCAACCTTTGTCTGGAGTCTGCCCGTCAATATAACGTGTGTCCCATTACATTGACACCTCCAAGGCACAATCCTATGTGGCCAGGCCCGTTCCTGAGGCCGCACGCCGCCACAACTACCTTTCCAGGGAGAACCATACAACCACTCCACACCCCCGTCAGGCAAAACGTCCATCCCGTGACCGTGGCTACGTTCGGCGACGAGTTGTCACCTCGAGCCCAATCTCGCTATCACAAATCTTGAACAATTACAATCAGATTAAACGACAACAATTGCGTAATTACGGTCATGATAAAACCCAGGCTAAAGTATTAGAGGACTTTCCCAAAATTGCAAAGGGAAGGCTCCGGTCTTCCTTTCATCTCCGACATATATATTTTTAAATTAGTTTCAGATGTTACCAATATGCCCCGTTACAATGCTAATGAAATTTCAAAATGTTTCGCATAATACGTACAATACATGCAGAAATTATGTATGATTTAGCATATGTGACCAACTAGTTTTGGCATTTTTTAAAGTAATACGGTAGCACCAGTAACACTAAGAAAAATATTAGTATTAATCATGACAAGAGGTTGAATATTCACACAGACATTAATCTCGTTGCAAAGTATTAATCTGGAATGTGGGCCGTGGGAGTAGAATAGCTTTAAATACGAAGCTATTATATACGTACTTCTTTGCTGAGAGAAGACAGATGGAAGACAAAACGTATTTTGGCTATTCGTGGCTCGACGATGAAGATAACGAGTTCAAAATCTGCATAGTTCACTTTGATATTCAACTATACTTTATCCTTTTACGTCTCATGGCCAAAGAGCTTTCCCATGCTTTTAATTATTTAAATTGGTTCACAGTATATCCATACTACAGTATCTATTCTTTTAAGTTAATTTTTATTAATCGTAATTGACCTTTCAGATAAAATGCTTCGACCAACTACTTACCATTGTTAAAGGTATACATTACAGGCACAGACTTAACAAGGAGGAATGAATAATTAAATCGTCATTCTGTTTTACGAGGGTCACGATAGCAGCAAGTACGCATTATTTACGAGCGTCATTGAGATAAATTTTTATGCCCGAAAGGAAGTAGGAGTATATATGTCAATTTCTATCATTTAAAAAACTTCACTGCCATTCTTCACTTGTCAGTCGTACATACAGCTGTGTAATATCGATGCCATCTTTCATTTTACGATGAACAAAACAACGATAGAAAAAAAGTATCTGAAAGTAGTGAAGACATGCAGTATGATCGCCGGAATTTGGCCCGATCAGAATAAATTTTCGAAACTGTTCACACGAATAATTATATATATCATTAGTGTGTTATCGCTTGTTACACAGGTACGTAAATATTAATTTATAATCAACTGTACTCTATAGAAACTTTGGTTTATTGATGTATATTTATGTACCTATTATACTAATAAATGCACTGCATTAGTAATCACACACAAGCATTGTGATGTTCCCCGAATTTTTCGCAAAATTCTAAATTTTTTTAATGCGTTATGTACAGTGAATCCCCAAAATATTCGCACACTAACGCACATTTGATTCTGACTTGTTATATCTCTGTTAAGAAATTCGAAAATGTTCTTATTGATAGATCATTTATTGTATTAGATTGTCCTAGAAGTTTCTTTCGTTTTATAAGGAAATAACAGATGTCTTTTTGTTTTATATTATTTTATTGAATTATGTACGATAATTTTGTTTTATTGAAACAATACAAACATAATTCAATAAAATAATATAAAACAAAAAATGTTGTGCATCTATTATTTTCATATAAAACGAAAAAAACTTTTGGGACAACCTAATACTTTGAAATCTGAATGTAGTTAACATAATATAATTAAACAATATTAAAAGTTAAGAGAGATCGTATTCAATTTAAGCGTGACAAAAATATTCGACACATCGCAATTTTCCTTCGCGATTTTCTTGAATGCGTTTGACTCGAAACATAGCTTTATAAACGGATTTCATCAAGTTTGTTACTGTGTAGTCAATTGGTATACTGACTTTGCGTGAAAGCAAGAATATTTCGTTTGATCTCCAGACTGAACCTGTCGTATCTCATCGCGAGAAAATTGTTAATGTGCTTAATTTAAAAAAGAGCACCGTAGCAGATATTGTCAGAAGGTTAAAAAAGAAAAAGTAGATTTGGCTCAATTCCGTAAAGTGCTCAGCCACGAATAAATAAATAATAAATATAAATATTAAACGACCGAGAAAAACGGAAATTCTGCGGAAAATAAAAAGAAACGAGATCTTTTATAGCTGTGGAATTTCCAGAAGACAGTTGAGGTATATAACGTGTCGGCTTGTTTGATAAAGAAACGAGTGGATGAATTAATAATAGTCAGATGTATTAAAATAAGTATAAGTTCAAGTACAGAGATAGTGTTTGCTGATGACGGTTTTAATCGTCGCTCGCTCAATGCTACTATACCAATCGAAGGAAGAATAATCATCTCATAGGGAGCACGTTCATACATTTATATTACCGGATGTTATCACAAAAAGTTAACCTTTTTGTGTAGCTTTAGCTGAAGATTACAAGAAACAGCAATAACAACCTATTCAAAGTTCTTTTGCTTCTAGACCTTGTAACCCAAAACACCGTTAGTGCTTCAAAGCACAATATTATGGATCTCTCAGTTTTGAATTTTCCGTTTCAACTTGAAACTTTCACACTCCAGCTCGGGCAACCGAGGTGAACAGACGTGTGTAAGCAATCGTGCGCTCCAGTGAAGTGACTCAGTTAAGTGTTACGAACAGTGATAGTGAGGGGAAGTCAAAAAATGCAGCAGCAGATACCAACAATCAAGATTGCAACCAAAGGAGAAAAGTATTATATAAACGGGTCGGTAGATTTACCAGGCGTAAAGCAACAGAAGCCAAACAACAACAATCAAAAAGATATGGATACAGAAGAAATGGAAGAGCAGTGGAGACAGTAGGAGTGCAGTCACGATAACGAAAGATGTTACCAGGATGAAAACTGGAAGCTAGCAAAGACTAGCAAAAAACGTAAAATAATACCAGGCACAAGTACCGCAAGAAACCATGATACAGAAAAGCAGCGATGGCTGCAAGAATTACCACTAAGAAATTCCTTCAGCTCACTAACGGAAGAAATAGAAGATGACCCAACAAGAAAAAACACAACTCAATCAACACACATTACAAATCCACCACCAATATTTGTCGAGGCCCAAATAATAGACCCGCTTATAGATCTACTAAACAATATAGTTGGGAAGGATAATTACACAATAAAACAAACTAAAATAGAACAAGTAAAAATTCAAACAAACACCCCAGAAACTTATAGGAAAGTGATAAAAGAATTAAAGGAAAAAAACGCTATTTACCACACGTACCAGCTCAAAACGGAAAGGAGCTACAAAATAGTTATAAGAGGACTACATCTAGAAATCAACACAAAAAAATTAAGTGACGAATTTGCAAAAATTGGCCATCAAACAAGAGCAATAAACAATATGACAAGATTCGATACGAAACAACCATTACCATTATTCTTAATAGAGCTTGAACCCAGAACCAATAACAAGGAAATTTGCGAAATCAAAAAAATTCTAAACACAATAGTAACTGTTTCGCACGTTCGCGGGGAGACGCGATCTCGAAGAAGCGCGCCAACGGGAGTCGTAAATTCCCGTTACGATTTGTTAATCGACGCCACGAATCGTTCGATCCCTTATTTCTTGTGGGATAATAAGGGTAGTTAAGATAAATGTGACACTGGTTTTAACAGGTTAACATATATTTCACCGAACCAACAACTTAG
>JACXIX010000019.1:0-110923 GCA_014737535.1 Bombus cullumanus
GCTAAGATCAGTACCGGAACACTAACTCTAGGTCGCCTAGTCTACTGTAAAGTCGAGTCGCAAAAGTCAATATTGAAAAGTCACCCCTAGAGCTAGGAGGGAATTGTGAACTGTGTTAGAAAAGAAATAAAGTTTCTTCTTATTTTTCATCACAAATTCGTTATTTTTATTTTTATCTGTCATTTTACGTGACACGGTCATCGTGGAGGTTTTAGTCGGTTGGAGTCCGGCACTACCATGCCGCTTTCCCCAGAAGCGGTCTGGTGTCCGTGCGGATTTGCGGTCTGGTGTCCGTGCAAAAAAAAAGATTTTCAAGAACTAAATAGAATTGCGGTCGCGGATCGGTATCCTCTACCTCGTATTGTGGATCAAATCGCGAGATTCCAAAAGCGAGATACTTTATTAGTCTAGACATGACCAGCGGGTTTCACTAAATCCCTATTCATCTTATTCTACGGAGTACACAACTTTTGTTACCCCCGACGAACAATACGAGCATATAACGATGCCATTTGAATTGAAAAAAATGCACCGTCTGTTTTCATAGAATAATTCTCAATGCCTTAGATGACCTTGCCATTCAGGGCAGAGATCTTCGACTCGTCAAAAGCACACCTACAAAATTAATCATTCGATCGATGAAGTAAGAAGGAGCAAGAGCCATTGATGGAGAGAACCGAGTATGCGAGCAAAGTCCCGCCTTCGCTGGCCGGTTATCAAGATCATTGATCCCACACAAGGAGCGAAGCGCAGCTTTTTTGCAGATGGGTGCAGAGGTCGAAAAAACGATCGGCAAAAGGATTTTTCTAAGAAGTAGGTGCATTTTTTTCTTATCGGGGACCGTGGCACGCCGGCGAGAAATTTCGTGAATGGAATCTCGTCCTAGGAGACACCATTTATTCCAGCAGTTAATTCACTATCGTGCGAGAAAGATTTACTTCTGATCGTTTGATAACATGCACCTCTAGATATGTATTATTAATGTGCTAAAGAAGCATGCGTGTGCATAATGTACTTTATATAACAAAATTGACAACTTAAATGAAATTTATCGATAACGATCTTCTCCTATTTTTCTCAAACTTCAAAAGTTGTCTGACGATAAAAAAGATACGATTTAGTTGAAAATAATTCAACGAACGCAGAAAGGTTGACAAAAATTACGGTGATCTGTATATCAAAAATATCTTTAGTTCCAATAGTATCCTATCAACATAATGAAACAACATTCTGAAGTATAATACAGCGATAGCCTCTCGCAGACATTTTCACCAGTTGCTGTTGAAACGAGCCATGTATGGCGGTAGGTCATCAACAAGCAGCTAGCTATTCATCGCTAATTTCATCTCGCCTTCATCGGCTCCTTTCGTGGCACGGTCGAAATTCGTTCAGAACTCGATGCTTCGAGCTCAGGCTTGGGCTTTTTTAACGCGCTATAATTTAATCAACCGATGAGCTACGGGCTACGCCCACGTATCGGCTCTCTTTTCCAACGACTTTCGAACTTTCCACGAAGGACGTGTCGGACCTGGATCATTGAACCCCAGAAACAGATCGTAAACGAGACCGAACAGAATCGTACGTCGATTAACATTCAAATTGCTTGCGCTGCTCGCGGTTTGCGACAAAGTGGCGCGTCCCGTTCCAATCTTAATCGTTTTCGATTATTCCATCCTTTTTCTGATAATACGGAATAACGCTGGCTGGTCCGGAAGTCGGTGAATGCCGAGGAATTAATTTCGTTCGCAGGAGGATTCTATTACGCGCGGGGAACCAACTTGGAAGCCGACACACAGCTTGAGGAAGTAATTTATTGGCCGTGGATACCGTTCACTTCTGATTCAGGTTCAGTCTCTTAGATACGGAATATTAGATACCAAGCTTAATTTAGTGGGGCTATGGGAAATCGAAGAAAAATTATTCTTTCATGGGCGTGCGTGCGTATTTGTAATTTCTTTCTAATTTTGTCGTCACTGAAAAAAAAAATTTGATGTCTTCCATTAACTCATTGATAAATGTTACGGGAGAAAATTTATCTTCCAAGCTTAGAGGTACCCTTGGTAGAATACTACGAGGTGCCACTATTATTATAGAAACGAATTAAAGTTTCAGAATATAGTTCCAGAATATATCACTTTGAAATAATAGAGATTAAAAATGTATGTCTTTTAGATTGCTTTGATTCTTGTACTTCACGGATTACTAAAAAGAAAATAAAATCACACATCTCTAATTTGTTTCTAATTAATTAGCACTTAATTTATCGTTTATCTTTTCGGTTTGTTCACTTTCCCAGTTTATTCACTTGCATTTTTAGTCTGGGCTTCTATTATTTTGTTTGATTTTCTTTCTGTTTACATTTTTAGTTTGTCAATTCAATTCGTTCTCTACGAAAGAAAGTCAACACGACAATTATTACCTAGTTTGTCATTTACCTCTCCGTCTGTTTATTTACACTTCAACCTTTTCCATTTCCATTTCCATTGTGTTTGTTTATCGCTCTACTTTACCCTTATACATCCATACATTTATTTACACTTTCGTCCTCGTTATTTTCAATCCCACTTACCATCAACCACTATTCAACGAGATTCTACATAATTAAAGAAATTATTCAAAATTCTAATTCCGCCACAAACTCGCAAAATACTTCGAACACTGTCAAACACCGAGTTTCGACTCATTGCTCAAAGAAAGAACTATAAAAAGTGCTACGACCATCAGACCTGCTCGAGCGAACCTTTCGATTCGATCGTGCACGGAGCTCGCACGAACGGCGAAAAAGAGGTAAAAGAGCCTGGTGGAAGAAGGGCGCGTAAAAAGATCGCGCGGTCTAATTGGCCGTGGGAAGCGAGACGGATAAGGCTGTGTGCAGGTGCGCTCGCGCGTCGCTTGTAACTTCGCTCAAAAGCCAGGAATCTGCCGACCTCAGGATATGTAGACGACACCTAGTCATGCGATAGTGTAAAGTCGTCCGAAAGCCAGGAATCTGCCCTCCACCCGTGAAATATGCGAATCATAGCAAAAACGTAAAGATCCCAGTCCTTTAGTCAGTAAGATAGTCTGTATTTCGCTATTGAAGTGTAACGTTGTCTTATTAATAAAGTATACTAACGGGCTAATTGCTCATTCGCCCCTTTCTTTATAATACCTCGTCATTTATTACGTGACACGCTCGTCGACGAGAGAGACAGGGGACGGGGTCGCCGATGGGGATTCTGTCGACTATTTCCATCGGCGCCGAGAAGTTTCGCGCGAGGTCACAGAGTTTACGTCGTGGTCCGTAATATATACCCGTCGATCGGGCTACGAGGCGGAGAGGATGGTAACGTTGGTACCCGAAGAAGGGCAAAAAGGGCGTGCAGGCGTGTACTCGATAAACATTTGATGAGAACTATTGGTTGTTTATGGCACGGTGATTTATCACCTCGCGCGCCTCCGCCAGACCCGCTAGCGATACGGCCGGGTCGGACACGAACGGAGAAAGATGGTGGAGAGAACAGTGACGAGGGGAGAAGGAAGGAGGGTAAAGAAGAAAAGGAAACGAGAAGAGGGGTAATGGGATCGGTCCGGTGGAAATAAGTTCAGCTATGGTTCATCTAGCGCGCGTGCGCGGAGGAGAGCGAGGGCACGCCCTTGGGGCAACAGCGGAGCGGAGGATACGTCGGGTTTTAGCGCCGCTTAGAAGGACGAAGCCAGGCCCCCGTCGGTGATGGCGCATTTACTTCGCGATAACCGCGAATAAATTCCACCATGGGTGTAATTATTGCGCCGGGATTAGCCGAGGTACCTTGCCCCGCGACCACTTATCCGTACCTCGTTCCTCAGTGAGGAGTAAGTAATGTCTCGTCAGCGTCCAAGACCGTTGTTCCTTTGGGATAGAGTTCTGCGATTTGGCCGACGAAGCCTACCCGCTCGAGCTTGAATTATCGACGTTTTTAAATTAGACCCGTTGCGTGGGCGATAGAGAAAAATTGGCTCGCTCGCTCTCCGTCGACGTATTACGCGGGCCCTTTCACTTTTCCCGTGCGTTCACGCGCGAGCGTCCACGCGACCCGCATGCGAAATTATTGCAGATAATTCGAAGCGTATAAGAGAGGATTCTGTGGGTGTAAATGGGTATATAACGGATCTGACAGACATCCAGATAGCGCAGTGACAGGAACGTGTGTAATAAACGAATGATTTACTGTCGTGGTCGATACTAGCATAGTATAATATTTATACTTATAGCAGGTTTGAAATTTGTATTCTAAGCACGACACTAGTCTTTTTCTTCGTTTTTTCGTTTCTTTCTTCGTTTCACATTTTTAGCGTCCTACTTTCTGTGAAGTTTCGTTGTGTTCGATTTCGCTAAAATTTTGAAACGAAGGGAGACGTAAGAATAATACAGTCAGTGGCCGCGTCGTTGAAACGCAGCCAATCGCGAATATGTAGAATCTCGTGGTGTAAGGATGCTGTGCGTCGTATAAATAGGCTGGATAATGATGCGGTTCTATATAGCCCTCCTTGACGAACGTCGACAAGCGTGCTTCTTCATGTATACATATATTTATATGTAATCGGGCCTGGCCTCAATAATCCATTGCCTTCCGCCGCTGCTTGGCGCTGATTCTTTACCATTGAATTGCAAGTGACGCTTATACTCGAGGTCCTTGCTGTGCTGTGTGCATTTCGCTTGTCACCGAATGGTTCAATTACTTCGCAGGTATCGTTGCGATTTAAGGCTGAGATCCAACAAAGTTCACTGTTCCCAAGTTCAGGATTGCAATATCAGAGACAAGATGCGGGTTTCGGGTAAAACTTGGGAGATCGAGATCGATCGACGATTTGATGCACAATGTTGGGAAATTATGAAATCGTGAAATTCAGTTACGTATTTCACATCGCGATATTGGACTGTATAATAACTAGAATAAGTGAAAAAGTATATTGACGTTAGAAAAGCGTACTCGACGCATGACTGGTAAAAGGTGAGAAAGAGGGAGAATGAGAGAGTCTAGGAGCCACGTCGTTGTCGAAGCGCCGACTTTCTCAAAGATTTCGAAAAGCTGACTTCTCCCACGCGTGTTCGAGCACCCCGTCGTTATTCACCCTTCTATCGAGAGAACAGGAACGAAAAGAGGCGGACGAAGTAAAGAAGGAAGATGAAAAAAGAAAGGAATAAAGCGACGACGTTTTCGAGTTCTCATTGTTTCACGGTACAATAATGGGCCTGCGTTTCGCTCGCACAGCGAGACCAGGACAAGTATGTGAAAAGCCGAGAGGGCGCCGTTCCAAGCGAAAGAAAACGAAGGAGTGTGCGCCCGCGCTCGCGAGGAGCCCACGAGAGCGGAAGATCGCCACACAAAGAGTGCGCAAAACACACAAACAGCCAGATTGCAATAATGGATGCATGTTGTACAAATACGATATCGGTTCGAGGGGGATGCAGGCCTAGCCACGTGACCCTTTCAAAAGGACTCGGAATATAACGAACACCCCCAATGGCGCAACCCCCACAAGGGGCACGCTCCGAGCTCGTGTCCTCTACCAGTTACCAGGGTTAACTTACAGGTCTATCGCTAATACGTGCTGGAATACGATTTTTCTTTTCCCCCGCTCCTTCTTTCATTCCCTGTCCGCAACATCACTTTTTTTTTACTTCTTTCTTTTCGTGTTGTCGAATCGTTGCTAGTTACCTTGATGGGCAATAATTTTGTGTTACGGTGACGTATACATTTCCGATCGGTTCACACGATTCCTGGTCGCATGATTATGGATATTAATCCGTGAATAGTTCCTGCATCTTTTGGTGCAATGTACATATTTAATGTTAGATAATATATAAATATAGATATATAAATAATGTAGCTCGCTGTAAAATTGAATAAATGGTAAATTGTTGATGTATGACGCTTAATAATGATCAATGGCCAAAGCTTAATAACCAATGAAAAAACTTGATAAAATTGATAAAATATATATGTCATGATAGTTATTCTTCGTATAAAAATTATAAAAAAAAACTGTGAATGCTTTTAATAATATTGCGATGTAAACTAGTAAATGCATTAAGAAGCATCTGAACGTCACTTGGATACTGCCCATAAGAAAATACAAAATTTACATAGCAGTGAACATGTTAAAGAATTTACGTGTATATCACTTCAATTTTACTGCATATTTCTCATGAGGCCACAAGAATGCTGTCGTTCAAGCTACCTACACTAATAACTAGACTGTGAGTGTGTACGCAAGTCCATAGCTTTAAAAACAAAACTAAAAGAATCGAACCTAAACACACCTTCTAAACACTTTACAATCGGTCGCGTAATATATTGTTTTCTCAGGAGACAAAAATATAATAAAATAATACACGTTCTTAACTAAGCTACTTAAATCTATATTGGGTGAAAATTTTATTCGAATAAAAATGTGGAACAAAATTTTATTCGCTACCAATGAATGAATATACTATCGAATAAAATTTATTCTGATAAAGTATAGTTCGTGTAAGAGTTTATTCGGATCGAAATGAAATCAAACAACTTATTCGTATAAGAATAAGGAATCGTTGCTCGAAACAATTCGAATAATGCTAACTGCTGGGCAAAATAGGCTAAGAGTTGGGAGGATCGTGATAGGAACAGTTTGGTCAGTGTTACAAGCATGACTTTCATTCCGAGAAATACCGATCGCGCTGTTCTCGATAAATCACCGGGACAGCTAGTGAAAATGTACGGCGCAATTTGCGGCAACACATCGGAAGTCCGTACTTAGGATACCGAACAACGGGAATCGGAGGCCGTGTAAAGACACGTGTCGAAATAAACCGCGTGCCTATAATAGCTTCTGAATTGCGCGTGCACACCCTTTGCTATTCCGATCGTCTGTTTCGTGCACGCTCCATAGAGTACCTAGTTGATGGGTGCTGAAACTACGTGACGTTTTTATCCTGGCTGCTATCCACCACGCGTGTCACCGATACCCTAATTTCTAACATCATTAAAGGAAAAATTCATGCGCAGATCAAAATTCGACGACTGAATTATATCTTGTGTCGTTGCAAACGTAGTTATTATACAGAGCGTTTCAGCTTTTTCTCATCAAACTTTCTAGTCTGAAGTATCGTCTGAATACCGAAATATATAATACATAAGCATATCGACGTATAAACAGATAATCGGATATTTGTAAAAATTTAAACGAATCGTTATATTGTAACAATTTGTTAGAAATAGAAATTAAACATTGATTTCTAATTTGATGCGCAAGAGGTGCTCGTAAACAATGGCTTTACTCGTTGATAGAGTTATTCCGAGGCCGTAATCGAACGAATATAGTATATCTATCGAACCCAATAGAGTTTCACGATTTTATAACATTTTAATGAAATCGATTCATCGGATAATCAATTATAGTTGAATTATTTAGATGGCGAATTTATAGCTAAAAATAATATAAGGTAAGATGAAGTAAATACAAGGGTCTGTGGACAGATCGTCGCGAAACTCGTGGACTAATTTCGACAGATTGATCGATAGTCGTTGGTGTGACAATCGGGGAATAAGTTGAAGCACGTCACTGGTCAGCATTTTTATCTACACATCGGTACGCAAATTGACGTGTGAAGTACACACTTGTATTCGACAGTTCAGCCTTCGAAGCCAGTGACGCGAAGCAGCGCGTAAAATAAAATCACTGTCGATTGTTCGAAGGAAATCACATATAAATATTAGAAATCAGACACATTGCCTGTGGTAGTATTAAATAGTTATTACTTGACTAAAGGCAGTTATATATTTGACGAATGTAAATATGCGAAAATATGCATGAAATATAAGAAAATATGCACAGATGCAAATATGTGGAAGCATATATAGAAATGCAGTAATATTTCAAATATCAAAAATAAGCTATATATTAATACATTTAAACGATAAAAATTTCTTTCATTCAAATTTTGTTTCTTTATCCGTGCTTAAAAAAATGGAATTTGTATAGATATTCAAAATCTACTTATAGGATTTATAATTTCACATTACATGATATCGATTTACTGCCATTTGTTTTAAATAAAGCGTTGTATAATACGATGCAGATGTTACAGGAGAACCACCTGTGTAATTTTTGCATGGAGATAGTGGATTGCACAAAAATTGTACAGATTTGATTTAATTGAATTAATTCGGTCATCTGGCTCAATAAATAGGAAAAATCATTTTCCAGAGTCAGCGTTAAATCCGACAAAGCGAGCACTCCCGGGGCATTGCAATCCTATAGATTTTCGATTACCACGAACGTTTCGGTGAATGATTTTTTAAAACACCCACGAAAACTTACGACGAAAAGATGATGATAATTGAGATAAAAAGTTCCTAGCTGTTTACTAAATCGTTTTTAATGTGTTTCGAGTATAGTTGAATCCGATGCGAAATTTAATATTCAGTAAATGTGAACGACTAGAAATATTTTGAATGGACTCGGCATTCAATGTCTTTTTTATGTTCTATGTTTTAGGGGTTGCTTACAAGCCCCTTGCTGTTTTCGTGTCACATGCCACGTTATCGGTTTAGTGTAGAGAAAGACTACAACGCTAGTGAAACAGTAGAATGTAGAGGGCGTAATAAAACCTCTGAGTGGTCGGTACAACAGAACTTGTGACAGGATGTCTCGTTAGATACCAGATGCCAGCACCGATGATATACAGAATAGACGTGACATTTAATGCTGTTTTTTATCGCACGTTTTGAGAGTCATTTGACCAACAATAGCAATTTTCGTATCGTATGCAACGTTATCGATTCAGTATAGTAGTGGTAACTGGTTTCATATAATTTCAGGCTATAGTCTATACTATAATTTAGTCAATAGTTTTTACCATTATACGTTATGTTTATCATATGTTGGCAAGGAATAAATACAGAGCTTTACTGCAGATAAAAAGTGACTCCTTCATTTTTTAATATTGTAATAGTTATAATTGCAATATTTTATTTTTTTAATAACCCTGAATACATTTTAATCATTTAAAAATCAAAGCTTTAAATGCTTTTTCTAAAGAATTTATTTTATTCCTCGCTAGTGATATTAATTTAGAAATTTAACTAATGATTAAAGAAGATATTCAAGTTCATTAAAGACATTCGCTATAAAGAATGTTCATTAAAATATAATTATTAATTATCATAATAGTTTAAAGCCTATTGTGTATTATTATAGTCACCTAAATTCTCTAAAAACTATTTTTTATCAACATTAAAGGAAATAGACATATCTACACATGTAAGTTCACTCATTGCCAAAGGATAAATAATTAGTTAACTTTCATTAATGGATAAACATCTGTATGAAATTTGCCAATCAAACAGACGATGAATCAAACAGCGTGAAGTACATGAAATACAAACAATCGAGTGTATCGAAGCGTAATGAGCCCCAGGAAAACTCGGTCGAATGTCTATCAGATTTGCATAAAGATTCTGAAAGCGAAACATTTGCCCCAAAATGCAAATCCTATGGTCGTGGTTAAAGTGGGAAATCGGAGGAAAAAAACGGTGGTTCGTGAAAGAACGGACTCACCAATCTATAATGAAGTAAAATTGGAAAATGTCGTTCTCACGAAACTTTTATCGATTCCATCTATTAAACTTTTTAACTATGTTACAGTATTTCGTGTTCGATCTTTTTTGCAACTTAAACGAACTTTTAAGCACTAAAATTACGATAGCTGTATATCTGAAGGGTTATTTACGTCTCAAGTTTCATGGAAGTACGACTTTCGAAGTTGCTCTCGTTTGGGATCAACCAGGTGATATTTAGTTCCTTGAGTTTCTCGATTCATCTTAGTTCCCCGTTATCTTATTTTAATTTTTAATTTATCATATTGGAAAAGAGGCAGTAGCGTAATAAATTTATCGACCTGAACAGATCATCAATATTATCACAAATGGGCAATGCTGACAAATCCAAAGGATGTTTCTGCGGGACCGAAAGGTTACGTCAAATGTAATATCGCGATTAATGTGAAAGGAGAGAAATTGAAAGTACATCCGGATACAGAGGGCGAGGACGACATCGAAGGGTAATTTTCACTCCAAAATACTTTAACACGTAATAACACTTACTAATTGTATGATATTAAGAATTTCCAAATTGAAGATCTTTAGACATTTTACGCCTTCAGAATCGAATTGAAAAGTAGCAAACTCCTTTATGAAATTAACATGAAATCGATATTCTACCTGACGGGCGTCTTTAATCTAAACCCATTAAAATACGCTTTGATATCTGCACGAAATTTTTATTTAAACTTGAACATTATAGGTCATAAAATTCACAAATCTTAAATATAAGTAGCATCATCCGATAGGATTTCATTTAATAAAAATTTCTTTATCTGTGAATCTATAAAACTCAAAATATCAGCAAAGATGTTGGTCATATTTTTTTCTATGGTTTCCAAATATTAAATGTTAATCATATCTATTTCCTATATATCCACAAATCTAAGATATTGTACCACATTTATTCCCAATTTTCGAGCACTTCCCTATAAATTTATACGTTCCAACACCAACAATTTAACCCCTAACTATACATCTGCATACATACTCGTATTGCGTTCTATTGCCCGTATGACAGAGAATAGAGACACATTCCAGTAGCCTTTTTAATGTAGTAGGGTATTTGTGCGTGTTCCAAAATCGATTTGGGGTGGATTCGAATTCGGAGCACATTGATTTGTCAGCCGATTAATGGAAAGCGAATAATTACAGGAACCTCTTGTTGCCTGTCGGTGGCGAATTTCTACCCTATAGGCAACGAGCATGCTACATTTTTACGATTTATCGAGCTGACGGGTTACCAGATATGAGCAGCCTATGCGTAAAAAATGATTTCGAAAATATTAACCCGTTCGTGCAGATATCGTTCGCTGGAATGAAGGTAATTATTAATTGAAATCGCCATCGATAATTCAACTTTCCCTATTCATTAATTTCAATCGTTTCAATTCTTACCTTTCTAATTACCAACTGCGTACGCATATGTTTCCAGCTGAGTTACCATTTAACTTTGACCATAGAAATTCAAAATGTAAAATAGGACACGATGACGCTTACAGAATGACCCGTTTGTTTCATTTCGACAACGTTTTCAGGAAACGACGAGCGAAGCATGGCAGACCTACAGGCCGCGATTTAATGAAAAGATTACGTTCAGAGAAATGTTCCCATCACTGTGTCAACGTGTCAGGATTGCTATCAAACATTGTGTTAATAGCTGTCGAACGTGTGTCGTGGCTTCTTACATTCTCAACATGAGCAAAATATCGAATTCTGGAGAGTATGGTAAATTCGTATGAGTATTATATATGCTATTGGAAATTCTTTTCTTCGAGTGTCGAGAATCGTGAGAAAAAGATTTCAAAAGATAATACAGCAGGAATACCTGTAACATCGAATCGAAATCGATAAATTAAACGACAGAATATCGTACGTAAACGAAATTCAAATAAGCAGTTGCAAACGAAACGTTGATTAACCACCTCTGTTTGTTCCGTTCTATTCGTACTTTAACTTCTTCTACTCTTTTTTTCGTGAACAGCTAACTGGTCTGCATTTAATGTAACCAACGTCGTGTAACGTTAGTTCGATTCGATATAGTACGATATACTCTTTTTCTCTTTCAATTCACATTCGTTCTTCCATTACCAATATCATACCGATGTTATAAACTGAAAAATGGATTGAAATATATTATAGATTAATTTTTTGTTTAAATTTTTGAAACAAAGGAATATCAATATCACAAGTTTTTTGTATGTAGTCATAATATGTGACTATATACATTTTAATTGTGTAAGCAATAAAATGGGATTGTAATGAATATCATTCAATCTACAGTATGATACGAAATTTTTCTGAATTTTTTTCTTTTTTTTTAAGATCAGGAAAGACAAAATAGCATGATATATTACTAGGTGTCGTTTTTATCAGGTTTCCTACCGACTTTTGGGCCATCGTTCCTTCATTTTTATGGGTCCGGGACTACAGAAAGGAACAGCTGTTTCGGCAAGTGCTCGATAGCTCTTCCTTTTTATCGCGGTAGAGTTCTTCTCTCCTTAAAAACTGAAATGGATGACTCAGAAACAACGACGGCTGGAATCAGTGCTGAAAGAGAGCTCGCGGCTCCTATTATCGAGGTACATCTGCAGTGATCATTCTCTTTTTTGTATATCAATTTCTATTACTACCTGATTATTTCATAAGAGCAGAATTTCAAATCTCGAAAATTTTAAATCTTTTACTTAGGCGTCAACAAATCTCAAGTTTGCAATGCTCAATGTTATAGCATTAGATTTCAATCCTTTTAACTATATGTAACAAAAAATGGGAAGGAAGTTTAAATGTAAAATAATAAGGAGAAATGGATCGTCTCTGACCAGACACAATTCTACAACGAATTACATATTATATTGTAGGGATAATATTCTATACAACCTTCTGTGCTTATATAAAAGTATGATTCTTTAGACAAAATTTGTGCTATAAATTGATTTTTAAGAATAATTGGAGATCAATAAATAAGATAAAACGTCAGTTTGTGTGTTATTAATATATATCAATTCACTGTCACGCTTCATTCTGCGTGTAACAAGAGTGAGCGCGTAAATAATTTATACAGTAACCCGACGTAATATCATTTCATTGATTTAACTACCTGTTTGCGTGATACTACATTGGCATGATGGTTGCTTTTGTTACAGCGAATTCATTAACATTTTCCTGTAGGATGATATTTTACGATATTTGCAAGGAATAGTTTGACAACTTTACAATATTTTAAGTTCTTTATATCTGTTAAGTTAAGGTTAAAAATTTCAATCTCTGCTTGAAATACCTTTTCATCTTTCGTCTAAATTGACAACCACTAACTCCCGGATCGTTTCTTCTTTCAAAGAGAAGCTTGTGGAAGACGGAAGAATATTACCTGGTCACTGTGTTATACGATATAAGTATGATCGATCGGGGAAAATTTTGGACGAAATCGATAAGCTTCGAGGTTAGCCTCGGGAATGCCGGTAACAGACAATTTGCTCGCAGCCAATGCTTTGAGGACAATAACGATGGTATTGGATTCTTGTGTATATTTTCTTCAACCACTCTTTTCGAATGATCGAAAATTGGGGAATATGGGCCCTGCCACTCGAACTTCCATAACGAAACTACATTTCCACTCTCCAATTACTTGTTAATACGATCGACAAATTGCGCTATGTACGGTTGCTCTATGTAAGATATGATCAATTTTCAACAGGAAACCAGATGTCAGACCGTAAACCGGAGTTCGAAAGCGAGACCCTGCCACGATCGACTGGAACATTGGATGGCAAATATAATTACGTGCCTCTGGGTTCGCGAAAACCCTGCCTCTACGTTAGATCTTGGTGGCCGAATCTCGATTGGCGAATGCACAACAGTAACAGCTTGGCTTTCATCGCTGATTTCCTAGTGAGCTTTGTTTGTTCTTCGATATCAAAAGGAAATTAAGCTGGATAAATCGTAAATGCTGTATTAAATTCGCTTCGATTTTCGAAATTCGAAATTAAATTCGACTTATTCCTTCGATGTAGGTCAAGTTATCTACTTCCGAACTTTTCTAAACACCTGTCATTCTATCAACGAAATTTTAGCTAAAAACTTTCGCAACCTGGTCATTCGTTCGCATTAATCTCTCAATAAGTCAGTGTACGTGCTAAAATTACAAATCGCGATTAATATAAGAGCATCGTAACGGCCAGCCGGAAAGTTCTTTCATTCGAAAGAAATATTTTATATATCCTGGAGTCGAGTTCTCACGGTGGTAGCGGGTAACGAGCAAGTTTGTTTCCAAACTAGAACAGCGATACCAGAATAATTTTAATTTGCCACGACAGGAGCAAAAGTTGGAACAACTAGAGGACATGGTCGAACTCCAACATCCAGACACTTACAAATTCTACAACGAGACGATTCGTGCCATGAAGAGCCATTGCATACATTATTTACATACATTAGACACGGGGCGATACGACGACGAAGGTGGCACCACGAAGCTCGATCGTCATCGCGTGAATCTATGCCGTAAAGAGATCGAGAATATCCTGAAGAGAATCAAGATCAACGGCGAACTTCCCAGTAATCACTACACGAGAATCGCAATGGCACATGCGTATCAGTATCTGGCTAAAGTGAAAAAGCTACGGGAAGACGTGAGTTGTATTTCATGTTTCTCCGTCACGCAGTTATTTCTGGAACAGTTGGCAAATCGAATAGCTATTTTTACTTCATTGACAACCGCTTATGTTTTTATGGAAATATCATCGAATTGCTATCAATTCCATATTGTACTTTTAAGTAATTATTTGAAATAACCCATAGTGATTATGAACGTCTTGGAAACGTATGAAGATGAAACTATCGCTCTAGATATGTTTAATCTACAGAAAGAGGTCTCTTCGAAGTACCTAGCTAACCTAGTTACTAATGAAATGTGAATATTTTTGTCGTCGATATAAAGATTAAGAAGGAACTAATCTTGATTCCAATTACATTTGTGATTCTGTAAACTATTAAGTTTCTACGACATTTTTTACTTTCCTATTTACTTGGAAAATGTTATAAATATTCTCTAGCAAATTCTTTAACCTCCACTTTCCTCCATTCGACATAAACGTTCCCCGGTCTACTTACAAGTCTTACCAGGTCTATATGTATTCAATTTACATCTTCGTTGTAGAGAGACGGAAAGAAGAAGTTTTAAACACTTCAATGAGACGGTAAAAGCTTTACGCTGACTTTTTCCCTTTACCAGCTTGTTTCGGACAAACACAAAAAACTAATCCTCGGAGAACAAGGAACAAAGTTGCTTCTAAATTTGCATATCTTTTTTCCTCGTGATCTTGTGTTCCTTCTCCCGTGAAGAATTTCCCATGGAGAACGCAAGATAATGATGCGCTGCCCTTTCTACTCATAGACATTGCAAATCGTCATGAAATATTTAAACGCGAGCGTCCTTCTTGTTCCGCGCTCCTCCATGGAAAATTCATTTTACCGTGAGCAACACAAGACTTCTTACAAATTTACCAGCCCCAGCATGGCCTACCTGACGTTTTCATTTGGATGATAGCCGGCTCGAAACGAGTGGCGTACGCGCGATTTCCAGCCGAACGAATCATTTATTCAGAAGAAATGACCGAGAAGGGATCATTGTGCGGTCAGAAGGTTGACGTATTTTTGGTACATCCACGGGATGAGGAAGATGCCGATTACATGGCCTGCAAGCTTGAAATTTTTCTGTGGCTTGGAAACGCCGAGTATATAGGAGCTTGTTGGGCCTCGATTCCACCCGGTTACAAGGTGGACCACGAGAGAAACATTGATTCGTTTCCCAAATATTTGGAGTATACACGTTCCACGGTATAAAAATTTCTCGTTGGTGAGAATTTCAGAGCAAGGTCAAGTTTAGACGCGTCTCGTTTCGTAGCTTGAGCCAGGGGCTTTAATTAATCCCTGGCATTCAAGAAACGTCAGGCAAAAACGAGGGTATATTTTTCTTTGCCAAGAATACCTTCTTTTCCTTCCTTTCTAATTGCCACGTCACGCACTGGATTACATTCATAACTTCCAATATCAACGACAGTTTATCTACTCTTCTCTTTGATAATTAACATTCCTTTGTTTTATTCCTTTTGTCGAGGGTTTTATTTGAATCAAGGAAGCTTTTTGACGTTGATGTGATGAAATGCAATTTAGTATCAGATACTTTCATTACACTAGAGAAATTTAAACAATCGAAACGGCACGCATTCCTGACAACTACAACGCGAAATTATAATTTTAATCTTCGCCGCAATGCATTCCCCGAGCGCACACACCTTTTACACGGAATTGAATGTGCGTTAAATTGTTATCGCTTGACATCATAAATTCAACGCGTTTGTCCTTAAAAAGCTTTCTTCTCGTAATATCCTTCGACGAAAGAGTTAATCTTTGAATGCATTGTATCCAAATGTAATAAAACATTTCGAAATCATTAATTTACGTGACATAAGTCTATAGAGAAATAATTTGAGCGTTCCGATAATATAAATGAATTGAAACAAACAATGTATTAAATGTTGTAGTATATCCGCTACGTTACAAAATATAGTATATTATCAAATACACTATGCATCACTGTGCATTCAACCTACAACAAAAGGTGCCAATATCATCAATCTTTCCATCGAGATTCACATCAACGAACAATCAAAATATCCTGATCGAAGAATCCAGGTTTTAGTAGCTATCATTTTTTTTTCTTAATTTAAGCGTCACCTGAAACGAGATTCAACGTCTCAAAAATCAAACTTGACGTTGATCCATCTTAAATATCTAACTATTCCACAGACGCATTAATGTAATATCGTTAGAAATATTTCGAACGAAACGACGAAATGAGTTTGTCATCTGTTGCGTTGCAGACATTTCAGTTGCGAGCTCACATATTCCAAGGTCGTTTTGATCCCGGCATGGATGCATCCGGTTTATTGGATCCGATCGTGCGTGTCACGTTTCACGGTTATACGGCCTCCACCAGAGTAAGTTTCGTATCGATAATTCACCCACGCTTCCTGAGGTGACGCGAGAACTCGTCGCGTTATTATTACCGCGGAGATTTCCGCGGTTCCATTCCTCGAAGGTTCCACGTTATTTGTAAATGGATTTCCACAGAATTCGCTGGCAATCTGTTTCACGAGCAGCGATTTAGAGTTCTTTCGATTTTCTATCTCGAACGTCCGTTTAAATATTTCAAGGATTGGTACTTTTCAAACGTCGAATCGTAAGCGGAAATTTCTCGGTTTCTGGAAAGGTACTTTGAGGGATTGAAAGTATTCTAAATTTTCCAGGTTATTAAGCAGACGCTGGATCCGTTTTGGGATCAAACTTTGATACTACCGCCGAAAACTATTCATGGGACGAAGGAGTACATTAAATCAAATCCGCCTAAAGCGATTTTGCAAGTGTACGATGAGGATATATGCGTAAGTGAAATGCTTTTTTAAATTCATAGAAGTAAATTTCTAGGCTGTATTTCCCAATGGTACTGTTTTCGACCAAGTCGCGGGGAGATGTATTCGCGAGATATCACGTCAACGGGAGTCGTAAATTCCCGTTATGATTATAATAATCGACACCACGAATTGATCGATCCCCGTATTTCGGTTAGGACAATAGGAGTGGTTGATTTTATATAACACTACGGTTAACACATTAGAATATATATTTTCAACAACGATTTACAATATGGACAAACGTTATGTAGGATACAGAATGATTGAATCGACGAAGCTAATTCGACTGACTGAATTTGAGACTGAACTTCAACTAACTATCCGTTCTCATGTAATCACGGAGGAAAGTTCGGTTGTATTGTTTCATATTGGAAGGAGAGAGGGTAACCAACCCCGTTGCTCATTGGCTATAGCCAATGTTAATAAAGAAAAATAGGAGAAAACCTCCTTCCCAGCTGATGAAAACCCAGCTGACAAATCCAACTTTCCTGTTAAGTACTCATTTCCTCCGTGATGTTTTGAAAGCATATAATAAACCTAAGGACTTTTTAAGTACCAGCAATAAACCGAAACATTAATAGGATTAAACATAATGTTAAAGGCTATTCAAAGCTTAGGTTTATGGTGGGTCCTTAGGTTTATTGGGATCGGAATTACGGTATCTGGGGCCTTGGCGGCCAGACCCAGAGTGACATCACACGGGCCGTCTTACGCGGCGTAACAGGTACTGAGATGAAATTTGATAGGTGGCACAGGGAGAAGGGGATGGTCCGAAATATCAAATCTTGCAAAGTATATCTGATGTTTAATCATATGCGATCTTCGATATGGCAATGATTTACAAATTGATAGAAGCTCTAAGTGGTTCATCCTGAAATCATGTCGAATCGAAATTTACAGGGCTTCAAGGAGTTCTGCGGGAGATGCACAACTATCCCATTAGTTAAACTGGCGGAGGAAACTTACTCGCCGCCTAATTTCCCTCCGAAACTCGAGTGGTACAAATTTAAATCGCAAAGGGATTTCAGCGGCTCGGTGCTCGCTGCTTTCGAGCTCATAGAGGTAAGAGAGGCAATACTGATCGATATTCGACTCATGAGAGAGAGAGAGAGAGAGAGAGAGAGAGAGAGAGAGAGAGAATCTTTGCCGCCTCCGCGCTAATGAACTTTTCTGTCATCTTACGCGCGGATTGATTACGAAATTAATATCTGTCTCCCACGCGCGCTATCCATTCTATTCATAAATGCAAACGTAGATCGGAATACAAAGGTTAAGTCACAAAAATGACGTGGCCGCATGAATATAAATGAAATTCAACGATTGATAGTTCTTCAAAATATTTAATTACGAAGGATGAGATGAACTGGTACAAATCCCATTCTAAGAGTTTTATATTAGGTCATCCCATAAGTTCGTGCCGTTTTTCGAGCGGTTATATATGTTAAGATTGTTTACATACCTTTCAGTTTCATGAAAAAATGTAATCCCCCTCTCGTTGTTCTTCTTGTTGATTTTTCAACAAGATCCCGAATTTTATCTTCGTCTGTCTGAGGGGGACGCCCGGAGCGTTCCTCGTCTTCTAAACAGAAATTCCCAGCTCTAAAACGTTGGAACCACTTCCTACAGGTGCGAGATGAAAGCGCATTTTCTCCGTAAACAGCACATATGTTTTTCGTGGCAATTGTTATAGAACTTCCTTTCCGAAATTCATGTAACATGAGATGTCGAAAATGGATACGCATTTCATTCATGATTTTTTACTGTTAGAAGTCACTGTATTCACTATATTACGATCTTATACCCACGAAAATCTGCTCTAGCCTGTTCTCGATCAACTAAGCTCAAGTGCATTGGTCCCTTATCGCCGTATGTTTATAAATCGACACATGAAATGTATACACAAAAGTCGGCACGAACTTATGGGATCACCTACGTACGAAATGTTAAACTTTATAATTTTTTCAATAAATATAACAAATATTATGTCTTGATACTTGTGGTTGGCATGACAGTAGCAACAAACTTGTTAAATCACATTTAAAGTTAAAAAACAGTTCAACGGTTTATTCTACGTTTAATAATCCACGAAATATTAATGACACGAGTCCAACTATGTATTATTTCAGACGATGGACGATAAGTCTGTGGACAAAATCATGGACTGTTCAATGCAAGACGTCATTTACAACATACCGGAAGACATCAGACCAAAAATGACGAGTTACAGGCTTGAAGTTATATTTTGGGGCGTACGAGACATGAAGAAGATTAATTGCATGCCGGTGTTAAACCCTCAGATTGTTATAGAATGTGCCGCCGTTCAAATCAAGTCAGAAGTGATGGAGAATGCCAAGAAATTCAGTAACTACAAGCAGACATATGTTGTCGTCGAACTGGTAACGTTCCAAGCATTTTTCATTATCGTCGTACAAGTATTATTTTAACGGTAAAGAAATATCTAATTCGATTCAAATGTATCGACATACTCGTATGTGTATGTACAATGTACACATTATATATACGTTAATATATGAAAATTCTCGAAGGATATGCCAGAGCTCGATATCTATTATCCCTGCATCACAATAAAAGCTTACGACTCACGAGGATTTGGATGCTTCAAATACGTCGGGATTTGCATAATACCCAGCGTTTACGTCTTTCTCGAGCAATTAATAACAGAGGAGGATTACGACGCGCGTATACACGGCACCAAATCGATTTTGAAATCTCCATGGACTAAAAGACAATCTGTCACGATTTGTAAGTTCCCTCTTACAAATGTAAAAATGCAAAATATTGTTAAAATAACGTTCGTTGAAATATAAAACGTCGAGCACGAGCGATTCCTTGCGTGAAATATCAACGTCTAATGACGTTGGTATGCCTCGTCGTAAACCATAGACCATATACCATAGATTCACAGAAAATGTATGCCAACTGCGGAGGCATTTCAGGTGGTTATTAAATATTTGAACGCGGTCGGTTCAACGGAAGTTAATAATGCCATGGAAAATGTGGTTCCACACCGCACGCAATGGAAAACTTTGTTAATTAAAGTTCTACGAAATGTTTATACGCTACGAACAAATGTTTTTTACCCCTCGAGGAACATGAGCTCAATGCTCCAGCCGAGCATTATACGGCTGAAAATTGAGATTAACTTGCGTTTAGTTATTAGTGAATTTCGTCCCTTATTCAAAATCTAGTTTATTAATCCATTCGAAGGTACAGCTGTATCAGAGAAAGATCCTCCAAAATGAAATTCTTTTATTTATACGTGCGTCTAATATTCATCGATTGATATTATTTCTGAAATCTTACAAGTTCTCTTACACGGCGATAGCAAATTTGATAATGAAATAAATAAAGTGTTCCAAGTGAATATTACAAATTACCAGTCGCTTAATTATCGAAATAAAAATTGAAATAAAAGATACTACTGTACTAGTGGGTTGTATCCATGATAAACATAAACGTTATTTCCTATGGTGATGGCTCTTAAGGTTTACAAATCTCATTCTTAAAAACTCATTTCATATGATAATGTTATCCTTAAGCACCTTTGCCGATCGATTATGATCCATTGAAAGAAGACGAGAACAAGGAGTTGATACCGTACAAGAAGATGTACAAGAAAAAATCATGGATTAGGAAGATATTACGGTCCTTAAAGAAGATTTTCGCGCATGTGATACCAAGAAAAAAAATGAAGAAGAAAATGGACTATAAGCCAGAGGAGAATCAGTCTCTCGACTGGTGGAGTAAATACTTCGCTTCCATGGAGGTAGGGCGAAAGAGGGTCGATCACGCGAGTAACTCGATGTATGTAAATTTTCACGGATCTCTGTTAAGCAAAACATGGCGTTTCCAGGAGGAAAAAAGCAGAGAGCTAGGCAACTTTTCTCCAGGTGATCAGAAGCTCGTGACGACGTTCAAGGTACCTACGCTTTAGCGCATTTTCACCAGCTCAGCTGTCTCATTGGACGGGAAACAGGTATACAACGGAGAACTGGAGATGCAACCGCAATTCGCTGGCTTTCAGGATCGTCTGAGATCGTTCGAACTATGGAAGGGGAAGAAGAGCGAGGATCCCGACTACGATACAGACAATTACGTTGGAAAGTTCAAGGTTTATCTCGAATCTAGCGGTTAAAATATTTCTGCAATCTGCATATACATAGTAAAGCAGGGTTACTCGAATCAGTTATACCTCAATCTTAAAATTGAATCTTGAATTTTGCATAGAGCAATCAAACTTGTACATTATAGGATATCATTTAGTTTTAATGTAATAATGAAAATTGATCATCTTACGTAAAAGTAACGATGTTTGACGTTCATTCAAAGAAATATGAACTTTGCTATAACCTAATATTGGGATAAAATATCCATTTATAAAATATAATCCATTAATAAAATTATAACATCTACTGACAGGGACGCATTTGTGTATATCACTGGCCGCACCAAAACAACTTGCCCTGCAAAACGAAAAGCGGCAGAAACGCGGCTAATGGTCTGTGTGACGATTATCCACAATCGGATCCCATCAAATTTCTGGTCAGACTTTACGTTGTGAAAGGTGTGCGAAACAAGACATTTTATGACGTTTACATGGCGTGATAAACTAATGAAAATGAATCGATTTCACCCATAGGTATCGACTTGCAGCCTAGCGATCCCCTCAGCGGAAAATCTGACCCGTACCTGTGCGTCAAGCTTGGAAAAACGTTTATCAATGATAAAAAGAATTACATACCGAATCAGTTAAATCCAATTTTCGGACGGTACGATGGCACTTTAATTTCGTTGACGCCCTGTTGACCGTTGCATTTTCCACGTCCCATAATTCTTTTATCCACTTTCCACGGTAGATTACATGTGATTCGCTTTGATAGCGCTCGTTCAAAAGCCATTCACTTTTTTAATTTTCAGTCAAAGCAACATTATTGAATCTATCGCGATTAACATTATAGAATTTTATCTTTCTCCCTTTTTTGGGAGAAATATTAAAACATTGAATAAAGTACTAGATATTAAAATAATTTCGACTTGTTAATTCATTAATATTATTAAATAGCAAATTATTGTATAAGAGAATTCTAATTATAATACTATATATATGTTTCGTTTCAAGACACCCGATAGAACAGAGAATGCGTAAGGGCGTTAATATCGAATAATTTATAGGCTCTTCGAAATAGAAGCCACTTTCCCTCAAGATTACATGATGATCATACAAGTATGGGACTACGATGCAACTACGACTGACGATTTAGTAGGACAGACAAAGATCGACTTGGAGAATCGGTTCTATAGCAGACACCGCGCTACTTGCGGTATTTCCAAGACGTACAACGAGGGAGGGTACAATAAGTGGAGAGACCGCGAGAGACCGACGCAGATACTCGAGAAACTTTGCAAAAGGAACAATCTCCCATTGCCGGAGTACCGGAAGCATTACGTGAGAATTGGACGAAAAAGATTTCCATTCATCAACGAGCAAGCGGAAAACGGTACATTTTAAAAATTAATCGTTTCGATCGGGAGGGAACTGCGTCGTCAGAATGAATTCACTTTATCGGTGATTGATGATTTCTATTCAGAGAGGGAAGAATGTATGGCACTGAACGTCCTTCATCAATGGCAAGATTTCCCCATTTGTGGCTGCGTCCTGGTGCCTGAACACGTCGAAAGACGTCCGCTTTTTAATGCCACCAGACCCGGATTGGAGCAGGTTGTAAAAAAGACGAGTCTGTGCTTTTATCTACGGTAAAATTGTGTCTAAGATTGAGTCGTTTAAGATAAAACGCGAGTTTGGCTAAACTTTCGACAGCTGGCTGTCTTCTTCGAGGGAAAAGAATCACAAGACGTATACTTGGGGACTCGTCGTTAAAACTTATTATATCTAATTTATTTTAATGCGAAATTTATTGTACTATATTTCATGGTTAGCACGACAGTAAAATATTTGACAGAAAAGACTGAGACGTACTGTGAAAGAATTAATCTAAAATTGTCGGGAAAACGATATCGTCCGAATGTAACATTCAGAAATTAAACATTTTTTTAACTGCCTAAATACTCATTGAGCATTCTAAAAGCATGATTTGCATTCTCGAACGATGCTTCAGGGTAAATTGGAACTTTGGATCGACATGTTTCAATCTAGCGAGCTTCCTCCAAAACCGGCAGTGAACATCAGTCCACCTGTACCAGAGGAATATGAAATCCGTGTGATCGTTTGGAACACCGAGGACGTGCCCCTCGTCGACAGCCAATTTCTTACCGGAGAAAAGTGTTCCGATATTTACGTGAAAGGGTGAATTTGAAAATTGCAGATAGCGGTGGCTATTTGAAGAATTTACTAGGAAATAGATGAGCTATTTTTGTATAAACCGCTATGATCAATTTTTCAGCTGGATTGTTTACGACGATTATCAAAGAACTGACATTCATTACAACTCCTTAACCGGAGAGGGCAATTTCAATTGGCGATTTATATTTCGCGTCCTGTATTGCAAGGGTGAGCGTGTTATGATCGTACGCAAAAAGACATCCATCTTTGCTATAAGCGAAACCGAGGACAAACTTCCATGTAGATTACACCTGCAAGTTTGGGACAGCGATCATTTCTCTTCGGACGATTTTCTCGGTAAAACAAACATTAGATTAATCGTCGTGTTTATCCATTAATCTACTGCAGACGAATTTTCAATATCGCTGATGCATGCACAAGCAAACATTTGAACACTTATCGTGGAAAACCTGTCTCGTATAACACGTATAGTATATCTATAGTAGAGTCTACAAATATTCCAATGCCTCTTAAGATTTTATGTATGTGTATCAGAAGGTTTCAAAGGTTCTGGCATAATCGGCATGAATATTTTTATCTACTTTTAGGAGCATTAACGTTGGATTTAGCCAAGATGCCACGGGGAAGTCCGAATTCTAAAAACTGTACTTTAGAGCTACTCAATCCGAATCTACCAACGATCGATATGTTCAAAGTGGCACGAATCAAAGCTTGGTGGCCATTGGAGCGTAGTGTGAACGCAGCCCAATACGTCCAGGCGGTACGTATCATAAAAATCTAACGTTCATTAACATTCAAGGAAACAAACATTTACTTTACTCCATCGCAATTGTAACACTGTCTCCTTTGATAAATCAAGTCAATACCAAAGTTCTCATTAAAATGAAAGCTTTTAAATCCCTCTAAAATTATTCGCTGAAAATGAGTTCCTTCGATAACGAACATCGCGGATATACCCATTTACCTCAACTATTCTTCTCACTTTATCTTTTTATTTTAAAGTTTATTTAGAAGTATTCGTAAAACATCGAAGTAGGCTGACGTAATATATCGATATAGGGTAAAATTGAACTGGAAATATCAATATTGCAAGCAAAGGAGGCTGACGAGCAACCTGCGGGCAAAGGAAGGGATCCACCTCAAAATCTTTCTGCACCAAAGTATGACGATATTTAATTGAAATATACATACAGAACTCCACGTCAGTCGATACAAAAAAAGACACCTGCAAGTAACGATGAAAAATATCTTGTACCTTGTATGAAGGATGACCTACTTTGACAAAAATTTGAGCGAAATATGATTCGACGCGTATACAAGATTGATGTCGAGTTCTAATGAATTTCCAATAGTATTAGTTCTACTATATTTCCATGTCACTGTACCAAAGAATTTTTATTTATGCATTGATATAAATTTAATCCTTAAATGTATGGTTTTCCGGGATATACTGAAACATGTTAGAATTGTTCATTTATATCATACAAAACTATAGAAAAATTATTTCAAAAATTCATCTTCCGTGTCGTTTCTTTGCAAAAAGTTTTTTGCCAAATGACTACATAGTCATTTATTCATATACGTCAATATTCTAATCCTAACAATATGAATATATTCGAATATATTATTAAATGATAACACTATGCATTCAAGGATTACGTGCATAGTCATAACAGTATAAAAATAACCGTAAAAATTAGAGAAATATTTAACTATTAACAAGAAACTGACTAGACGTGGTCAATCATTTATTATCCATATAAAATTAGTAACCTCGGTTACATCGAAATAAAATCATATCATGATGAACGTATCAAAGCTAATTTTATGTTCAACCGCAAATTAAATTAGCGTATATATCGCTCGCTATCAAACTTAAACAGATTAATTTTCGATTTTGCCGTCAATCTGTATAACTGCAAGTAGCTGGGTAATCAGATTATTTCGTTAAGTCGGTAGAGTTAATTCGGACTCGACCAGCACCGGCAATGCATTTCCGAGCAATCTTTAGAAGATCAAGTTATCCACTTAAATCGCGGTTTGTCTACTACACCCGGAGCATAAAGAAACGTCTAAAGATAAAATTAAACCAAGTTCCATTATACGATTCGTAATACGAGCGTTGATCGTTTGTTCTATACGAAGTCTATAATCCGTAACTATACATCCACGCAACATTAAACATCTTTAATTCTTCGTAATTTCATCTTCCTCTGTTCTTCCTATCATTTACACGGCTATTCGATGAAAATTGCAACCTTAATGAGATTTTAAAGCTCGTTTCATTTTACAAGATACATATGTAGTTCACGGATATTTAAATCTTACTTTTCAATTGATTATCTACTTCTTTTCGATATAAAAGCGTGAAATTCATCAAAGAAGATATACATAAACACGTCCAGATCACTAAATATTGCGCTAACAACATGAACAGTGAAATACAAATATTTGTTTGTTAGCTATTCCAACAAAACGATCGACATTCAATGGCGAGTGTAATTAAACCTGATCACATTTCGTCGACATTAAAGCGCCATTATATAATTATATGAACAATGGTAATGACGACGGCCATCAACAGAGGCCGACGTATTTGTTAATTCCATTAGGAATGTTCGCAATCATACTTCACCATGAATCAATCATACAGGAAAAACTCTTATTTCCCTTAATTTACAGCCGGCCGGATACTTCGCTCTCCTGGTTCCGGAACCCGTGGAAAGCATTTCGTTACGTTGTCTGCCGGTACTATAAATGGAGGATAATAGGCTTCTTCATGTGTGTGTTGATAGTATTGTTGGCAGGCTGTGGAATTTACGCTTTCCCTGGTTATTTTGTGAAGCGCCTCCTTGGTGCTTGAATCGGTTAACGAGGAAAGAAAACGATGGAATCGGGAACCATTGCAGTTGCTCGGTCGTAAATCATGAATTGTATCGTAGCATGAAACATCGATTCTGACTACTTCATGATAACACGTTCGTTATTTCGGCACCGTTAATTGTTGGATAACACGTTGAGCCCAGTTGTTCAACGAGCGTTTTATTAATTAACAACCTGCAATTTATTGTGAAATTCGAATCAATGGATTATTATACTTCCCCAAGTTTCCAAGCAGTAAAGTTCAATGATAGTTACATAAATATTAGTAATTATACGTCGTAGGTTTCTAACTGTATGAATGTAGTTTACGAATATAATAAAAAAGATATTATTCAACTTTTGCATTTAATTCGATTGTATTCTTACTGTACTCTTTTCCTAAAGCTTTTCAGACAAAAAGGAATCTGGCGTTCAACTATTCGCGAGTTAATCAAATTATAAGAAAGCTTGTCGCGAGTTTATCACCGACGTGACCCCGGTTATCTTCTCTCGGCGCGATATCTGGTTTCTCGGCTAAAAATTGGGCGGTCCGAAATGGATCGATAGCGTGAAACACGCGACGAATAAAAATGCAGAAATCGAGACGGAATTCGCTTTGACTGTTGACTTCTTCGTGATTCGAGGTACTTTTTAAGGATCATTTGCGCGTTGGAAATGAGGTTTCAGTCTGTACGGTTCGATAGACGAGCTGGCAGGTGAAAAAGAGGTAACGTGACGTAACTAGAAGATCAATAACTCAACCGTTCTGTTCGAAAGTTTATTGAACTCGACTTTTCTTAATGGCCGCTGCTCGCTTCAACCACCGACGAATCGTGTCTGTGTTGCTTTTACGACATAGACGAGCAACGCGAAGGGTTCCTTTGTATTTTCCATCCCTTTCATTCTCGTCGCGATAAACCTCTTTACAACTGAACTCAAAGGGACGTCACTAAGTAATCTAATCTTCTCTTCCATCGCGACTCGAGCTGCAATTCGCGATTTCCCGATGAACGTGACTAACGTGGCACCCTCATGAAAAGATAAACTCAGCTGCGTTCCTATTGGATTTATACGGACGTGTCTCTCGTTTAGCTTCCAAACTAAAGTATTATGAATGTTTCCAGTATCGTACAAATGAAATAACGATGAAGTTTTCTATTCTGTTCCTTAAAGGAAAGCGAACACAGAATCTAAAGTTTTCTGAGAAATTGTAAAGGGTAAAAGTTTCTTATATTGCGGCGATACTTTAATGCGAACTTTGAATGAACTCTTCTGCGTTAGATAATGGATAACAGAAATAGAGTAGGAAGTTACATCGACTTTCATATTGAGAAAGACATTGTACTTCTTTACAAAGTGTGTATACGAATTTCATACCATATATACTTTCTTTCTGAGAGAAATTTTTATCTTTGATGCAGCTAGTTATTGATATTGAGACTCCTTTAAACCTTGCGACGCGTCCCGTGAACTTTCGTCATGACATACAAGCATATTCCAAACTCATACTATTTTTGTTCGACATATTCGACGAATCCATCAAGTATGACTGACGCACGGATGCGCAAAATGGATTTGCCATATGTCCATATGAAACGTTTCTCCTCGTCGATGAATATTTCTTGCCCAAACTAAAATATAGAAAAATAAGCAGATATAATTATAGTCTTCGTTATTAACATGCGATGATACTGTACGATGATAATCACGCAACAATTTCAACACAGAAACCGCTATCGATTTGATCTAATAACCCATTAATACCCTATTTGAAAGTTCTTATAGTGAAATTATCATAAAATTTTCAAATGATGAAAACCATTGTGCGATTGCAGCAGGAGTGTATTAAATCGAAAACACGAGGCAAAGTACTTGGAATAAACACGACGGCGAATCAATGACCGCGGCAGGCGAAAGAAAGGGGTGAACACACGCGAACCTGCATGCGGTCCCGCTGGCGAATCCATAGTTCACGACCGCATTCGCGTTGCATGCGGCCGGTCGAAAAAGCGGGTCTCTGGGAAACCGTTAAACGGACTCAAAACAAGCGAGTTTCGCGAGCTGAATGGCCTCGTGCGGCGCGGCAGCAGAGTTTGTTAGCTAAGTTTTCGACCTGAGCGAACGTGAATTCACTTATTACAGGCCAGCAAAGTCACGCGAATGTATATGCACGAGCCAGAAGTACATGCACCGAACTGCGCGCCGCCGCGTCGACTAAATTCGGTCTTAATGCATCGCGTGCCCTATCCGACTAAGTATCTCTTGATTGCGGGCCAATGACCCGACTCTATGAAAAGTTTCCGTCATTTTCGCGATAACGTTGAGATTTCACCTGCGACCCTGTCGCGATCTTCTACCGACTCGCGGATTTATGATGGAATTGTTACAATGGAAGCAAGCAATCGTTGATATCTCACCTGAGATTTCTGCAATTTTCTGATACTCGTCTTTTTCTTCGATCTTGACCTCTCTACGTGTTCCATGTACAATGGGGGTAAGATTCTTTAACTTTGGTAAGTTTTAGAATTTATTTTTTGAAACGTATTTCATGATATAACAGGTGCAATGCAAAGATGCGCCTCGGTTAAATTAAATCCTCGGAAGATCCCGAGAGTCATAAATAAGACGCTGAGGTAGTTACATCTTTTCTAACGAAGCATCTCCCGCGCAGTTGCACCGCACAAACTAAAAGGCAAGAAAATAGTTGTGACGACTATTCCGTTAGTAGGAAAGAAAGAAGTGAGGCAGAAGATTGTGTTCCTGGAAATAAGAGACTTGGTAGTTTCCCGATAGCTGGTTAATGGCTAGGGAAAAATTTATTCGCTGCATGCGATGAAGGAAGAATACGTTTCGCGTTTTCAGAATACCGGAGAAAAATAAAGCGACTATGTTAATAGTTCTGCGATAAGAAGAATTGCGCGGGAAGAAGCGAAATATTCTGAGCATGTTTGGCGATGTCAGTACTACTGGTTTTCTCGTGTGAAAACCGCACCCGACGCGGACACTAGTTATTAGGCACGCGTAATACGCGTCGAAACGAAGCTCCGTGTAATTTCTTCGATCGCGGAATTTCGCAATGAAGCAGAGGCGAGTCGATTGTTGGCCGGTGGCCAATTATCGGATCCCTATTACACCGCGATCATTAATATCGCAATCGTAGACACACGTTCGTGGCCCGAAAATTTAACGCCGTGAGTTCCTGGAACGGAGGCGACGGAATAAATTTCGTTACATTATTTAATGACCATAAATCGTCCCTTCTTCCGTGCTACTTCACGTAAACGAGAACTTCTGCGCCGCCATCGTGCGCGCCACTCTTTGCATTTACTTTACAGCACCTGCCTCATGCTACACGCCAGATAACTATGCAGATCGAGTATAAAACCGTAATAAATATTTCTCCTAACATCGTTCGTTGATAGACGTACCGTGCATAATAGCAGATGATGATGCTGTTTATGAAACCTATATGCTAAAAAATGTATTTTGCATGTTTTCCTGAAAATCTAATTTTACAGTCATATTTTTCAACCTTAACCAACGATAATATAATTCATATTACTAGCATATAAGTATACTTTCGATTTTGCGTCGTCATGACAACGGATCGTGTTTACTTCGAACAATCGACTGAGGAAACGTGGAATTGCTCGTTACAGGCACATTGCGACACAACCTGCAAGGTCTATGATATTCCATTAAGGAAGAATCTTTCTATGCAAAATCTAACATCCGGGGTCGTGACGAGACTGCGTCTTGAAAAAGTTTCTCCGTCGCGAGACAAATTTCCAAGCACTCGTACGTGCGAGCCACTCTGTTGTCACGAAAGAGGTGTCGTGCATACATGGTCTGTAAATGAGGTCGTACTAAAGTTTAGGCGAAGTTCTATGAATGACACGCTTGAGGATTGTGTATCGTGATATCGGCAAATCTAAGAGATTTAATAGGGAGCAAATTTCCTAATCAATAACACGATTTTCGCGTACAAAACATGCTAAATATGCTAATTAATCTGATAATATGATTTATTTTATTTCTGTAATAAGATATTAAAATAAGCAGTCTTTTTTCAGCAAATTAGATGTAAGCACAACATGTGAACGTCAAAAAAGTTGATTTTAACATATATTGCAATTTAGCCTTGCCTTATTGTACTTATTTTATGGCCGTTGCATGATCGCTTTACAGTCGCGATTATATCTTAGGATTTTTTTTGTTACTACTTCAGTCAATATCTATCAACATATTCAAACACATGTTACTAATTATGGTTGATTAATATGCAAATGTAAGATAATAAAAAGTGTAATACTCTGTTCTTCATGAAGATGGTAATAGTAAAAAGTCTTTAATTATTACTGAAAACATTTCTGAGATAATAAAAATCTTGAGTGTATCTATAATCGTGCGTTTATGTGTTCGTATTCAAAGAAACGGTTACTTATAATTTGTTTACAGGCGGTTTCATCGATAGTGCTTTGAGTGCTTTTTACGAGAGCTCTTTGACAAGAATGTTGATGTTTCAATGAAACTCGACACGATTCAGAAGGTAAAAGCTTCCTTCGAGACGACGCTTTACTCTTAATTATTTATCCGACAACATCTCGCGCCCGGGTTCATTTTTACAACAGGATAGATGCAGCCACCGTAAACTATTAGTTTCAATTTCACAGAGAACTGTCCTGTGAGTATAATTTTATATTTTCATTTTATCATTTGAACTGGCTGTTGAATATACTTATTCCTATTTCTTAACAGAGTATTTAAAACGTGATCATTTTATTAGTAATTTCTAAAAAGTAACGTATTTTTGCTTTTTTTTATTAACTTATTCTTACTAGATTTAATCTTCGCGATTATTATGCATAAATGTTTAAAACTAACAAAATTTATTTGCATAATACTTACAGATTATTTTGAGAAGTTTTAGTTTCTCCTTTATTGTTAAGTCATCCTCACAACATTTGTTACATATGATTATTATTCGCAAATGTTCAAGTCTCTAGCAGAAACTATTTATCTTATAACATGCTAGAGCATAGCCTCAATCAAATTAAACCACGAGAAGATTGGCGAGAATTTCAATTGTTCTTACAATAACATGCAATATAATAGACAATATAAGTCGAGGTACGTTAACAACTGCATGGTATTTGAAATTTGTAGAGATGCATAATCCGAGTTTGTGTTGCTACGGAGTCCTGGAGAACCTTATTTCCCTCAAGCGTCGTCTTCAAAGTACATATGCGTCGCGGTCTATCGGGAAATCTTCGATTATCGAGGGAAACCTATTTCACAATGCAATATTATTTATGGGTGTAATTCAAAACAATGGCGTAAAAATATTTCACCGAAGATTTCAAATTTTATGAATTTTCGATAACACTGAAACGAACGAATGTCAATCTTATTAGTATTTCTAACGTTAATTAAACATTTCTCATGAATGTTAATATTCGATAACATCACGCACTTCGAAATACATTAACTCACTTTTATTAAAAGAGGACGATAAAGAAATGCAAGCTTACATATTCTTATACAGCACCATAATGTTAGGTTTGCAAATTATCGATAATAATCGCTGAGTTGTAACGGGCCATTTGTACATACATCGAATTTTATACATTCTCGAAAATGGCACTTCTACGATAATTCGACTTTACAACAAATATTTCATATTCAATAGCATATACTTAATCTATTTGCCCTCCTTATCGTAATAGTTATTCTCACAATACAGTCATATTATTATATCTAACATAGAACATTGCTCATATCTCAATTCAAACGTTTCATAATTCAAAACAAATATCTAACTGGAAACAGTGCCACCATGTTCTTCACAAAACGCGCGAATTCAAAACTCGATAGTATAAACGGCATACGCATATACGTAAACAGTTCGTATGCAAGGTTAGTTTGTAACGTATCAAGAATATAAAGCAATGCCTGTATACATATAATCAGGCGATTCTTCTGCGTTGCCGGGCACATCGCAGTTATTCGTCTCTTTTGACTGAACTATCCCTTTTTACCGCGAAGTAAAACAAATACATATATGCTGGAGCATCGAGGAGAGATCATAGCACGTCGCGTCGTTCACCCCTGATACGACCACGTAACCCGAATGGCGTCGACAGCGAGTGCGACGGCCCTGAATGCCGAGCGAGACGGTGGTGCACGAAACATGCCGATGCCGGCCGACTACGCACGAGGGCGTCGCGAAGGCAACCACGTTTTCTACCCTCGGTTTCAGTCTGTCGTGGTGTGTCCTGTCGGCCGGTTGGTGCGGTAGTACACGCGTCCTTCTCTCGTTCTCTCCCTCCTCCGTTCGTCACTCTTTCTCTGATCGGTGTTTTCTATCGGTTATATACACTCACGTGATTTTAATCTGCGCGCGCCAAATTGTCGTTGCTCCCGTGCAACGTTCGCGGCGAGGAGGGAGGTTATTCGATGGTGGCACGGGGTCCAGTGGGAAGCCGGCGAACAGTGTTGTGAGTTCATTTTATGTGAGCGCAAAGCGTTTACGGTTTCGGCTCGATTTTACCTCGTGCTCCACTTAAGGACCGGATTGACAACGAAAGGATTTTTGACATCGAGAGGACCGTCCAACGGCGCGGATTTCATCGTCTCGTGACCACCGCAACGGACATGCATCCGGAGAAACGCCGTACAGCGGACCGATAAACGTGGCTGGTAGTTGACTCGATGCAGAGGGACGCTAAGGTAAGAGTTCAATGTACGACAACGGCACCGTTGGCACGCGAGAAACTTCACCTCGGAAAAATAAACCTCGTCGGATAAGGTTCGAAATGTATTTCGTTCGCTATGATCGGTTGGTACATCTTACCCGCCTATTCTGTCAACCGTTCCCCCTCCCCCTTCAGGCGAATCGTCTCGCGCACACTTCGACCGTCGATCCTTCGTGTTTTATACGCGAACGCCGCCTCGTGACACGTTCGCAGCGCGTTACTTTCAACGAAGATTAATTTCCACGGTATACCACGAGTGTGTTTCTAGATGTCCCCGTTGCTACGCAATTTCGATGCGTTCAATGACACGACATCACGTTCCTATTGTTTTAATTGGCTAAACTGATCGATCGAAACTTTTATAGCTGTATATGTATACGATTCTTTCGTTAGGCGACGAGAGCAAATACGTCTTATTTGGAATGTCTTGTTTGTAATTAAGTTTCGGGGTAACCTTTAAATTCATTGAAATTATGAAAACATGTAGCTATTAGTAGTGTAACGATCGTCGACGTCGTGTAATATCGTTTGTATACGTTTACGAGGCGAGGCGTAAATATAAACAGAAGTTGAGAATTTCAAAATACACTTAGATAAATATTTAATCGTTTCACGCTACATGTGTACCGTGAATTATTTGACAGATATATGTGTATTGCAAGTATAAACGTATATGCAGCTTCTTAATTCGATTTGTAAACAGTTTCATTTAGTTACAGGTGGAAATGATAAGAAATACGTAGTAGAAACAAAATGCGATATCTATTACGATAATCTGCTTGAATGTTATATATGATAATATTTGTTTTTATGTGACATAGTGCTTGGTTTATGTATGTTTTAACTTTCATGTAGGCAATCAGAATGCAACGATTATTCAATATAAGTCATCAGTCTCAATCCAGTATAAGTTTCAAGCTTTAACATTTAATATTTAAACCTTTGCATCAATTTCAATGTAGAAATATTCAAAAAACGCAAATTCGGAATAGTCACGGGATATTTCTATTAGGAAACAAAAAATTCTTAAAATAAATATGGAGATAATAAAATATGTCCCACTACAGTTATAATAAAAATGAATAATCAAACTTCAATTTGAAATTTAATACTGCCGTTGTAAGCTGGACACCAAACTAGAAACGTATTTTAGTTGAATAAATTAAACCATTCTTTATACATGATCACTTTGTATATAATGACATCCAGCGGTTAATTTCAGTGGTTAATTAAATATCATTAAATTGGGAGTAATTTATCATGACTATGTTAACGCATTTTCCGATTAACGCGTTTTAACAGCAACCCCTTGTAATAAAAATTAAATTTAATATTCCCATATGGCAGTAAAATATGTACTTAAGTAGAATAAACTGAACCATCCTGTATATGTGAGCATATTTAATGTAAACACGTGTGTTGTAGTTAATTAGGAATCATTAAATTGAGGGCAATTTATCGTAGCTATCTAGTTTCCGGGTTGACATGCTTTAATAGGCCCGAAAAAAGGGTGGTGTTTATTAATTGGAGCCACGAATAGATAAAGAATGTGTGTGCTACGTATTTAACGAGGCGCTGCGTGTCTTTCTTCGCGCTGGCGTTGAAAAGGGCAAAAATAGCGCTGGAAGCGTGTAATTTATTTGCCTGTATGTACATAACGATATGGCAAAGAGAACGCAAAGAAAAAATGATGGAAGCGAAGAGCGTAGTCAATATATCATTGAACAGAATAAGGAAGAAATTAAAATTTCGCCGTAGGAACTTCTCATTCTATATAACTTTCTGTGAAATACGCGGAAAGTGTGAGATCGTTCTTTATTTTCGTGCGAAGATTTCATGATCATTTTTTGTGTAAAAAGTATAAAGGTAAATGAAACTCGTGTTTCATTTTGTTTTCTTTATGTGGTAAAGTGAGAGGCTCGAAAAACATTGTTATTATATAGCACGAACAGACGGGGTGTAAAACAGTGCGGGGATGGATTGTAATAATACAGGGGGATAGATTAAACGGTTCTGGAAGTGGTTTGGTGAAAGTAACACACGGGCATTACTGGGCAGAGAAGGAACGATATAATAGAAGACGAAACGTAATTCAGCACGAAGCAACTTTTATGGGATCGTAACGGGCCGAAGAAGAAGATATATTGATAAGTGAAACGAATGAACTTTTCATTCGTCGGATTACGGACCCCTAAAAGAGGGACGTGATAACGATAAAGTGAATGGAAACATTTTTTCAAGAGGTAGTAAGATGTAGTAGGTTGTAGTAGGGTGCGCTATTCTCTCTGACACCCCAAGAAAACTTATTCTCTGGGTGGAACATATATCTCTGTATGAAGAGGCAAGTTGTTAAATAACAAAACGAAAAGAGAATTTGTCAAACGGTGAATTATGATTTGTAACAACGGAGTAATAACGTCCAATTCGAATATAATCGTCATACTTTGCGGTTGAAACAAAGGGGAACTTAAAACGTATCTCTAAATGAAGTTATTCTCGTTGTGATACTTTGCATAAAGCACGAGTAGGCAAGCTTTGAACGAAATTTTCGCACAAATTGTTTTCCAGGGGTTGGTCCGCGCCTGCATAAAGCAGTCTAATTAAGTACACTGATAAAATTTAGCGAAGGATGGTCTGGAGATAATGAAGTTGCTTCTGTATCGTGGAAATTTGAAAATCTCATTTGTACCAGCAAAGAACGTTCAATCCTTCGTTGTCCGTTTCATTCACTGTTCTTGCTTGTAACTTGATTTTTCATCGCCACCCGTTTTACAAAAGGTCCCTTCAGCATTGATCAAACTTTCAAAAGTTCTGTTCACCCGTTTCTCAAGTTTGTGCATAGGAGGTCGCTCGTATCGGGGACTGCAGAGAGATCCGTAGGTTAATATGTTCTTTCACGACAAGGCTCGTGTTGAAACAATAAATGCACGAAACGCCGCAATAAAAAACTGTCCTTCATAGGGGAATTTAAATATTCCATTTAAAAGAAGTTAATCTCCTAGCAAGAATATTTCCTCGTGGCTCGACTTCGATCACATTCCTGTCCACTTCGTCAACTGCTTCTATTTTTGCACTGAAATATCGTTATTACTCATCCACTCCTCTCCTTTTTTTCTACAAGCTCGTATTGGGAGTTCTCAAAATTGAGCATAAGCGCTCTGTAAACATGCTTCGATGTTTTCATGTTTCGAACGCAGTCGCTGGCAAAACGATGATGCCGTTAACACGTTCTCCTCGAATGTTGAAAGCACTGTTTATATTCAGTAAAGGAAACAAAAGCACATTGTAACTGCGTTACGTTAATAGTAATACAGCTGTGATATTCTACTCGTTCTGATATATCGCTTATTCCAAAAATAGTATGTTACAAGATAAATTAAAAAAATGTACACCCGCAGCGGGTTGCTCGATATTAAATTGGTAAATATAGATAGCTAAACAAAAATGAATTAAATACACTGTTCAAAGGAATGAAGAAGATAGAGCGAATATTAGCTTACCGATGCTTTGAATCTCTTGTTACCAAATATTCCTAGGCTTGGTGTGATTTATCAGTGAATCCACTACTTGCGTGAAAAAACTGTATTTTGTAATTTATTGCGCGATCCGTGAGAGCCGAAGAATTTATCGCAGACTGAGCTGGAAAATTTAAAGTACTTTTAAAAACTGTCATATATATGTCATACGAATAAAGAAAGGTATGTTGCTATTTAGATGATTTCTTCTCACGCCGAAGAAATATTTATTGGCACGAAAGAAAAATTGAGTCGGGAAAGATAAAGGATTGTTACCCCACGCATTTTGTATTTCGGAAACGATGCTACGATTTGTCACGTGGAACGATCTTGAGTCTGCTGTGTGGTGTTCTTCATGCAACACAACAGACAAGAATTTATCGAATTCGAATCCGATGATTGATGAGGAACTCGCGTGTTGGAACTATGATCTCTTCTTATCTTGTGAGAAATGGTACGGTACAAAGTAAACGGAGACATAAGTAATCTCTACGAAAACTAAGATTGCTTATTGCATGCTATATAAAATGTAAATCATCAATATAATTCTGAATTGACGGAAGAAAATTTTATACGGATGTAATCGAGTTTCTGATTGAAGAGCACACGCTGGAACAAAAAGCTGATAATAAGAAGTACCTAATACATGCAAACACGTGTATATATTTAAATTGAGTAGAGTTGAATTGATGAACGCGGCGACACATTTTCAGAAGAACAATTTCACGTAGATCCCATGGGAGACGTGTAATCTTAGCAAAGATGATAGAAGCGAGAGCCCCGCTTTGGTCGTTCAAAGAGACACCAAGTGAATCATATATTCCTTCATCGATTAACAATTTATTCAGAGGAGAATGAGGTACATATTGGAGTGGCAAATGAAATAGGTATCTATTAAATAATCATAGGTTATGAAATAAGTAAGTAAGTAAGGTTGAAATTTAAAATGTAAAATATCCAAAGTGGTTTTGCGAAACTTTAACTAGAAAAAAATTGGTAAAAAATATATAGAAATGACAGCCTACACTAGATTAAATGTCTGATTTTTTAATTCCAAATTTAAAGTTCAAATTTAAAGGGCAAAGTGATGATTTTATTACTTGGAGATCGCCGATAGAAAAAGAATGGGTCAATCGGATTGGTGGACTGAGATTCCAACCCGAATCTTTCGCAAATCTCTGTCCAATGTTCTAATAATTGAGTTCTCTAAGCCACCGATCAATTCCTTTTTGTTACCTTTGATATTAAAGAATTGATCCTTCTGAGGTCATTCCAGGTGATGTTCAAAACTTAATGTTAAAAAGATTACACGGAACGAGTTACAGATAACAAGTTATGTCATATTTTCCCATAATTAATCGGGAGATCACGGAAAATGATGGGGGGACATATAAGTGACAAATACTTCAACGAAAACCGTAAATTTGAAGCGCGCGAGCTTTACTTACACATCAAATAGAGTTTGCGAGTGGTGATATTTTTTCGTAACGCGAAAGGGGAGGAGAGATCGTGGCATGGAAACGCACATAAACGTGACAAGGCATAGATTCAAATTTAACCAAAAAGGACAAAAAATACTTCCCCCGGGGCAAAGTACGTTTTGCATAACGAGAATCGGACGTTCCTTGTTTACCTATATCTGTTTCAAAACATACGCCTGGTCGAAGCAATTATTTTTTGTATCTGATATTTATGCATATTCATTAGCACTTTACATAATAATTTACACTTTTTATTGAAAAAATGCATTTCGTTATTTAATATTTCTTTCTGCGACGTTTCAAGTTCGCGATTAATTCGCTTCCCAGATTTGGATTTAGAATGAGATTGATAGATTCTATGCCAGAAATCCTTTTATAGAAATTATTAAATGGTTATATTTTAAAATTTGTAAATGAAGACGAATCTTGAATAAAAGAGCGAAGGACGAGAGAGAAAAAAGAACAGAAAGAAAGGGAAGGATGGAGAAAATGAGGGCGTATAATGTCTGCTTGACGTACAATTTTATATCCTACCACACCACTACTTAACTCTAAATGTTGTTTTACTATAATTCACCAAAGACTTCTACCACAGCTTTTACCATAAATATTCTTACTTCGCTTGAAATCTTTACAAATTTCTAACCATATATTTCCATAATTCTTAAAATTAAAATAATATCATCGAAAATGTTATATTAGAAAAATTCGAAAGGATTACTGCAGCGGAGTAAGCGATATTTGCGATTCGACTTTCCAGAAGGAACCCGATAGGACCGAGCGCTCTTTTACCTGCTCTTGTGTAAATGGGAGAGGCAAGATTTATAGAAATCCGTCGTTATAGTTGCGTAAAAAATGGATAACATATTTATCGGACAAGAAATGCAATGAAAATCGTGACAGAGATACCACCATATTATAGAATAAATTCGAATTTCACAGATTTAACGGTTTACAGAACCTCACACGGAAAAGCTTCCACTTTCCAAATAAGACAAATAAGATTAGGAAGACACGAAACGGAAAGTTGGTAACGAAATGGACCGCGAGCACCAATAGCACTGGAGACCATTGGATAACTCGGTCCCTAGATCGAAAACTAAGATCAAAATATCGTCTTTTCGTTGAGAGAAGAATAGAGCTCGAATCCCATGGTATTTGATTGTTCACGGGAGGACTGACCCGAAGCGGAAGAAGTGGTATATTTCAGAGGCGGGCGTCGTGTCAGCTCGATTGCACCGTCGATTTTTGGCGTGAGATGGAAAATTGAAAAACCCCTGGCCCGCGTCGAACCATGTCATCCATTCAACCAATCGACTTTCAATCCTCTCTTCTTATCTTACGGATAAGAGAAGGAAAGAAGAAAAGAAGAGAAGAGAGCAACGCTTTTGTGAAGCGTCTTCTCCCTTCTCTCGAAACAAATTGAATTTTGCTAGAGTCCAAGAGAATGAGAAAAAATGGAGAAAGGGTTGCGGAGAGCGTGTGCTAGAGTGAAATAGAGTCACGATTTATTTTTACCTCGAACGCAGCACCGGAAGGTACTGTTTTTTTACTCGATGTAGAAGGTCTTGGGTATCGCTGAGAGCTTTCCAAGTACAGGGAAGAAACCAGAGGGAAAGGGAAAGGAAGACAGATCCTCGAAGAGATAGAAAGGAAAACTAGAGGCGCCGTGACTCCGGAAGAAAGTTCAAAGTGCACCTCCTCGTCTTATCCTCGAGAAGCGTTACGTCGCTTTACTGCATCTAGGGTGTGCCCGTTGTTTTGTACGGAGCTTCTAAAAGTTACATATGACGAGAGGTTGCCCCTTTGAGCTCGTCAAGCTTCATGCTCGTGAAAATTACAAACTGCATCGTAACGAGCACGATCTTCAAATACGGCTATGAAACTGCCTTTGATGTACGGGAACGTATGTACCGATGAATGCGCTATCTTTCTTTTCGAATTGGTGTCTCACTTTGGATTCTGCAAATCGGGACGACGTAGTTTCGTGTATTGTTCAGAAAGGTTTAATTATGTTCTTCAAATAGATGCGTGTTTCTTTCGTTTCAGTTATCGATCATTGGTTTTTTAAGTGTATTTTGTTTCTTAAGTTACATTTAATTTTAGTTATATAGATTTTTACTTGACGTAGAATGGATCGAATTCTATTATCCTGTCAAGAAGTAAGAAAGAAAAAAGTAATTGGTTGTAATCATAATCGAGTTAGGGTCGAGCATTGTGAACAAGATTTCACAATTATCTGATTATGAGAAGATCTTGAGAGAGTTCTAACGAGGTACAAAATGATCAAATGCTTGCCGACCTGTAATTTTGTTACTTCCAGAGACTCGTTTGCGGTAATTGAAGAGCTCTTCGACAAGAACGAGCTTTTTAAGTAATAAGTGACTTAATATATTTTGTCGACGTTGATTGTTTGTAATTTTTTATTATACACGAGAAAAGTGGAATTTTCAATGCTAGAAGGGAGCATTAATTATTTCGAACATCCAATTATCATTTAGCCATGTTAATGTTAATTTAATTCAACGTAATAATGTAATATACGGAGATATGTTATATTAGCAATATCGAAATTAAATTTGCTTTTGTTGATATTCGATTAAATCGTGGCAATTAATGCTTATTTTACCAAAGGATGATATGAAGCTTAACGCTTCGAATCTCATCACGTTATTGTATTTGTATTTGTTTTTAACGCTAGAGCTTTACAGAACCGTGCCCACCTCGAACGGAATACCGAAGAATCTTAATGAACTCGTGACGCGTTAATCGCGCGAATTGAAATTTACGACTGCAAACACGGTGGGTGATTAATCGCGAGTATTATCAGAGACGGCTCGCTGTGAAATATTAACGTAACACGACGTAGGCTTTATATTATGCTAACTGGAGTTTTATCTTCCAAATATTCCCTGTATTATCCATATCGGGATATCTGTATCGTGAATCGTTTGTTTTGTCACGTATTTCGAATCATATTCTACAGATTATTTGTTATGTTATCCTCTGCTATGGTATTGCAAAATAAACCTAAAACCTAGAAAACCTAAATAAAGACCCAAAAAAGACCGGATGGCGAACAAACTTATTACATAATCTAATATCTATCAATCTTTCTAAAATTACGTTTTCGTTACAAAGCAAAATTCCTGTCATTTTTTACTATATCATAGTTCATTTTTTTCTTAGAAAATTGATTAAACTTTTACGATTTTCAAAGACCCTATTGGATCTTTCGAATGAGCTTCAAAGAAAGAAACCTAATTGAAGATTGAATCGGATTGAAAGATTGAAAAAGAACGCTTTAAGCGAAACTGGATGACAATAAAATCACGGAGAAAGTTAGAAATTAAATCTCCGACTGAGTTCACGTAGTTGCACATTTTTATGTATATTTGAATGTATGAAGTAAAGCGGTCATAAAGTTTTGGATATTAATCTTTAGGATTCTTATTTTTCGTATCTCTCCCTAAAATAGGCAGATCCGCTTCTACAGTTCACGTATACGGAAATAACCAAAAACAGGCAGCATAATGTGCTCCTACTTTAAAGCGGAACATGTAAATCAAGTGGAGCTTTCGTGCGGCGAGGACGATGTTCGTTGTAACGAATTTAATTTAATAAGTTTCTTTGGTCATGAAGTAAACGTGTAAATAAGTCATGCGAGAATGGCTGGTTATTTGAATTATGTATAAACCTTCTGCTTCCTCTTTTGTTTCCGTGTTACTGTATGCGCTCTGAAAGAGATATGACTTAATATTTTATAATTAAAACACATGCAGAGAATAATTTATCATTATATTCAAAGTTTGAAGCAATTAGTGGATAAGTTCGTTGAATATTGAAGTAACCTGCAAAACCTTTAATCTCCGCGTTTTTCCGTTCAATTTTCTGCAGTGTAGCCACCCTGCTTCGTTTTGCAAGAGAAGAAAATCAAGAACACTTTAGAAAATACATCCGACTTGCGACAGCGGAAAAAAATATAAAACGAGGAAAAGCATTACTCTCGCTTGTGTTAGAATGAGTATTTCACGGGCCGTTATGTTCGTTTACCGTTTTCATATCGTAAATTATTTCTTGGCATCGATCGTTCTAATGGTCACGCTATACTGAAACCTATTAATTTGCAAATTAGATGCAAAATGAATTATTGATCGAGATTCCGTAGCTACGCTGGAAAGGAGATCGCCGTTGATGCGTTTCGCCCGCAACTCGTTAATTTGGTATGTGTAAAGCACGTATTTTCGAAAATCGCCGAGTTTATTATTACCGATGAATCATATATATGACGAAACTGTAAGTTAATAATTGCTTCAGGAGAAAATGTGTTCCATGTTGATATTGGATCATTCGATGAAGAGAACATTATGGTTCTAGTTTCAAGATGAAGAGAGAAGAGAAAATTTTAGAATTCATGTTATTTTAAGATATAATCGTCCTTGGTGTTGATAACTACTCGTTAATCGTGGCTAATTTGTTTTAAAAAATCTATCAGATATACGTATATCTCGTAATCTTCATTTATGCAAATGTTATGCATATAGTATCTTCGCAATAATGTATCTCTTTCAGAAAATGTATTTGAAACAGAATGTAGGTTATTATATATCTCATAGTCAGTGCAAAAATTGCATTCGATTAGTTTGTCTGTGTAAAATCCACATAATAGCCTGATATGTCGTTGATGTATGAATTAATTATTAATACAAGGTGGAACATATAAATTTATAATTAGCGAGAAACAGATACTAGCGTTATTTATTTCGTTACTAATTATTAGCGTGTTCTGGTATTGCGAACTTTTCTACCGAGATAGAATGTATTTTGAGAAGTGGCTATTTTTAAAAATAATATTTGCTTGAAAATTCATAATACGCGATGAAACCTAGTAAAAGATAATAGTCTAGCGGAACGTGTAAAACAGAACGAATATACCATAAAAAGGCATAATATTAAAAACGTAATTGCCAGAGTGGCTCTTTTATCCATTACTTTCCTTCCTTAAATCGCTATAGATCTGATGTTACTCTGCAAATTACCTCGTTTTTCCACAACTTTTCTTCTTTTCAAAACCTCTGAAACACCTGGCCTGCTCGATGCCAAGCAACATACGTTATTCTTTCCTCGCGCGATTCATCTTCCTTTTACATGCGAGATTCCACGGTATACATCGAGCTCATAGACTTTCTTAGTATTTAATAGTAATAATAAAAATGAGCAGGAATTCCCCCAAAGGCATTTAAAAATGTCCATTTAGGAATGTTTGACTCTCGGCGATATTAATAAATTTGCATTTCCGAGCATCGAGATTCCAGGGAGACGATAGAGACGGGGACACCGTAGAACCATCGAGACATTTAGAGTATTAACAGGGCGGCATATAATCATACGCAGCCTAAAACCACCCTATAACAGTTTAACGATCCTGTCCTGTTCTGTCCTGCCGTAATCTTTTTCTCGATTACGCGTTCGCATACATTTGCATAGTTACGCCTTGAAATATCGAAATAGCCTTTCACCGAAATTGACGTTTCCCTTCGACGCAACACGTAGACAAGGGCCACGTGACACGTCGATTTGCGAAACAAGCGATTTACCTTTGTCCGACTCTGCCCTTACAAGGGATTATGCTTTCGACATCGATAATTTATCGATGGCTGCGTTAGAATATCAAAAAACATAGAATGGAACAAGATAGTAGCTCGTGTAATAAGTTCGTCGACATTTCTTTAAAAGAGAGTGAAATACTTTTATTTCTATATTATAAAATCTATTTTGTCACTGATGTATACACTGTTTTGTTCTATTATCCTTATTGTTATTAATTATTCAGTAAATAAATGTACAAAGTTGGGACGATTGCACGGATTGTCGTGTGTTGAAACAGTATTGATGTTTTCGAGGTTACATCGATAATGGTGCGGTTAGCTCTTAGTTAATTCTACTTACCAAGTAGAGTAGCTTAATGGTTTGTTGTTTGGAAGCATATCATGCGAGCTAAGTCAATGTTCACTTTAATATTCCGCGATATTGCGTTGTTAATAAATACACAGCGTCAAAATTTGAATTAGATATAAACAACAACGATTTTTATTTAATTAAAATAACTACAAAACATGTTCACACACGATAAACCACAAAGTACTCAAAATTCAAGATCGTGCTTGGTTAACTGTCCTTCGAATTTCCCATTTTACGCTTTAGTTTTTGTCGTTTCAAAACGCTTCGATCTTCTATTATATATGAAGCTTGCACACCACGGTTTTTATAAAATTAAATAGACATTCTCAGGACGAGTTTAGGCACGATGTATACATTCAACTAAGAAAGCCTTGCAATCGTTGTTCGTTTAATTTATGTTATGATTCACCTATGAGGTTTCACGACGTTAAGTGATTAAGGCACATGACGCATGGATTCGAGCGGCATTAAAATGGCAAATGAAACGTAGAAATATGCAAGAGGGTGAGAACAGATCGAAATAGCATATTATAATCGCGGGAGGAGAACGGCTCGCGACTGCAAAGGATTAAAGCAGTGGAAATATTGGCGAGCAGTTCAACACTTGAGATGTTGCATCGAGAGTCGAGAAAATTATAAATAAACGAACGCTCATACGGTCGCGGCAGGGGAGGCCTTGGAAGTATAAAAACGGATAAATCGATGTGCAAAAATTGTTCCACAGCGATTTGAAAAGCCATGGCCATGAGATCGTTGGGGTTCAAGATCAATCACGCTTTCGATATTGGTCGCGATCGTTGCACAAATCGACGTCGCGATACCAGTTTCCGCTGCTTTTACGATCGATGCACTAAACGCATCTGCGAGATGATTTGCAAACGAGCTCGTAAAATTTATCGTTTCCCTACTTTTTTGTGACGTTATAGGGAAAGTACGAGAGAACTGCGTTCGTTTCCCGATCGTATAAATTATAATTTTGCAGCTTTTCCGGATTATTATTTCCCTCTTGCGATTGCACCATGTAAATGATAGGGAAATACACGTGTGTCGCACGCGCATTCTCCTGCAACACGTGCAAGTTCGAGTTACCGATCTGTTGATTTGGAAAATTGTAGCGATTTGAGTATAGTCGATTTTATATATGTAGTATCGGGAAATGGGGGGTACACGCTCGGTCTGTTTTACGTTCGAGTTTCTGGTAAGCTGTAAAGCTAAGGGATAAACTATGAACAATGTGTCGCGAGAGCCGAGGCGCCATTGGGCCCATCAATGTGTCGCGGGTCCTTCAACCGAATAGTTTCGTAGAAAAGGCCTACGTGACCCTGCCCACGAGCGGTTGCGTAACACGTGCGTGGGGGGTCTAGGAAAAAGACAAAGGGATGCGAGAGCAGAGTGTGCATCGAGAGAGGGAGTTTTCGAATAGAGAGCGAGCGGAGAAGTTGTAAGACGAGTGTCAGGGTAAGACGTACCCATAAGACGCGCAGTAAGACATACGGCGATATTATAGTCAGTTTCTATTTTGAGTATTATATATGTCGGAGATGGATAGAACACCGGAGCCTTCCCTTTGGAATTTAAGAAAACCCTTTAACTCTTTAATCTAGATTCTACCTTAGCCGTAATTAAGCAATTGTCGTAATTCAATCCGAGTGCAGTTGTTCGGGATTTGTGATAGTGAGCTTGGGCTCGAGGTGACAATCTGTCGCCGAACGTGGCCGCGGTCAAGGGATGAACGTTTGTTTAATAAAGGTATGGAGTAATAGTATAGCCCTCCTTAAAAAGAAATAGTTGTAGCGGCACTTGGCAGTAAACATTCCAACGGTCTCTGTCCCGTGGCTCGCCACACGCAGACCCTATTCTTTGAGTAAGATGATTGCCAGATGTCGATGCGCCTCTGCAGTACACGTTCAGCTAGCCTGAGGGCCCGTTATAAATCTTAAGATTTTAGTTAACTAAAGTCCTTCAAACAAATAAACAGTCTTTGTCCCAACTACGGGAAGATAGGGGAAACCTGCTTTCTCACGAACGGTGCCAGCAACTTTTCCTTGAGGGCGGCTAGCATTTTTTCTAACCACAGATATGGAGATTGACCAATTAGCAGTAACGTCAATTTCCCTCACCTTCCGAACGAAGGCTTTCCTCGACGAATCCGAGGATCTCGCGTCCTTGGACATACCCCATATCGTTTTTCCTCTGCGGCATCATCGGAACAGAAGATTCATTCTTTCTTGCGATCTCATCGACTACCAAGTAACGTCTTTACGATCAGTGATTATTTCCACGTTGCTAACAAGAGTCAGACTTAGATTTTGTGAGAACGTACACCTCTCATCCCCATGGCCGCGGATTCGTTATTGAACCTAGAATCATTATCATTAGCGTCTCGAGTATCTAATTAACGCGGTTACTTGTCGAAATCTACGATAATCATATCTGCACTAGTCAATATCTTCTCTATTTCCTAACGTCCATGTCTAGTCACAACGAAGACTCGTTTCACGCCCCCTAACCCAAACCCTAATCATAACGTGAATCCGACATATATTTTATTATATATTTTATTATATAGTATTATATATTGAGTATATTACATATATATTTCGCGATCAGAATGAAGACGAAAACCTCGAGAAGATGAAGACGAAGGAGTTGAAAGAGCGCCTCGCCAGTTTGGGGTTAAAAACGACGGGAAGAAAAACCGAATTACGCGCACGGCTACGAGAAGCCATGGATGGAAACGACATATCGTCGGAAGAAGAAAGCGACGACGAAAGTGAGGATGAAGACGATAAAAGAAACGCAAGAGGATACAAAAGAGGTACGCGAAGGGTGTACCAGGACTGTGACGAATATTGTCGAAGGGCATGTGTTGGTTCGACATTGAGTTTTAAAGACGTTGAAGATGCATTAGAGTCGTTTAGTGGCGACAAAGGCGAAAATGTCGAGCGATGGTTCGAGTCGTTCGAGGAAGTCGCAGATACGTGCATGTGGTCGGATGGACAAAAGACGATCTACGCGAAGAAGCTGCTGAAGGGATCAGCGAAAATATTTGCAAACTTCGAGTGCCATGCTAGGACTTGGCATGAGCTGAAGAGTGAAAGAGTGAAAGAATTCTCTAAGAAGGTTAATAGTCGTCAAGTACATCAAAGATTTAGAGAAACGAAGAAGAAAGACGATGAAGCATGCTTGGCTTACATGTACCGCATGCTGGAAATAGCTAGCCACGTAAATATAGAGGAAGAAGCAAAGGTAGAGTACATAATAGACGGGATAATAGACGACGAGAGCAATAAGACCATACTGTACGACGCTATGTCAATTAAAGAGTTGAGGAAGAGATTAATGACGTATGAAGAGCAGAAGAGTCGCAGAGCAAAATCGATTGCGAAGCCAGCCAAAATTGAGAACAGCAGGAAGTCCAGTCAATCTGGAGATGCAATGAAGAAAAGAAGATGTTTCAATTGTGGTGGTGGCGAGCATTTAAGCACTAAGTGTCCGGAGAAAGGAAAAGGCGTTAAGTGCTTTAAGTGCAACGAATTTGGACATATTGCGGCGAAGTGTACAGCACGACCGAAAGAGACTTACGTCATTTTAAGACCCGAGGAGAAGAAATGTATGAAAGAAGTGTCGATAGATGACTGTAAGTTCATATCAGTAGTGGATACGGGTAGTGATCTTACATTTATACGATCAGATGAGTATGCGAGGCTAGGATCACCACCTGTAGGTAAGCGTAAGATTAAGTTTGACGGTTTTGGTTCCGCTGGCAATGAGACCTGGGACGACTTCACAAAGATAATGACGGTCGATGGGTGTGAATTCCCAGTTACCCTGCATGTCGTTTCAAACAAACTAATGTCCAGGCACAGTCTGCTGTTAGGTACTGATTTCCTAGATCAGGTAGAGTTGCGGGTCAAACGAGGCGAGGTGACCTTCATACGACTTGACGAACAGACTGACAAAGACGCGCCGGACATATTTAAAATTAACATAGTGGAGCAGGCAGAAGAAGTAGATTTATCACACGTACAGGAACCGTATTATCGTGAGACGATTCGCGGTATCATTAGGGAGTATAAGCCAGAGAAGAAGCGGGACGCCGACGTAATTGAGAAAATCGTTTTAAAGAGTGACAAACCCGTAGTACGAAGACCGCGAAGACTGGCACCGTCGGAGAAAAAAGAAGTGGACGGTTGCGATGAAATTTTTGTTGGGTGCATAGAGTATCGTGCGAATTGTAGAGTCGAACAAACGAGGCCTAGCGTGAGTTCTAAAAACCGAATAAAAAGCGAGAATGAGGTTGGTACGAGAAAATTTGAGATAGTGCGAAGACAACGAGCTATCAATCCGACCCCTTGTCGGCGAAGGGCGTTTAACAAGAGACATAAGAAGGCGACGACGTACAAGACGGGGGATCTGGTTGCGATCAAGAGGACGCAGAACGGTCCTGGGTTAAAGTTGCATTCAGAGTTCCTTGGGCCGTACCGCGTGGTGCAGGTTATGCGGAATGACCGCTACATTGTGGAGAAAGTAGGTGAGCACGAAGGGCCTAAAGAAACATCGACGACGGCCGATGTTATGATGCTTTGGGTCATAAACACCAAACATGACGCATCCGACGACAGCGAAACTAAGGACAACATCTGAGGGCAGATGTTATTGCAGGATGGCCGAATGTAGTATCGAGAAATGGGGGGTATACGCTCGGTCTGTTTTACGTTTAAGTTCAAGTTTCTCGGGATAGCATAAGCTGTAAAGCTAAGGGATAAACTATGAACAATGTCGCAAGAGCCGAGGCGTCGTTGGGCCCATCAATGTGTCGCGGGTCCTTCAAGCGAATAGTTTCGTAGAAAAGGCCTACGTGACCCTGTCCACGAGCGGTTGCGTAATACGTGCGTGGGGGGTCTAGGAAAAAGACAAAGGCATGCGAGAGCAGAGTGTGCATCGAGAGAGGGAGTTTTTGAATAGAGAGCGAGCGGAGAAGTTGTAAGACGAGTGTCAGGGTAAGACGTACCCATAAGACGCGCAGTAAGACGTACGACGATATTATAGTCAGTTTCTATTTTGAGTATTGCTTGTGCGAATTTGTTGAGGTTATTTGGTGAATAAAGACAGAGACGCGTGGATAAATTATAAGGTAGAAAAATATATTTTAAAATATAGAAGTGAAAGTACAAGTATAATAATAATATGAGCTGGTTCAGATCCGCACGCTAGCAGTGTTACTCTATAACTGACAAAACCCTTGAAGCCACCGTTGCCTGTCGACTGTTTTATGGTCTGCCTTCGTTGCAGTCTTTTGTCTATATGTCGATGGCTTCAATATGTTGGAGAAAGTTAAAAAGACCAGATGTAGAGTTTTCTTAGAATTGGTGACCTTCAACAGAATTAAACTAAGCTTAAATTCAAATAGACCATCATTTCTTGTCCTTGCTCTAGACCAAATAATATTTGTGATCACTACATTCTTGGGGTCTCGTCCGGGATTGATACTACATTCTTGGAGGCTCTCCGGGATCTAGTGATTACTACATATATCTAATATTTAGAGTAAAGTTTGTATGAAGTTGTAGGAATTGTTTGTATTTCTTTCTTTTTATTGGCACGTGTTCTACCCCCTTCTAGTTAAAGCACAATGAAATTGATATTACTGATAATGTTTGAACATTTTCATTTATTTGTAATATGGTTTATTATTCCGTGAAAATTCTTCAAAATAGATAGCAGTGAGAATTAATAATAGATAGTTGTGCGGTATTATGGAGTAGAAGATATTTCACCGTATTTGGAAATGAATTCATCGCCTTTAATTATTATTTCACGTTATTGTCAACGCTTTACTGTAGTGGCGCGTGTTTTAATAGCGTATCTGCTTTCGTGTTCGCAATTTAACCGCATTTCCTCTAAAAAGGAGAACCGTGTAACGTTCTTTGGTCTTGTTTTACGTAATTCGACGATATTTTCATGGAGACCGAAAAACATTTGTCCTTCCGAAGGGAAACTTTGTTCTTCCGTATTTTACGTGTAGTTGGTTTGCTGGATGAGGGAGACGTTTAAAAAATTACACATTAGTAAAAAAAAGAACATTTCATATATTACAACCTAACAATTATTTAGTAATTTTTTATTTCAAAGTTTCTACTTTAAACCAAATTTCAGGAGAATTTAATTCTCTTATTTGTCACTCTTTCAACAAACAGACGATATCCTTTTTCGTTTATGTTCTCGCCAGAAACATAAAATATTTGGGAACAGCAATGTGTTAGACAAAGAAGTGAAATGTTGCTCTATAAGAGAGTCGATGTTTCTTACCCTTTCTCACGAGATATTCCGACATCTCTTCGCGGAATTCTGCTATTTGATGTCAATCAGAATCACTCAAGTGTCAGATGAGTACATTTTGATCCTGACAGAAATACCTTTTCATGATATTTCGTACGTCTATTATCGACATTTTCACAACGATTCTCCCTCTGAAAAGAACGTCTTTCTGGTCGTAAAGAAACGTTTTGAGAGAGTCTTAAGCACGCTTCTTCGCATTCCGTCTGACGAACGACCTTATTACCGGGCCTTTAATAAGCCCTGTCAGCGAGGTCACGTTCACGTGCACATAGGGCCGAGATTTAAGATGTGAATCTTGGAATTTATGTGCAAACGATGCGGTCTGATGTTGAATTATTGGCGCGTTGCCTTCGACAGCTTTTGAGAGACTAAGAAATATGCACGGACTCCAAGGAATCGTGGAATCGCCAGTTTAGATTAGGTCTCCAGGTTAGATTGGAAAGCAAAGATAAAGATAATGCAGTGGAGAAATAAAGGCTAAGATGTTGATGAAACTATAGACTACGAGGACAGATGGAAAAATTACCAGAATTACCGCTAGGGGTTGCTTTATTTCTTACTGTCATTGCCATTCCGGAAACTTTCCAGTCTGTCTTTGTATTTCATCTAACGATTTTACTCAAGACTCTGTCGTTTCTTAGTCGTACCGTACTGTTAAAGATCTCACGCATAATATAAATACTCCATCAAATTCCCACATAGCACTATATATACATTCCAGTTTACTCTTGCATTCTTCGAATTCTTCCTCACTTATTCACATAAATTTTCATTCCAACATTATTTAGCGGTTGACACAAGTCTCCTCGTAGTTTCTTAATATTTCTTCGCTGTGCTCACAAAAGGTATACATTTTCATAAACATCTACAATCCACTGAGAAGTATCATTGAGAAAACAATATTTGCGGAATTTATTGGGCATATTTAAATGAGATCGTATATACAACTATATTTAATCGATGTTTTCAAAATATCGGCGTATAAATAAAGCTTGTCCTATTGGTAAGAATGGAATAACATTCTTTAGAACGGCGAATCTTAAGTAAATAAATCTCGATTCCGTGCAGCATCGTTTTAGGAAAGAGTTTCGAAACGAACGAAAGGGGACAAACAACGCAATTGAAAGGATTTCGCGATATTAGATATTTCGTGAGCTTCAATGGTTTCGCTGGAATTTTATTTATTCTCTAGGGGGATGACAGCACTTTGAACGACAAAATATCAAACGAGTACGAGAGCTGCTCAATAGCGAAACACAACGAGCATAAACTACGGATTTTTCTGCTCTTTCTATGCCGCAGCGCGAGAAAAGAAAACGCTCATCTTTAGAAATATGTAGTTTTTTCACTTTTTTACGTTCCCTTTTTTTCGGTTATGCAGCATAATGAGAATTTGTTTGTGTATATCGTTTGCACGCGTGGAGGAGTTCTCTGGCCCATTTCTTCAAATATTTTCAAGTTCAAAAGAAAATCTTGGCAGCGAAATCGATTCGTAGATTTAAATTAAAGCGTACCGCGACAAGAATGTACTCGCGTTAAGATTCTGAATGACGTATAATTATTTTATCACCAGCTACTTCATTTTATTCCTCCTTAAATATAATATCTAATGACCATTCAGAAATGTAGTGAAATGTATATCTTGTTTAATGTGAACATTTCTATAGTATATTTTATTTCATATAATTATATTATACATTATGTTATTTTATATTATTTCTTTGATTTTATACTGGAAAAATTTAATCTAGTTCGTCACGAAATTCGTGCTTATAGATGCAATCGGGTCCATATAAAACGTTTAAATTCTGCAACATAATGCAACATGTAATTATGAAACATGCAATTTCGCTGAGAAAATTTGTTTTCTCTCGTAGAAATTTATTAAATGGTCACCGACTATTCCACTGAGATTCGAGTAGAAGTTTGAAATTTCAATCTTTATTGGGTAATCGGAATCTCGCCAGATTAAAACATCGTAAAACAGGTGATCTGATAAAAAAAAGAAAAAAATAGTTAGAGGTCACGCGTATATGTAAATAGACATTCGAAAGAAAAAGCGCGGCTATTTGTTTGCGTCTTGTTGCAAGTTGAACAGATTCTTTAGAAATAACTTTTAACGAACGCGCTAGTTAAGAATTCCCAAGGTTTGTGTAACGCGAGGTTTGTACGAAAATGGTATCGAAGTTAATTTGAACCGACAACGGTTGAAGGAACTACATTCCAAAAAGTTGCACGAATGCAATTTCTCTTTGCTAAACTTCTTTAAGCGTGATCTCATTCAAACGTTAGACTTCACCGGGGTCTATTAACCGCTACGGAATTTCCACTTCGCTGTTAAGAAGCGACCTCTTAATGTGTCTTAAACGACTAGTATACCTTTGTTCGCAAAGATGCGACGTGATGAAGTGGTCCGCCTGGCTTCCTAAGTGCTCCATCTTTGAATGTGAGAGATATTTCTTAGTAATGACAAATGGATAATGATTCTTTAAAAAATCATGGGAGCTCCACGAAGTCATGTGACAATCATGGTTCCCTCTGCTCTATTTTATATATAACATATATTGCTCTAGTTATTAAATAATCGAATCGTGTTCAGTAAAAAAATTATACTTTCATTAAAAATATTTGCATGGAAAATATTATTGACTTATGACTTTCAATTATCGAGTGATATGAACTGCTGACATATTAACACTTTACTGACCGCTAGCGGTTCAACAGCATACGCACGTCCGACCGGCAGCTCAGGCGCAGATTCTCCCTGGCGCCGGCTTTGTTTTGGTTTAGACTCTCCAATACCATTCTTTATGTTCATCGCAAACGGTATGTTTTTCAAATTGGTATAAAACTGTGGGGGCTTACATATAAAGCAACGCAATTGACACAACTGAGCAATTACCTTAGTACTTCAGTACTAAATAACAAATTGCTACACAAATAATGAGAAAGATTGTCGGCGACAAAAAGCCGATTAATAGGCTATCGGCCGATATGCGTCGGCAACAAAAAACCGATTAATTGGCTATCGGTCGATAAAGTGTTAAAAATTCTCTGTGGACCAACTATGGGAAAATAACTGTGGAAAAGTGTAAAACAAATTTGTTTGCCGGGAAAAGCAATATATTAGGTTATCCCATAAGTTTGTGCCGACTTTTGTGTATACATTTCATGTGTCGATTTATAAACATACGGCGATAAGGGACCAATGCACTTGAGCTTAGCTGATTTAGAATAGGCTAGAGCAGATTTTCGTGGGTATAAGATCGTAATAAAGTGAACACAGTGACTTCTAACAGTAAAAAATCATGAGTGAAATGCGTATCCATTTTCGACATCTCATGTTATATGAATTTCGGAAAGGAAGTTCTGTAACAATTGCCACGAAAAATATATGTGCTGTTTACGGAGAAAATGCGCTTTCATCTCGCACCTGTAGGAAGTGGTTTCAACGTTTTAGAGCTGGGAATTTCTGTTTAGAAGACGAGAAACGCTCCGGGCGTCCTCCTCAGACAGACGAAGATAAAGTTCGAGATCTTGTTGAAAAATCAAAAAGAACAACGAGAGGGGGATTACATTTTTTCATGAAACTGAAAAGTATGTAAACAATCTTAACATATATAATCGCTCGAAAAACGGCACGAACTTATGGGATGACCTAATAATATGTGCTCCACTCAGAAAGCCAGTAATATATTTTCTAGTTAACAAGCTGTACAGGTTTCTATCAATTTGTAGCTGAGTTGTTTAGAGCGGAATACCATTCTGGCTGTTAAATATACGAATTGTGTCCCGTCAGAAGATTATACCTTCATTGGGAGGTTTGGGTGAGGTTTAGGCGGTAATTACTGACTTTGAACGCCCTACTCATTAAATAATATATATTTGAACTAAATTTGTCGTTTAAAATTCACGCGTGTGCTCTGTTTCAAACGGATATTACCAACTTGTTTTCCCAGAATCATACCGAATATGAACATTGATATGTCAATTAATAGTTTCAATTAAGTAGGTTTCCTAATATTGCATAGATTCAGATAGATATTATATCATAAGAGGTAGACCCAGATAAAATTAGAGACAAAATCGAGATAAGGTTAATATTCAAGGATCTGGAGACTGTTCGACCAGCCACTGATGCTCAAAATCCTAATTCTGAAGTTGCTGTCAATCAATGAAAGTTATTTACTTCGTGATGGACCGTTTCCAACTTGTCTATATCCGCCCGGCTCATTGTAAATACAACAATACATGACATTCGCGGCCTTCCATTCTGCAAACGCGAGAAAAGTTTTCAAGTTTATCGGGCACAGCATTCTTTCACTCTCTTAATTACGAAACGAAGTTTGTTTTATCGAAACAAAGTTCATCAACGATTTTGACGCGATCCAGAGAAAATTCGAATATCCGGGTTACTAAGGTAATAAACTCGATTTACTCGGACGGAGAGTAATAGGTTTATAAGAGTAATTAAATTGAGTCCCATTGTCTGATATTACAGATTCGATCAATGTCGGATAAGATTTATTGAGAAGAATCTTGTCGACTAGTCGCTTGGAAGAAATGTATCGCGCAACTTGTCTGTATCCATTTAGAGATCATGCCCTCTGGTTATCGCGAATCTTATGCGGCTGGTTTATTTCTGGACTTAGCTCTGCATGTCTGAGGAAATTCCAATATACTTTGACAGAGCGCAACAGCTTGCTGAATACCTAATTGTGGTAAATAAACTGGACGATGTGTGTTAGTATCTGAAACTTTAGTGAAAGCAGAGCGTAGTCACTTGTAGTTACAGTAGTCCTCGTGGTACAGTGTGCTCTTAAATTAAAGCGTTAAATAGCGATACCGATTGGCGCATTGATTGTCACGATGATATCGCGGCATCGAAAAATTTCTATGTTAAAACAGACAGCACGCGCAATGATTCTAGAATTCTAACAAAGCGAGGATAACAAAAAAGAAAAAAAGATAGAAATGGAAAAGCAATGTAAATACCAAAAAGGAATTTTATCAGAAGAAAATACAATACAAAGACCAAAGGAAAAAATGACAACTATAAAAAGATGGCCCAAGGGCATCACGAGAAAATGTATGATAAAGCGCAAGGAAGAAAGAAAAATACAAAGCATAAAGAAGAGTGAAGTGAAGTGCAGCTTCTATAAATGAAAATATGATAGATAGAAAATCTCAGATTTAAATTAGAAAATCTTGTAACGGGTGGAAAATTGTCGATGTGAAAAATTGACATAATATACAATACGTGAACAACGAGCACCAGCGCTTACATATGTAACACTGGAATCGATGTGTTCACTGTCTCGCAAAATTTCTATTTCTGTCTGGCCACTGTATGCTATTTATAGAGCTTCATTTCAAACGACTCAAATTTCGATGACTGTGTTTGAAATAAGTGTTCCAACAACGCGAGATTTCCAAAACTTTCGAGTAGATAGAGCGAATGAGAAACGCCCGACAGCCCAAACACATTTAAATGATAAACGTGTCGACGATTAGGAAACACCAAACTATTCACTCGGTCGAATCATTGGTATTCAAATTATGTGGAATTTCCTCGAACGCAGATCCTTTATGTTGCAAACCGCCTTTACATTTGCTCTTCGAGTAAAGCTTATTATTGCTGGGATGAGTGGCAGGTTCTATAGAATTGTGTAGAAACACGCAGACGAAACGCAAGTTTAACGTCAAAATTTAGAAGTGTCGTAGCTTGTAAACTAGCTACCTACCTCAGACTCTTAAAATATTTAAGCCAATGGTAGATAAAACGAAGAATCGTGGTAACGACCAAGCTTACCAGCTCCGATATCGGCGACACAGCCACGCTTCCGACCTGTTTACGTGTGACAACAATCGATACATTTCCTTTGGACTTTTTGCTGTTCCCTCCTCGTTCGTTAGCCTCATTCGGGATGAACTCGATAGCTGTGCGAATCATAAAAAATAGATTTGCAGAATTTTGATTGCTTGTGGAGCTTGTGGATTTTTTAACACTGTTGATTTATGAAAGTTTGTTTAAACAAAAGTTTGTAGTCAGATACAACAAGTTTAGATACATCGAAGGAATTTTGTGCATCTGATTTGTTTAAAAAAAAGTTAAAATCGATATCGTATGATCGTATTATTCATATTTATACGAATCGTGAAAAATGGTTTTGCAGGGTTTAAATTATTTATGAAGCTAGCATAGAAGAATAAAGCGTTAATATTTCATAGACAATCACAAAAGTCTATAAACACTCATCAAATTTTGCTTATCTGACTTATCAAAAGAAAGAACGCCAGATATTAACATAATATTATCTATATTAAGTCTATCTTTTGTATGATTTTCGAGATAACAAATGTATATAAATTTTGTGTATTTTTCACCTTTGCTTAATAAGCATAATAATCTTCTATTTTTTTTTTTTTTTTTTTTTTTTTTTTTTTTTTTTTTTTTTTTAGTATATGCCAACATTTAATCAATAAATGAAACATAATATACATACATAAAAAGCTACTACACCTAACGTACTTACGATAATATTTCAAATTTAAGAGACGTATGTTTAGAGACTTTTATGACGGACTATGGTTGTCTTGGTAATTTCCTAAATTTATTTACGATCTCTTAAAATAATATCGAAGTAATATGTCTACAAATGTTAAATTTGTGTTTTACTTCGTCCATATAATTTCCCATGACGTTTCACGAGACGAAGTTCGTGTCTTCAAAATTTACGTTTCACAGTCACGATCGATTTTTGCCAACGGCTGTGGTATTCGCCCGTGAGTTCTTTGCTTGCCAAATCGTCGAACCATTCGTCGTTATATCCGAGGAGCTGTTGCTCTTTCGACGTTCGGTCCCTCGTCCAAGTTTGGGTCGCAGATAAATTCGACGAATATCGTTCAGTCGATATTTATGGTGCACTTGTCGGATTCCGTTTAGGTCGCGTGAGAAATACGCATTTAAGTTTGAAAATATATCATGCTAAGCGTAGAACGTATCATAAACGTAAAATTTTACGTGCAATAAGGCCCTCGTTTATATTTCCAGAATTGATCGGACCAAAATCGATGGGGTTGTCGAACACGAACTTTCTATCGAGTCTGAACTTACAGCCCCGAATAAATATTGTTCGACTTATTTTTATGAACTTGTCAGACACATGGCAAGGAACTTTGAAAGTCAAGTTCCACCGTTGCTTCGTTCCAGAGATAGAATAGCGAAGTTGCTTTCAAAAGCAACTTGCACCTTTGCGAAATAAATTATCTTTGAAATATGAAAATTCTCATCAGTCTTTGAAGTTGTAGTTTCATGACAAATTTAATATTTAATCTAGCAAAAGCAACTATTTTATCTCATACCAAAACTGATGTAGCCATAGGTACTATTATATATTGTATATGGTAAGCATGTGAATTGATAGGTCGTCCGGAGTCGAGAATAGCAATTTGATTTTAAAACGTAGAGATTTTATTTCATGAAAATTATTAAAATTACAAAGCTACCCAAGTTTATGTACGTTACATTGAAATTACAATACTTTAGGTTTTTCAGCTTTCCGGATATGTTTTTAAGCTTCGATTACAAATTTTCAATGTCTGAAAGGAAATTCATCGGATCGCTAGTTGCTAATAAAATAGCAGTGTTATTTTGTAATTCGACCAGGTTTTCTATCGAGTCTCGAACACATACTAAACTTTTCCCCGATGCATGCTTTAAAGCAGTTATTTCACGCACACACCCTTCAGTAACCAAGATGAGAATCGTGTTTACAGAATTACACGGAAACTGTGAGATGAGGGAGAGGATAAACGCGTTAAAGCTGCGTCGACGACGACGCGGACGCAGACGCGGCTCGTCTGTTCGCGTTGTTTAACGTGCGACGAGGAAAACTCGATTTCTGTCCCCTGTTGTATCGTTCTTGCTCGATGTCGTGAAATTATATCGATGCAAACGGCTGCGCCACGATGTAAAGCGAGCCGAGACGGTTCTCCGACGACAAGTTAAATTGAAAATGAAATTAAAGCGACGGATCGAGGCTGGATAGAATTGTTGAAAATAATGTAGTCCGGGTAGTTACTAGGACGAATAACCACGGAAATTCTCGTCACAAACTTGAGATTTCCTGATTTCAGAACGATTTAAGTCGTATCTGAGAATCAAATTCCCGTAATGGGAACAGGAAGATTGCCAGGAAGCTTTTAAAGTCGAACCAGATGATTAGTGGATCCGTTTGTTTCCTTTATTCGATCACGAATCGATTTTCAATTATCGCGTATTTCATAATTTCTGGTTTTTAAATAATATTATCTTCTGTAATGGGATTCGAATTCCCTTTTTTCGATATATAATTTGTACTTAACTCTCCGCCGACAATATAGTTTTTCATTAAGACAGTGGACATTATGGGTCCAGTTCCTAATCTGATTTCTTATTGAGATTAAAAGAATGTGAAAAAATTCTGAGGTATTTATGGTCGTCCCTAATTCACTATACAAGTCATACTTTGGCCCAATATTTAAAACTTTTTTGCAATAAAAATAAAAATTTGACGAGAAGTTATGGAAAAATGGGGATTTGCCAGAAGAGACACAATTTTGTAACAAAAATATATTGAAAAATGTTGTCCTAACGTTTTATCCATGAGACTATGATATTTCGAAGAAATATAAAGAAATTTGTCAGTCTTTATGTGGTTTATTTATTATTAAAAAATATGGGACACACGTCGAGGAAGAAAGGCTCCGTGTCTCATACTTACTAATGTATGAGAAACGTAGGAGTCATACGGGACACTGAAGCGGTCGCCATGAGATTACTATATGTACGAAAATAAAAAAGTTACGGATATAAGAAAATTTGCTTACTTCCCGAAAGACCTGACGTAGACGACAATGTGGGTCGCTGAAGGCGCAGTGGTCATCAAAACTAAACAGGCCCTCGTGCTATTCAAAACTAAATTGAACGAAGTAAACAGTATTTGGGCCGTTAAAGCGTTGTAAGTACTATTTTTGTAGGTAAAGGCTTTTTATGTGCTGGAACCAGAATCTGTCACCTTCGTTTCGGAGGAATTAAACAATGAAAATTTTGTCTGGAGCTCGACGACCCATATTGCCGGCGGAGGGTTAAATGCATAAATAAACGTATGATATACTACATAGGTATATGCAGAATGCGCTTATATGAAATTCAGTTTAATGCTGATGCGATTCTAGAATCTTTAAATTTCAATCTTGCTCCCATTTTGGAAAACGAAAACAATTTTTAATATTTTCTATGAAATATGTCATAACAAGATATCATGGAAGAAATTTTAATATGGTTTCCTTGTGAGTATATTTTTCCTGATTAACGAGACGATGATTGATAATATGTTGAGAAAATTAGCTTAAATCGAACATTTTATCTAGTTATGTGGATCGCTCTAACGACCTTGAAGTTAGGTTTATGGGCGACTCGTAGAAGGAGGAGCAGCAGCAGAACGTGACTTCGTTATATGAAGAACCAATGAACCGTATCGACAGTGTTACATAGGAAAAACGAGAGCAAATTGGTGATCTGTGCGTTGATCTAGCCACCCCTACTATTGTTCATTGAAACAGGTCGGATGTAAAATCCGTGCTGATCGCCTCTGCAAAAATTCTATTCGAGATGCAAAGTTTAATCCTTGAAAAGTCAAGCGCCAAAAAATAAAGGAGCGAGGGAAGCTATCTTTTCGTTTGAAAACTATAAACTCGAAGGTATACTGAAGCTTTATTTTTTCTCTGTTAATTGTCCTATGCAAAATTTTCGTTAAAGAAAAATCAACATACAAATAGGACACAGCTGCATTATATTGGGTCGCCTGGAAAGTTTGTTCCAATTTTTAAGGAATTTGGTCGACATGAAAGATCTTATGAAAAGTTTTTCGTCGAAAAACCTGAGAGGTTCTGGAAGAATGGAATATTGAACTTGCATGAAAGACGGAGAAAGATTGTGGAACAAAGTGGCACCTATATAATTCCATAAATGCATATCGAATCAAAATGTAAATCGGAACGAACTTTCCGGGCGACCCAATATTTATAAATCACGGAATTTGCTTAGCTGCCGTTTCACACGTAAGTTAGCAATCGATCTATAACACAATCGTTAAGCGCGTTCTTGGCCACTTGTTCATTAGCAAACCAATAAACGAGGCATATTGATTATAAGCAGCGTAAAAATCCGTGTAACGCGATCAACCATCGTGATGGCGGCTTCGTACACGTTATTATCGTGCCTTGTATTCCTACCTGATGTCGTGTCGATTCGAATTGTTTCGACTCATGACATTCGTATCGTTCCACGTTCCCGATGCTAATTGTGTCCTGCTCGGATCAACGTTATATCCCTTTATCCCTTCTCGCATTGTAATCCAGGCTTTCTAATGTTATTGATATTTATTCTTCTTTCGTTTCGTTTGCCTTGTCCAATCTTACAAATTCTGCATATTTGTTCTCGAAATTTTTTCGTTCTCCCAACATTCGAGCGTTGCTTCTTTTTGATAAGATGTATTTTGAAATGTATTATTGCTGTCTTTTAATAGATAATTTTTATTCGTATTCTGTTGATACCATAGAAAAAACAACAAAAAATAGCAAGTGCTGTTCCTAATGACAAATTCATCATTGATTTGTACATTTTGGTAAAATTCAAATGTTTTTACCACGATTCTAATTATGAATGGCCTTTTGTTACTACACAATAGTATACCTTCGTACCACCACTTATACATTGCTATTTTTTCTTTTGCTATTTTCACGTGTTTTTTTAGAGTTTACATTTACTCCGCTCCCTGACATTTTCCTTTCTTTCTGCTGCTTTCCACCCTGTCTATGTTCGAACCGGATCTCAGTCACCCCTCGATACTCCAAAACTTTTCTCTCGCCATTTTTCTGACATTTTCGTCCTCTCCTCGAGCTTGTATATTTGTCGCTATTTGTCTTCCTCTCAGCCTCTGACTCGCTGTCCATCCATCGATCCCCCTTCTCCCTTCGTCTTTGTGTTTTCCCGTCTCTCATCCGCCCTGAGCTTTACCGCCTCTAACCCCATTTGTTATCAGCCCTCGTTAATCTCGGCTCCTCTTAGCAACGTCAATCCCGCGGCGCGTAACTTCGGAATGTCGATAGATTTATCGTGACATCGATTGCACAGAATCGTGTGGAACTTGTTGTTGCGTGCTTTATTAAGTTTCTTCGAAGAAAATTCGTGTCGATATACCTTGTTCGTCGATATTCCAACGGAATTTTGAGCGGTTGTTCGCGCTAACAAAGCGCGACGTCGTTTTGCTCAGCAACGCTTCTTCGTATCTATTCATCTCCTATCGAGAGACCACATTCGAGATAACACGATTTAAAGCCGATGCTTGTGAGTTAAATCATATTTACGAAGGAAATGGAACAGCTTTGGGAAAAATTTGAAGCTGTAAATTCAATGGCTGAGAAATTTTCTGTCACCGTGGAAATTGATGATGGCACACAGCATAAAGTCTAGACTTATGGAACATTATCGTTTGTCTCCCGTTTAAGTGGAAAATGAGGAACAATATTTGCGAACCATTTGTAGATATACACTCCGATTCGTAAGTATTAGGGCACTTGTTGGTTTTATACGAAACTCAACAATTAATACAAATTTTCAAAGAAACAATTAGTAGAATGGAATTGTGTATTTATGTAAAGTTCGTTATATTTTCTTTCGAATACGATAGTTGCAGAAAATGAAAAATTTGCAACCGAAAATAAAAATATGGTATCGAATTAATTACTTAAAACAGTCGATAACGCGCAGTTTTGTAAGATTAAGAACGACACGAAAACGTATAAATTCGCTAGGGATAAAATTTTGCATCGAACCCGGTCACTCGGCTTTGCATAACGAAATGAGCACACAATGAATTCTTTATTGAATCGTTATCTGTCTTTATGTCATTTTAGGATGACCATTTCGATGGACGATACCATGAATATTTCACCCACTGAATCGTATTTTAGGAACATCGATTTTACGGATTAATCATGTAAATTAGTACCAACTATGACATGCAGGAAAAGAAAAGCGCGAACGAACATTTCGTTCCCTGTTGTTTCAAGCGAAACAAAATTACTCTATAAATCACAATTACCGACTTACTTGTGTATCTGAACAAACAATTTCGCTGCTACGAGGCGGTGTTTCTGTTATTCATCGTCGTAACGCAAATTACGATAACTAGTGTTAATTATGAAAGCCAATTTTGCCATTATCGCGTGTCGATGTTTCTTCGTGATAAGTCTCTTTGTTATCTAGTATATACTCTCCTTTATCGGCTACTTTTGCTTTCACAAATTATTTCGGACTACTAAATATGATTTGACCTTTCTACACAAACACAATTTTCTTTAATTTTTTACGGCGTTTAATTTATACGGCAGGAAAGAGGCAACGAAGTTTTTTTACTAACCTGACACTGGCTTATTCTTGTACTAAGTGTATTGTAATTTAATCTTTCTTAACTCATTGTCCCTTAATCAATTGTTTAACAAATACGACAAACATATTGACTTGTCTTCGATAAAATTAACTCTAAATTGCAGCGAGTTGTGACTGTTTTACAAAATCATTTAATAAGATACAGTATATTAACACTTAGTAGAAAGATCATTTTCCTCACATGCTAATAGAAATTTGGCCTTGAAAGGGATAGTTCGAAATTATCTTGAAATTCATGAGCGAAAGAAATTCGGAAAATCATATTTGCATATAATGGACAATAAGATTGACACAAGATGGTCACCAAAGCCGTTTACAAAGCCGGAAAACCAGCTGCCCCGAGCGTTCGACGAAAATGGTCACTACAATAGTTCTCCAAATTCGAATCTGTGCCTTTGAGATCCGGCGTCGTGTGTTTGCCTCGTCACTGCAAACATTCCACCGTGTAAATCATCAAACTCTTTCCTTTTCCCTCTCTTTCTTTTCTCCTCTCGCCTCTTTTATTATTCATTACGCGTCGTCGCGCCCGTATCTTTCAACAACGAAAAAAAAAAAGAATAAAAAGGGAAGCAAAAAAGGAATGAAGAGCGTCGGTGGCCGAAAGAATTACCGCCCATTCTATCGATTGACTCTTTTATCTGGTTTATCGCGCATTACCGGCGCGTCCTTGCGCGATATTATGCGAACAAGGCGATTACCGAGTCGGCTTGTACTTATGTCGAGCCACGCTCGACGTAATTGTCTGCCACTAGAAATAGAAAAGTGAAGTTGTTCGTGCTTTCACGCGTTTTCGTCGCAAGATGAAACATGCATCAGGCGAATTATCCGCCAGTGAAATACATGAAACGAATGGCCACATGTCAACGTTTTTATTTCTTCGTTGTTGATGGATTGTGACGGATGATGATCTTCACCTGGACGTCAAGTTCTTGAGAGTGGATTATGGTATGACGGTTCGCTGTTGATTCGAAAGAAATGCATTGAATAGTTTTGTATGGAAAAATAGAGTTAGAATGATCATCGTAGAAAGTTTGTTAGATCACAGTTACTCGCCGCGCATATAATACATAGAGATTGTTTTGTAGTATATAATTATGGTCGATTGTGTCAGTGTTGGTTGATCTGTTCAATGATTGATAAAAGGTGTGGTAGTAAATAAGTTTTGGGAAGACAGTTGGTAATGAGCTATATTTCTACCTGTTCAGTTTAATTGCTCATTTAGTAAATATAATAAGACAAATATTTTTAATACAGGATATTAAACTTTGGAAAGTTAGTCACTTTTTTAGAGTTGCTTAACACGATGGTTTGTCTTTGCTATTTACTGTCTAATTAGTTTGTATTTATCAGGCGATTAATCTAATATAGTATAATTTTACTTGAAAGTGGTTCCATCTTTCTATTTCAACTTATTTATTAACTCTAACCTTACCAGATCCGATCAAATAATACTTCAATGTTTCATTTAAAATTGTACATTCATTGCTACTTCTTTTGTCCATATAACTTTATGTAAATTCTTATATTATCCGATTAATCAATTTCTTAATTTTTGTTAATACAAAAATTATATTTTAATGTCCTAGTAAGGTTAGTGTTAACATACGTGTGTTTTCTTTCAATAAAAAACTTAATATTCGCCTAGCATTCTGTAACACAAAATTTACGACGAAACTTTCGGCTTTATACTTTTCGACCTTTGCAGCATTCAGTCTTTGATTCCTTTTATACAATTTTTCACAAACATTCTTCATGTTTCCAACATAAGTCACTTTATAAAATAAACCACTTTTCGTTCCAAAACTTGGACCTCAGTTACACCGTCACATCAATTCTTGGCCAAATTTTAATGAAGATAGTAACGATACCATCCAACGTACGTGCGTTTAACATGAAGGCTGTTCTATCGGTACTAATACAGCACGTGATCTAATTAGGGAAAGTGGTTTCATTAAAGGAACGACTTCAGGCAGCTCTTGTTTTTGTTTCTTTCAATTACATTTCGTTCCACGGCTCGTTCTATTTGTTCCAATTTGTAATTCGTCCATTTTCCTCGTAAACGAGATCATCGTAGATTTCAATTCATCGTAGATTTCAATTCATCGTAGATTTTCCACGGTCAGTTCGATCAAAAAATTATGTTCCCGATCGAATGATTTGCAACGTGATTCATGAAACATCACTAAACTACGTGATTTAGTCTAAATACGGACGAGCCACCTTTTCCCGTGTGGTATCGCTGCGATCATATGTCTCTCTTTGTTTTCACATGTGTCAGATTTTCAATTTCTACACCGAAAGAGTTTGAAAGAGATATATCAATTAGCGCAACCAAATTATTCGAGAGACACGTAGAAACAAATGAAAGGAAATTTTATTCGAGATTATACGAATATTATAGAATGTACAAGCTGTTTCATTTATCTTGGATTCCTTAACTTTAAATTTGTATGTTTCGATCTCGATTTCATTTCAATGAACTATAGGCTTATAATATTTTAAGAAACTCTTGATACAATATGTTTTATGAAATTAAAGTTAAAGTATCTTTTATGCCAATCGTTTTAAGGCTCAAGTATCTCACTACTATTTTATAAATTTTATATTTTTATCTATTTTATTTCAATTGCAAGTTTGATCAAGTCTTCGATAACTTATACTTGAATTTACGAGGGGCATGGATATTTTTCCTTTTTTTTTTTTAAATAGCAGTAAGGCATCGTCGCATGATGAAGATATTGGACACAATAAAATTAGCTCGAAGGCGAAGAACAATTTTAGCATGAAACGAGCATACGCTGATCTACGATTAATTTTCTAATTTTAATTATTTCTGCGCAAGAATGATTTTCCTGAAATTTTGAAGTTCCTCTTACGAATATTTTTTAGAAGATAGTTTCGTTGGCTGTTCCGTAACAGATACAATGAAAACTAGTTTAAAGAAAGAAGTAACAAACTATACACTTCTCCGCCCTTCTACCGGTCGATTACATAAATTAATACACTGATTAGTTGACGCTGTTTTTACTTTCGACGTTTTATGCGAGTTGGAGTTGTCACTAATCGATACTTCCGCAACAATGCCACGGTTCGACTTTTGAACTTCGTGACTTTGAGATTCACAATAGAACAGACTCTCCTCTGCTTATAATAATCAAACTCAAATTCTCGGTTCTAATTTCAGACACTAGCGCTTATCTGAACATGCTTTGGATAAGAAAAGAAAAGATAGTATTTAAACTTGAATCGAATTCACATTTTTATAAACATAATTAAAGAAATGGAACATAGATAGATATCCTCAAGCCAGTAACTTCTTTTGCATATTTTGTACATTTTTCCTTTAAAATGTATAAATTTCAGCAGTCTAATAATATTAAATTAACTAGTATTAATAGAATAAATTTTTAATTTCCGAGCAAAAAATAGAATAGATAATCCAACCACGAGTTTAGGATAATCCCAATTCTCCGCTAGAAAAACCGACATATTCAGCTGGCGGTAATTTCGCGTAAAATCTGGCCAGATTTGTGGAGGAAGCTTTATCTTCCGGATGAATTTACGAGAAAATGTCGACTGGTTTAAAATTTCGTCGCCGGACGTCCGGCATTGTTCGCGACTCTCGCCGCTGGTTAACTCGTCATTGAACGTTTCGCGCAATTTGCCTCGCTGATAGCCCAGGCTCGGCACATTTCACATCGCCGAGTTTGTAAGCTCCGCTTCCGCATTCACGACGTAAGAAGCGTAGGCGTGATGCCGTGAGTTTGGTGATTTCAACGCGACATTTGTTTCCGTCTTGCGACGTTTGCCATTTTGGCCAGCGGATGTTTTGCAATTCAGTTTTGTTCACGCTTGACTCTTTCTGTTTTGTTCTGACCATATCTTTTGCTTGATTTCACCGTCTAAGTTTAGTAGACGGGTATTTGCCTTAAGTATAGCGTCTCTCTAGATATCACGACAAATCCAGAAGACTCTTTAACCTCTTACATTCATGATCGATTCCAGTTTCTAAATTCAATAAATTCATCCTTGAGAAGGGTCAGTGGAAAAAATTAGTGAAAGAGAGCGGTTGAGATTAATAGCGAAAATTATTGAAGATTTTTGGGTTAAATGTTGGACTGCCTTTAAGTATAGAATATACAATTTAGTATGAGCAAAACTAGCGAACGGTCGACAGGTAGATATTGTGGTATATCAGTGTCAAAAGCAGAAGTTAGAAACTCTGGGTCTTTAGTCTGTTGGTCGAGGTCTGAAATTCGACGAAGTTTTACCTATTTGTCCTCTTTATTGAATAGATTTAATCGTTGATCTAAATTACGTAATATAGGCAAATTGTTATGAGTAGAATTATGAAAATTTATGCATCGAAAAAGAATTTCCCTCCGTATGTTTTCGGCATCCTATGAAATTGATTAACTAGTGAAAAGAGTACTCGATCAACGTCGAACCACGTATAATTGGGTCAACCGAGGCAATAATTCTGAATTATTTATTCCGTTCAGAAAGTATAAGTCTCTTAGACGACGCGAAGCACTCGAAAAATTGCTTCATTGTCGATTAATTATCGATCGATGATCGATCGATGTTTACATAGACGAAAACGCGGACTACACAAATAAAAAAAAACTCAGTAGAAGTTATGTCAATTGATCGCTGCAGTCGAAATATCTTGACTCGGCTTGCGGAATTTCACGACGTTCGAGGAGCACGTTTCTCTATTCAACTTGTCGATCGTTTGTCTGTTTGTGAACTCGAGGAAAGCTGATTTACGACCGTTGAGATATTCATGCAAGTACCTGGCATCGTATGACATTGGGAATCAATAAGATACGTAGTTCTCCGAGATACGCCAATGTTTAAAGCTGGACTAATACCTGCAGATTTATAATTGAAATTATCGTTAACTTTGGTATAGGTATCTATTTGGACTGTATGAATATAAAATATCAAAGAATTGAGAATAAGTGATTTAGAAGTTAGTCATGTATTTATTTACAAATTACAGGGTCGAAAATTTGATTTGCTTTGAGCGTATTTAGTTCATTTAGCTTTTAGATTAAATTGATACAAAACTAATTTATATATTTTTCTCCCTTTTTCGTTTTTCTTTTTTTTTTGTGAAACGAATTTTTTTACTGAAATAATTTTTATTTCATCAGAATAAAAAAAAGGAATTAGCAATATTGGGATTTTATGATTAAATTTTGACGCGCGCACTACAATTGGATTTGACTATTAAGCAGCCATAAATCAATATCACGAACAAGCTGCCGCTCAAGATACCGCGAAATACAAACGACAGGCTTGACGCACTGTCATTTCTATCTGTTGCCCTATTCAATAACCGACAAAAGATAATTCACTATTGACAAATCCGACATAAACAAATCGTTTATTCAGAAGTTGCGAATGAAACAGTCCAATCATCAGGTATTAGCTCTTTCGAGCTTATATTGAACTCAAAAGGAAGATAGACGTTAATGACGTGCAACATTGTTAGCCTTCGTCATCGATAAAAATGAAATCTAAAAAGTGATTAGCAAACATCGTTGGGTAAACCATATGTTCACCGATTACGTTACACACATTTCTATCATTCCTATGATCTTATTTATTTTTTGCTAAATATATTAAATATTTTCTAATTTCTATATGCACATATATTCCTTATATGTTATACATTTTCAGATTGATTTCAAATTTTACCAACATTACAATTATTACAGTTCCAATGAACTTCCGAAATGTTTAATATAACACACATAACATGTACATAAAAATCAAGTAAAACTGCTTTTATATGGCCGCTGTTATAAGAATGTGTATATTTTATTGTTTCGACTAATTATTCAGAACGTTAATATTTGCCAGAAAGTTCAGAATTATAGCCATAGTGTTGTCCCTTTCTCTTCCATCCTTCCATTACATTTATTATACACTTCTGTCCTCCATTTTTCCTTCTTCGTTTGCATAATTTATGAAAAATGGAGATTTCCTCGGCTTATCGTCGAAAGGGTAAGGAAGTTCGTTCGCTCTTGAGACGAGAGAACAAAATTATAGCGCCGAAGCGTTTAGAATCGATATCAGATCACGTGTTTGCTTACGAGAAGAGATCAATTGGACCCAATTAAAAAAGAAGCTTCGATTAGCAATGTGCACTCGTCAGAGAACGACTTCCTCGGCTGACCTACATGAAGCGTCGTCCGATTAAAGTAGGGAATCACTTTTGCCGCAGCAGTTGGGGGAAACGTCGCTTATTAGCGCGGGAAGAGGCCCAAGAGAGAAGAGAGGGAAGGTAGGAAAGGGAGAAAGCTGTTACATCTTTTTCCAGATTAACACAACCCAATATCGTCGAACGAACTTTCCCCAAAAGTACAGTTTGCGCGGTTAACTGAAGTGATTTCGATGTTTTGCTCTCGTAATGACGGTTTTCAATGAGACACGCGGATTTTCCTGTTTATTAGATAGTTCCAGCTCCCCTTTAAACGTCCGCTTTTGTCTTCCACCATCGGTTTCACTTTGTCTCTATGGGCGGTCACTCCCTGTTTTCGCGTTTGTGTCGGCGCTGTTTAAGCTTCTTTCGTCTCGCGAGGTGTCCGTTTGAAGGCCGAACAACTTGATTCGATGGCTTCCCCTTTGCATCGACGAGGGTTACGCGCTGATATACATATTTCCCTTTCGTCCCAGTTCCCTTTTAAATTCTTTACTTTGATTCACGATCGCTTCTGCCTTTCATTTTGCTTACTTTTGTTACACGCTCGCAGGTTTTTAATTCAACGTGACTGTTTCGACCTGGATTCTTTTACATTTTCTCGCTATAAATTACTCGCGTGGGATATTTACGCTTCGAAAGCAACGTACAGCAAGGACTTGGATAAGTTCGTGGAAATTTACGAATGAAAGAAATCTTAAGCAAATATCCGGTGAAATTTTGCTTCTTGGGAGTTGATACATCGAGGAATTACATTCCTGGGTAGATTTTCTTTCCTACGAGTTCCGCACCGTGTTTCTTAATGTAATCACATCCTACTTTATGCATTTTATGCACCTTTCCTGCGCACACGTTCCTATGATAAGTTCGTAGTTTGTGTACGTTAAGTTATCTCAGAAAATTGGTGCAGTTAACCCTATCATTTCGAAATAACTAATTAGCGTATTAGTAAAATCATTAAATTATAATTAAATAGCTTTTTTCAGTCACCACAAAAATTTTGTACGGCTATAGAGAATTTGAATAATTTTCATACAGGTAAATTTATATACAGTTCCAATAAACTTCCGAAATGTTTTATATAACACACATAACATGTACATGAAAATCAAGTAAAACTGCTTTTATATGGCCGCTCTTATAAGAATGTGCATATTTTATTGTTTGACAAATTTTACGTAGATAATTTTTGATATAGGAAACTTCCTGTAGGAAGATACAATTATTCCGTTTCAGATATCCCATGCCGCCAATTATCGATACCTGGCTCGTGAGTTTTGTATTTAAGGGAAATTTCAACTTGTAGATTGGTACGATTAGAAATGGAAAACTGTTTTTCCACGAATACTTCCAATGTCGTAACTCTGTTAATACACGAAGTACTGAATGTGGGTGTTTCATATAGACTAGGATTATGTAAATTCTGTAATATTTCTTCCCTAGTTTGTCCTTGGCATGATCGGAAAACCCCTGCAACAGATGGAATTCGGAAAATACGATCGTGATCGAAGCATATTTTCCGAATTATATATTGGGATCGCGTGTATAGAAAGCAGATTGACCGAGGCTCAAGTTATTTATTCTCGAACAAATTATACATTTATATGTATATATGTATCATTACCTGGTCACGAAGTTGCACGTACTGGTTTTATCGACTTTCTGTTCACTTTGTTGCAAGATAGAAACGTCTAGTGTCCATTGTCGATGTTTTGTCCCTTCAAATGATCACTGCAATATAAAAAGGTGCAGTACGATATGAGCTTCTGATGAAATTATATGTTATTGAGTAAGTATCATTAGGATCCTCCTGTACAATAATTTAGGTATTAAGAGCGTTAGTGAATCGACAAGTTACGAGTTACAGGTTACTGACTTTCGATAATTTTACAATTTTCCACTAGGTAAGCTAATCAGTTGACTTGTCAGTTATAAAACTTACTTCAGCTTAATTTTCAAATCTAGTCATGCTTGGTATAGTTGTGAAAAATGTATTGAAATTTTGAACACAATTCCTATTCGAATAATAGGATTTTTCACGTTATTTGCAAATGAGATTATAGAATGTTACAGTGTGTTTTTCTCTCCAGCAATTACTTTGATGGAAGTTAGGTATTTTTAAAACATGATTTATGATATTAGATTGAATAGCGATTTGAATATTTCAACAACGATAAATAATTGATCGACGTTCGATAGGTAATTTGTGTAATACATTCTTAATAATAGCGATGATTGATGATAACACATGTATTGTATGTTTAAATATTAGCCGAATCATATTTTTCTACATTTTCTACAAATTTCCTCTAAAAATTCACGATGAAGCATCAATATGTAACATTTCATATTTAAACAATTGAAAAATTTTGCAAGTATTGAAAGAATATTTATTCTTGTTTCAATATTATTTGAAGAACTTGGCAGTAAAAGGTCAGAAGTTATTTGATACAGAAACTCTCTCCATATATTATAGTTTTATTAAAATAGGAACAGAACGATAGCATAAATCAATCAAGTGCTTCATAAAAAATCAATTGTTTTTCCAAATCCTTCAATTTAAAAAACTGGAACGTACAATTCTCTATATGTATGAATAAACTTGCCCCTCGATTTTTAAAAATAATTCTTCGTAAATGCTGTGCTATGCACTTTTTAATAACAATCAAATATTATTTCTACGTTCAATAAATTTCCAAAAAAGTACGTTAATCTCTCGAGCTCGCTCTTACTGGTTTCCTATTTTAGTGATAAACTTCGTCATTAAAACGAAGCTTTAAAGAAAGAAGATTTAAACAGTCAAAATTGATAAACTCACCAAACTACGTAATTATCAAATTGGAATGAAAAACTTTAGACTTAGACGCATCCAATTTCTTTCCAACCAAATCCGCGATATCTTCCATAATGTACTATATCTTCTTTTTTAATTATTCTCTAGTTGCCGGAATTGGATACCGACGTTCTTAATTCGTAGTTTCGTGACACGATATGTGAAACATTCAGGGGCAGGACGGATTGCTGTGAATCTAGCCGTGTGGTTTTCCTTTTCAATGACCTCGTGTTCTCTTCTTACCTCGGTCCGTGTTATAAAAAATTTCGTTGCACCGTACCGGCCCGGGCAAACGAGAATATAAATATTTCAGTCGACCTGGTGAAATTCCACAGTTGCAAGGCCCGCCGGTCACCGTGAAAATGCGCTTCCGGCTGGCTTCTTAACGCGAATTTTCCTTGCATTGGCTTAACAAACCAACATCGGTCGCGACACCTCAAAGCCTCGTGCCTCGTGTACAAAACAAGTGTAAGGGAAACCGCGAGGTGGCAGAAAGAGACGTGGAAATCGTAAGGGGTCGCTTGTTTCTTTTTATTCTCGCCGCATGAAACGCCTTTGTTCATGCTCGCCGCTCCACGAGGGAGATTCTATTGGAGTTAGGAATAAAAGTTTCTTGTCAATTCGTTATGCTAGTCGTTTCGCGAGAACTCTCTATGCAGTTTTCCGTTTCTTTCTGCTCTCTTTCCTTTTTGACGTAGTTCTACTACGGTAGTGTTTGTCCTTCTACTATACTGGAAGGGCAGCAAACAAACGAGGGTTGCTTACAATTATTTTCACGGTTCCACAGTTTCGCTCTGGCAAGTTTCTTAAGGGTAACGTGTGTTTTGATCGGCTAACGAGTGTTGTTTTGTTTTATAAATGCGACAGTGATTAAATCGTTACTTCTTTTGCGAGTATAATTAGCTCAACTCGCTGTAGAGACGTTACTAGAACGATTTTTTATCTAGATTGATTTTTTATGCAAATCATTCCGCGCGACTTATACCGCGGCTTTTGCTCTGTTGTGGAATAAACGGTATGCGAAGTCAGACACATCGAATCAGGCGTTTTTTTATTTTCACTGTGTGCACTGTGTCATAGATAAAGAGTGTATGTAAGAGAGAGAGAGAGAGAGAGAGAGAGAGAGAGAGATAAAGGCTTGCGAACTGTTCCTGGTAGCGTTCTATTTTCTCCGCTGCTTCGACGAATCTATTGGAAAATGTATTTTCAGAAACCTTTGCGTGAATGATTTTGAATCAATGTGCGATGAAAGGTTTAGTGGCTTTTATTACAATGTACAATAAACAGGGACGATCAAACTAACGCGAATAGTATAATATTTTATATGAGTAATCGAAGGTCTCTATGAAAACGCATTATTTTGATATACTCTCTGTGAAATTTTCTGAATGGCTACAATAATTCATTTCTACTTTTTGGTTTTGCAGTTGTGACGTTGAAATGGCATACGTATACACTGCGGATGTCTATGTAAATTTATATTTTATTGCTCACAGTTAAAAAAGTGGTAGGTATCTAAGTTTGTCTTATTTTTTAAATATTACGATAAGTATCTACTTCGTTTTTAACGTTTTGTATATTTTTGCATTTAAACTCACCATAGATATATGAACATCTGTCTGATAACGTAAATTTCAGAGATCGGAACATTAAGTACAATAAACAGAGAACGTATTATGTATGTTTGTTAATTTCGATACTTACATTTACTTTATGTTACATTTATGCTGTAGCCGTAATTTTGTTACGATTATTATAGTTTTATCGTCCGTAATTTTAATGCCGAAAGCATTTTAGAGACATTGCATTTCCATTCTACATTTTAAGATTCCACTGAAACGCATGCAGATTTCGTGTATAAATCACGTTCCAATTTTGAGAACTATCAATCGCAATGAGCGAACATCGATCTGCTAGGCGAAACACGTAAGTTACCGATTGAATTCGCATGCTTCGATGGCTGTTCCTTTCAATGGCTGGGATCTCCATGAAATTTTCAACTAGGTAATTTTCATCGATTTATCGATACATAACCGTCTAGTGTGTATTCTGGTGAAATTAATCGTTCAACGAATATTCTATGCCGCTTCCTTTGTTGACTATCGAACCACCTGCTTGCTACAATAAATTCTTCTCGCGAAAATTTATTGTACTAATGCTATTGAGAAAATGGCACAGTGCATCGATCATAGTAGGTTCTTTAGCGAATGATTAATTTATTTCATGTTTTATTCAAATATGAACTAAAGCAAAAATTGTGTTATTGGCATTAACCTGGAAAATTTTAATAAATATCGAGAGGGGCGAATCTAATTTAACGTTTTTGATAGTAACGAGACAATTTCTTTCGAGATAACTCATATTATGTCCATACGGTATATTTTCATAGCTTTAGATTTCTTATAAATGCATAAACATCTATATACAATCTAATAATCGTGATTTTATTTCAATAAAGACTGTCTGATTTTAGTAAAGAATTATGTGCGAGAATAATAATCTTTAAACCCATATTTTCAGTTCGTGATGTTCGTCATGCTATTTATATTACTTTAAGTTTTAGCAGGCAATATAAATAACATGACGAGTATCACGAAATAAAAAAATGGGTCAGTAAATTTTATCGTGTTATCTACGCAAAACAGTTTGGTCCAGTTTTTCCTGACTGATGGTCGATCCCCACATTAACTTGTGGACATTCGTTTAGTGGGATAAGAAAAATTTCGTAATGAGAACTTTGAATTAACTTGCCGTCAGCTGGAAGCGTTTCGTCAAAGGAAACTAGATAGCTGGCTCTCATTTTTCCCTGTGAAATTATGACGATACGAAACAGTATCCATCGAAGCTCGCGTGTTATCGTCAAAAGTAAAAGGTCTCTGCTACGGGAAAGGATTATAATTACATAGTGGATCGTGGTTACTTTGACGTTCGTACGAACATCGAAGGACTCGAGTTCGGAAAGTTTAATTTACCCGACGTATTCTTTGAATCTTGCAATATTCGACAAAGTTCTGAATATCTTGTATTTCCATAAGTAAATTAACTAGTTCGTTCATTGTTAAAATCAAGAAATTTTTACAATATCAATCATGAAGCTATCTGAACGATCATAAACAAATAGCAAGAAATTATCAAGAGAAATAATTCAATACTCAGTAAAATAATCTATTATTTAATGAAATTATAATCTTCCATTACATTACTTATTCGTCGTACTGAACAACGTAATATTTCATTATTTCTCATCGTTAGACTTTTTAATGCAAATTTATATTTTTGAGAATATAATAAAAAAAAAAAAAAATAGAATCTCTAGGAAACTGTTTTACCTACCACATACCACAGAAAGCACTATATTCTGAATATTTTATATATTTTTCTATGAACATTCTGTGTAATTTTACATCTTCAAAAATTTCTTTAAAATGCATAAAAATCTGTAGTCTACTTATTGCGATAACCAATCATCCACAAAATGATAGAGCTCGTAATTACTTCCCAATCGCTCAAATATCCATTTCAGGGTTGATAGTAATTATTAGTCGGTGCCATTTTTCGCTTTTACTCGATCGACTCGCGTTTGACCATTCTGAATCGCGTTCTAAACACCGATCATCGTTTCCTTTCGTTCCTCGTTCACCCTTGGAGAAGCTTTTTCCCGATTGACCGGCAAACACAACGGTGGAGGGAGTGGTTTGATTGGATTTAGTTCTTGGCGATTGAACCGACTTGCATTAATCCCGTAGAATTCAATCCGACAAACCGGAGCAACTTCTTGAAAAGACTTATTGCCCGGTCCGTTCGAAAGGCGATTCCTCTATTTATTCGCAGACAGATCAAATACGCGCTCGTGTACACGTGCAAAGTGGCTTGGCGTGACACAAAATGCTCGACCTCTGTTAACGTAAAAAAGCGATTTGGATAAACGGTTTCAACAAGGAGGAGGCATTTCAGCGTCTCGTGATCTGATCTAACGTTTCGCTCTCCGCCAAATTTATACTCCGTGCGTTTCTGTGTAGTTTTATCGATGTTCTTTGTAAGGAATAACCGTGGAACTGGATAAGCAAAGTATGTTTGCTTGTAGATAAACGAGAGATTGTGCTATTACCTAGCTGGGAACATGGAATTACTCCACAAAAATGAGATTAATCTTTGAGATTATATGGTTGAATTTAGCGTTAATTCTGCTTATAAGTTGAATTAGAAGGTACATTCTGTTTCATGGGAAAATTGATCGAAGATCTGAACTATAAGGAATAATTATAAAAATTGGTTATTATATATAAGAAAAGAAAAGTTTACTTTATATTCGGTCTAAGAGAAAGGTCTATTTAGCAAAGTGATTTGTATGAAAGAAACTCAGATAATTTATTCACTACCTAGATTGATATATATTTTTCCCTAACGTTAGGCATAGCGAATAAATCAGCCTGTAGATATTTAAAGCAATCATAGATTTGAATTGTCGCCGTAAAAAATAAAAAAGGCCTGCATTAAACATTTGGCATTATTCCATGGTCCTCTTGTAGCTTTCACGCCTTCCGTTCTTCGATAATAATGCCCGAGGCACGATTCGACGCTTTCTTTGAATCGAAGCTCTTCCTCGTTCAAAGACGATTCTCACCTCGTTCTGTTCGTAACACAAATGTTCGCACAAATGTTTTCTTCGGTGTAGCAGAAGAATAGAGATGCCAATGATAGAAGAAAAGAGAAGCAAAGATAACCGATTTAATGGACGACTAGGTAACGGAACTTTGGCGACACTTTGGATCGCTATATAGGGTGTTCCCTAGTAATCACGGTATAATCGACAAGCTGTTTTCTACGTGAAAACATACAAAGAGAAAATAAAATAAAACCTTTTCATGCTGCGCTTTGTTTCCGATAAAATTAAATTTAGTTTGTTTACGAGTAAACCTCGATTTGCCCAGAAACGAAATACCATACGAAAAAATGTTATTTTATATTTTTGACTTGTTTTTTTTCACCAATTGTACCATAACTGCTGGGGCACCCTGTATATCTGTTCAACAGCTGTCCGATACGTTTGAAAGAGCAACGGTTGAATAGCTGGTTCGAAATCGTTAATTTGAGTACGATTGGATGGTGGCACGCGCGCGTTTTACCGTAAAAACGATCGTCTGGAAATGGTAACGCCGAAACGGAGCACGATGTTATGTATGTAAATGTATCTTTCACAGACAGGAAACTTGTTTTTCGCTTAATGGACACGTTCAAAGAGAGAAACGAATTCAAGTAAAAAGCGAAATTATTAATCTTTTAACAATCACAGCACTTCAAACTGCGAGATAGTTGCACCTTTCTTCCATTTTACCGTTCTATGTAATCTTTCTCCTGTTGAGCAGTATCCCACTGTTCTTAAATTATATATCGAGAGGTGATTGTTTTATTGTGTTGTGAAAAGGAGAAGAGAAAATTACGTGTTTCCGAGGGTATCGCGACTTTATCTGAAATTATTGTGGTTCTGTGGTTATCGAATAACGTAAGATTGCATTACCGTGTTTTTTCGTTATTGGTGAAGATGCAAGGAAAATCTATTCCAAAGGTGGAAACAAATGGTAACCTTTCTTTACTTTTATATTTGAATATTTCGCTATTCTTGAATTTTAATCGCAAACGATAGTTTTATTACGTCGAAGGGAAAAGGAAAGAAGATGACGTGTTTCAAAGGTAACTTCGTTTTGAATTATTACGATTGTATGGTTATCGAATGGAATACGAATTGCATTGCCATTTCTCCATATTAAGTGACGAATCTATCCCGAAAGTGGAAAGAGGACGTGAGAATTCCAGCCACGTGGAGAGGAAATGCAATTTTAAGTTCGGTTAAAACGTTTATACGTAAGTTAGCATGTTTCCGAACTGGGGTGGAAACTTTCCAGAAAATTTCATCGTGATGTTGAATATCAGTTCTAAATTCAAACTGGTCGACGAAAAGGCGACCGGAAGCTAGAATTGCTTGGACGATGAAGCTACATGTACTGCATCATCGTGACAGGTAAACCGCTAAAATGCTACGAAAAAGGAAAACTTTGTCGACGTTCAAACTGTGAAACGATCGTCAATTTTCTCGCTGGTGAGCCAAACGAGTGACTTGTAACCGAGTAAACTTCAAACGGAAGACACATATTTTACCTCGTCAAAAATTTATGCTACACTTTTTATCGTTCTTAACTTAAACTTTTATATTTCTTTTTTCTTATCAACCCTTTAATACAAATTATGCTGGAACATACATAACTCGACTGCGAACTTTTATATCCCAACTTCGCTCTTGTTTTAGGAAATAAGAACACTTTTAACGTTGTAAGAAAGTTTTAGCATAAAGCCGAGATAAAAATCACGTACATATGAACGGGCTTTTAAAAAAGTAGGTAGTGAATAAACGTTTTTGTTAAATGAGGCTGCATTTATTTGGAGAAAGAATAGTATAAATATTTTTCCATAATAATAGTGATAATTACTGTCCCTTTTGGTATTTGTAACATTTTATAAATTTGTCAATTTCATTATACAGTATATTAATTCACATTCGATTCTCAAGAATCAAACAACTTACTTCCTTCAGTTCCTATTTTTAATTTTATTATTTTATTAAATCCACAAAGCATAAATTTTTATGTAACTTTAAAAACGTTTATATTCTTCATTCTTCTTCGCTTCTCAATTTATGGGATTGACCAGTGTGGTTGCTGAACGACTCATATAGACTTTTCTTTACAACGTTATTTTCTGTACACACAGTTTTTTCAAATGGAATATTTCCACGCTTGTACTTTCCTTCCGAGTCCCTCACACGTTCACGTTATACTGTCACACCTTTTTCCCCAACTCAATCAATTTTTCAACGATGGACAAACACGAATCGATTGGAAATAATCTAAAGAACGCAAATATACAAAACATAGACATAACGTAACGTAAAACGTAAACATAAGAGAATGTAAACATAAAAAATATACAAAATCCAACGCCCTTGCAAAAAAATTAATAATTTTAAATAAAATTTCGTACAGGTATTATTTTAGCCTATCGGCCTATCTGAATCGAGACCTGGCTTCAATATGAAACGTTCGAAAGTTTTCCATACAAGTTCGAAACATTTCTGCCGCCCTATTTATCCCTTTAGGCTATGTAACAGGCATCCCACGCAATTCAAGGCACATAAAGCGATGGTTGAAATTGTAAGTCACGTCGACGCTTCGATGTTCGAAGGATTATTTCGTTTTAATAGCACCCACGAGGGTCATACCAACCTATATACATATGTGTACTCAATCGATATTTAAAATTGTCCGAGAAAGTTGAAAAATATGGTCAATCATGTGGAAAAAGAAATAGAAGGGAAATAAAAGGACTATCACCCAAAAGGCTCGAGGGTGAAAACCTCGTGGGAAGAAATGTAAAGTAGCATATTGGCCAGGGACAGAGAATTCCGGCGACGAGATGTCGCAACAAGAATTAGAGTCCTGGACGCTTAAAACGCCCTGGGCGGTACCACGTTTCAACGTTGGAAACTCAACCATTGCAAACAAAGGAGAAATAAAAAGTAAGGAAAAAAAATAAAAGAAATAAAAATAGTAAAAGGAGGAAAGTAGACAAAAAAACGATGAGAGACAAAAACTGTAAACCCAGAAGACAGACAGAGAAGGAGAAGCTTGACCAATGGCTTGGTAATTCAGATTTCACCGAGCGACCTAGATTCACCCTCGAGACGTTCTTTAAGCCATCCAAACCTCGATAAACGTCAACCATATCCTCTTGGGGTATATCGATGAGTCAACGAGATTTACCAGTGGTGCTAAACCGATGAGCGTTTTCGTCAAAAAATGTATGCAATCTCGGCTATACGAACAAGGTTATCGTGCTTTGACCAGCGGACCATCGTTGTTCGTTCAACACAGCTGAGTGCAAACTCGAAATTCGCTTGGTCCCAAGCGAAAGAGAAAATGCAGCGGATGATAAGTTTCATTCAGAAGCGAACGCGTGTGGTCGTGCTTGAAGGGTCAAGCCATTAATAAAAATTACGCGGGTGAGATATTTGTCTCAAAGCGAATTTTCACGGTATTTATGGGCGAACAGCTCGTTTATGATCCACGTCTGTTTCTCGTACAGATGCCACGGACTCGTTGTCAAACCTACTGGACATTTCACGAGGGATGAAGCCACCCCGACTCGTCTTATCCGACTCGACTTGACCTTTCGAGCGTCGACTCACTCGAGAACGAACTCTCCCATCGAGAAGCTTGTTTTGCATATTCTAATTTTAAGATTGAGGAACTGGTTCCCAGGGATATTCTTGCTAAGAATGATGGAAGTTAAAAATGATATAGTATAACTTCATGGAAATTGGAAGTTTGCCATATATTGCTGTAATAATAGAAATTTATCCAATTCGTCGAAATAACAAATTTTAAACGGTTTGTTTTTGCAGATGATTTTGGCAAATTTAATGTTGACTTTAATTAAAAGAGAATTATGATTCTATATACGGTGGCTGTTGGAAATTTCCGGTCAGAGAGTAATGTTATTTTAGCTTAAATTTTATGTATCAACAAAATTTTTGGTAAAAATTTGTACGATGTAGGATTTCATAAGAGTACATGTTATAATACATTTGCGCGACAAACGTTTATTCTAAAAAAAAACTGTTTAAAAACTTCCATTTAGGAAAAGTATTTTATCTCGGCGATATAAAATTACACTTTAGTTATTATCTCAATAAAGTGAAAAAGAGAAATATTAAAGAAAATAAGGACACAAGGAGGAACTTGACTTTCGTTTATCAGGAAAAGTCTTTCCTATCGTGCTAGTAGATTCGAAACGAGAGAAAACGACATCGGTGCAACGTGTATCGCACTCAGCCGCAGTTCCATTGATAACAGCTACTCTTCTGCTGTGATACGTGTAGCGATTCAACGATGGCAATGCTATTACAGCGCATAAAAGCGCCATGCAGCCGAGAGATTGTCTATTTTTATACGCAAGCCCAGGATCCGGATGATAAAGCATTCTCAGAAATTTCTTTCCCTATCCCTATTTATAAGCCCAAGAGAAACGTTCAGGATCGTAAAATCAAATGTTCGCGAAAGCTAATCTCCGCTAACCAATGGATATTGCATCGCGAACAGATACATGACGTAAACTCCGTTACTTTATGGTGTCTTTCTACTTGATGAGTTGCCAGTGTAAGCGACTCTCAAGCTTAAACGATCCTTTAGAGAATTCGCTCCGCCTCCAATTGTAAATTATCGCTTTCAATTCCATTTCGAAGCATCTTTAGAGGCATACGAATAATAGGTCTAATAGCGAGTCATAAAGTTAAAGGAGAGTGAAGTTGATCTTGAATGACGATTATAAAGCAAAGGAATTTGCATGCTTGTAGCGCTTATGGGATGGTAATTTCGGAGTCGAACCGCTTCTGAATCATCTTTTCTGTTTTCTTGTTTTGTTTGCGAACTCTACGCAACTGCATCTATTGGTACTTCGAATTTAATTGACCCTACACCGCGCTGTTCAGAGCGAAACTTCGCCACTGAAAAACTTTGAATGCCTTTACCGTTATTAATATACGAGTCATTCCGATAAAATATTTTGTGGAAGCAACCGGTGTCTTAATAGCAACAAATATATTAACATGTCGCAAATCTATCTTTCGTTTTTCATTTCAGTGACTATAGACGACCCTTCGCATACACATAATTATATCTAATAATTACTATTTTTCGCAAAAATGCAGGGAGAAATTTTTCCCAAATTCCTTTAAAAAGAACGTTCATTTCTTCAATTTCATTACGTTACTTCTCTTGTTATACAAACCATGAAATAATGCGAGAATAGCGCTGAACGTGTAATTGCAACCGCTTTTCGGATAAGCTGTGACGAAACGTTGTACATTATGACCGTCTACAAGGGAATCTTACACATTAATTAGTCAATAAATTTGATGTGTAGATTGTATATATGACGTGATGAGTTCTATAATCGATTTCTTCACGAAATGCGTGTACAAGCATTAGCTACGCTCCGTTCGTGTAATTCCTCTTACCGATGTTTCTCCGTTCGACGAATCGTTTCACAATGAAAAATGACAAAGTTCAAGAACCACGATCATTTACGTAGTAGAATCACTAAACCAATTGGATCGTCAGCGACGATGCTCGATAAACTTTGAAAAATAACGAGATCAACGTGGTTGAACGCGAGCCAAAACGAACGAGAAAACACTTGATGAAACAATGTTGAGAAATTCGGAAGAATGAATGGACCGGTCGATGGAACACGGTTGTATAATGCCATTCGCGGTTTATAAATATTCGAAGAATGGAAACAATGGTTGAATGGCATCGTTGTTGTAGATGACTACAGCATTATCTGAAAAAAAGAGCAAAATAGTACTATACTCTATATTAATTTTTATTTTACTCTTGTCAGAATAAGGACCTTTGAATACGAAGAAAAATTAAGATAGACAGAAAATTGATACTCGTTAGTATATTTTACAATTTCCAAAATTTATTCATAAATCCTGTAAAGCTGATTCATGAAAAAAATATAACGCTTTAGAAGAATAAATAAAAATACAAACAGAATATATGTAAATACAAAAGAGAATGAAGCAGATTTATTTTTATCATTATTTTCCGGTTCCCAGAATTTATTCCTACGTTTTATATAATTAACATCATAATAAAAATTACAGTAGCTTAAAAATAATAATACAATAAAAATATAAAAATAGAATGGAAATATACAAAAAGCGAAGGTAGATAGAAAATTTGATCTTGTTATTATTTCTCAGCCGTTAGAATTAATTTCTAAACTCTACAAAATTGCCTGGTAAGAAATACGATAGTTTTTTTAGATAGTTAGATACTTTACGCTTAGTTCAGAAAGAATAAGGGTAATTTTGTCTCGTTACAAACGATTCCAACTTTCTCCACGAGGTTGCAAAGAAACGTATCCCAAAACTTAACACCTTTCGAATGTCTCGTTTCAATGTGAACAATGGAGGTTTTTAGAGAAAATGGACAAGCAAGCCAAAGCGATAACTTGGAAATTAACCAACGGCTTGGAGGTCGACGGCTGTCGCGAAAATCGTTTCGTCACGTTTAGTTCCGCGGAACGTTTGCTAATACGTAAACGCGCCACGTGTCATTACACGATGTCAGTTGACTTGCGTCACTACGATTGTTATTTAAAGACTTCGCCACGGTACGTTCCCGAAATAACGATCCCCGTGATCCTAGAGTTAACGAATTCGATCATCGATAACTGTTAATGAAAAGCACGAGGACAACAAGAATCATGTTGACGGATGTTCCCATCGCTTCCTGAAAATGCTTATCTCGATATTTCAAATAAATTTCCTTCAAACGCTTGTTTTCGTGATTTTGTTGTTGGTAAACACTCGTTTTGATATTTCAAACAAATTGACTTCAAACGCTTGGGATAAGAAGGATAGAAACAAGAATGTAATTCATCCGTGTGTTTGCCTTATTGTATTATACGTAGCATTGCAAACGGTCCTCGAGTTGTCCAATTAATTTTACGTCGTGTATAATGAGATTTCCTAGTGTTTCGGTTAGAGGATGTATTTCATCTTCCAAAGATGTCTGTAGGTTTGTTCGATTTGCATTAAATGCAACGTGCACGTTCGTCGTCAGCACAATGTCTCTTACAGTAAAACGTAAATGAAAATTTGCAGGTCAACCGACCATAGAATTGTATAAAATTACGAAAAGAAGGATTCTTGTAAAATTAGAAAATTGAAATTCCTATATTTCAAATATCGAATTGAGATATTATTTCTTGCTTATATTATCATTATTATTATTCACGAGTGTATATGATGTTTCATTTCGATATGCAGTTATGAAATAAAATATCAACGACCGATGTTATAAAAATTTCTGTCGATTGAGCACGAATTGATTCTCTAATAGACACACCATCCTCTTTCACATTCAGCGATATAGCAGAGACGAATAACAAAATTGCATATCTTTGGGATGAAATTTTTTATTTTCACCGATTCAAATTTGAAACGGAGTCATATAGCGTAAATTTTGGATAAAATCATTCCGAAATTACACGTGATGGCCTTGTGACATGATCAGCAGTGTTTCCAGATTTCATGCAGGTAGATTGCTTTAGTGGAACGCGTTGAAAGGAGACGCTGAGCTTGTTAGCGGACAAATTAAGTATGCATTTCGTAATCCTGACACAGTATCGTGTTGTGCAGCTCTTTGAAACCTAATAGTATCGTGACAGGAATCCAAAAGCGAATCGCCACTCCAGATAACTCGTCCCCGAATGCTTGGAACTATTTGCTCGACATTTAAAACAGCACGCTTTAAATTCTATAGAAAAAAAAGAGAGAGGAGTGTACTTAACCTTGCTTTACCCTTGACGCCTTTATTCACCGATGTTCCCCGGTGAAATTCTAATGACCCTCTCGACCCGTTTCGACCCCCGTACACTTGATTTTTTTCAATCCAATATCCACTATCACCCCAGAAACTCAATATTCATTTCTAAATTAAAGTTACCTATATACCTTGGGAACAGCAAACGAACTTAAAAACGATCTCGGTATACACCTGAGAGTGCATTAATTGCTTTCATTATTCGCTACTTAAGTGCTTAATATCTTTCCTTTCCAATATAATACTCTGCTGAACGAGATAATTTGTTTCTGTGACTGATACTCGATGTTATTTTTATCTGTTAAAAAGACTAGTTAGAAAATCGTACCGTATTTATATATGGGAAAATTAAATTCGAATTATTTGAAATTGATTTGTCTACATTAGCTTTTAATTCCGTGGTTGTTGGATATTCTGGTTATCACGCGTTTAATTCATTGGTAATCTGCATGCATCGATTGCACGTGATACATATGTGATTATCAGCGACAATAATGAACACCGAAAATACTTTGGGGTTTAGATTTTGATACAGTACATTGCAGAAAAGAGAACATTTTCGAAACTTGTTTACTGTCGTAGAAATTCTCATTTATAGTTCTGTTAATCTGGAGTAATCAATTCGAAAATATTAAAAAAGCTCGACAAAGTTGTTCTAACGCAAATTCAGTAAAGCGATTTTTCAATAAGCTCATTTCGTACCATCTGTCATACTGTCTTTAATATTTCAAATAATTTATTTATATTTTTTCTCTCTTTTTCTCTCCGCGTGTCATTCCAAATCGTCATATATATATACTATAAATATATACTATACATTTTTTATGAATACTTAAATAAATACACTCCGAACACATATATGTATACAGGGAAAAAGCTACAAACGAGTAGCATCATGAGGGGAATATTTAAAGATTCGTGTATTGTTTTATATGATAGACGCACTATTTTTATAGTAAGTTCAAATACTTTCGTGAGTTGTTGTATGTACGTATATGGAAACTTTAATACAGACCTTGAAGACCTTCGTATTGGCGTGAACACAACCGTGACTAAAATTCAAATTATGCAAAGAGTTCAAACTTAAACGAAGAACGCCGCATGTCGGTATTTTAATTCACGACATTTTCAGTAATAGTGCCAGGACGGTACGTTTAAAGCGAGCTGCCAGATCGGAGACTGGACTTTAAAGCGGAACAACCACGATGCGCGTTTTCATTCGATGAAGTCTCAAACGAACAGTCTCGCCGTGTAAACGCACAATGAGATTATAGAAGTAAAAGAAGCTGCCTGCTAATCTAGTTCGATTATTTCCAATTGTCCATCCGGCCTATTGTACGCTACCTGCTAACCAGTTCGTCAAAGATTGCACTCGTTATAGATGGCTCGAGCATGTAGAAACGATTCAATTGGCCGACAATCAACAACAAACGGCTGCGATATCGATTCGAATGGCGACGATGCGATGGCGATGGTTGTGAGAAAGCTACTAGTGAATATCGACGCCGGGAAAAACACTATTGTTTATCCCAGCTGTTTTGTTTGCGATGGAATAATACACTTTCGGGACTGACCGGTGTTTCAGATGTGTACTTCTGAAAGCAATGTCAATCGTTGCGAGGATGTTTGCGATGGGAGAGAAATGTTGATGGAAGGATATTGAACGTTTGACGTGCATGCATTGGTTGGAACGTGGATCTGTCGATTTAGTTTAACTGAAGGTAGTTCAGTTGATCCTGTTCTAATCGTAGGAGGTGTAAACTATGCATATGAACTTTGCAAGATGCTTGCGATTTAGGTTGAACGAAAGCGTTGATGATTAATTTTTTGATATTTAGTTCTTCGTGTCACACTTAACTTTTAAATTGCATGGTGATATGCGATGATTTCTTAGAAGTCAGACTAATTAATTCCACTCCTTATCGTTTGAAAGAATTGATGCTCGGTTCGAAAGAAACAACTTATTGATCATCCGCAAGAAAATGATACCGAGAATGGTAAATTTAAAGAACAGTACTTTTTGTACTTTTCGATTTATGAACTTGGCCAATATGAAATTTCCAAAGTAGGAAATCCAAACCAGGTGAGTGCATTGACGTCGCCACAAAAAGATTTTAAGGGTTCGTTGGAACTCTGAGAAAAGTGGCTATTTTGCAGGCGATTCGGTCCTCGAGAAACTTCGACTCGCCAACCAGTAGTGGCGTGTCGAAGGCTGAAGAGCGACGATCGCAGAGTCGTTTAAAGCCATTAACCCGAAGTCGAAGACTTCCTTCCACTATCGACCTCGACGTTGGAAAAGGGTCTGAAACAAGTTCGTGGAAACATTTCAAACCCAACGAAGAAAGTTGTACTTGCTTTTTTAATATACGAGCGTTTATTATGTTGTAAGTCACGCAGACGTCCTGTTGAACTTTCGCTTCTAGTACCTCGTTTATCTTACTTTCTATTCTTTTCAACTCTTCCTTGACACTCTGGACGAAAAGAAATGAAATTCCGTAACGCCCTGTGGTTACCCCGATCGATTATCAACAGAGGCAACGTGCTGCAAACACTTTATCGATCAGTAAACCACGCCGAGAAAGTTTCTGTTCGTTTCTTCCTACTGTAAGAGACAATCGAAATAGAACAAAATTGCTCGAGCAGAAGGGCGGTCGAGCGAATAAATAAAGGAGCTGATCACGTGATTTCAGTTCTCCTGCAGTTTGGTAACAAAAGGTGAACCTCAAGTACCAATAGAAAGTTAAAATCTATACGCACTAAAACTTCCATATCGGGGAGAACGAAATGGTAAAATAAAGAAAGAGGAAATGCACGGACGTGAGGATATAGTTCTTCAATTTTCTTATGCCGTTTCATGTTCTTTGACGATTGTGCCATGTGGATATTTTCAGGTATTACGGGTAGAATATGTATTATTCCTTCGTTAAAAAGTTAATAGATAGGTAGATCTATGTATTAGGAGATATCCTTGGCAGGACAATCGAATAGGAAAAATACTCCCCATGTTTCACGTAGCTAAATCCGGGATAATGAAAGATCCGGCTTTTTATCCAGGTTCAGCAATTCGATCAGTAGATCCTTTCCCCAAAATCCTGGTACGACCCTCAAATCTTGGTAAAGACATGAAATTTCTCTCTCTCTCTCTCTCTCTCTCTCTTTCTCTTCTGGCACCAATTTAAGATAGATCCTCTTCAATAATTTGAAACGAAGACATTCGTTTAACTATTTATTTACAGAATGTTCTATGAATCTACGATAAATAAATAGAAATAGCGTTGCCATTATCGTTATCGTATTCTGCACTTAACAATGTGATTATGAAACCGAAACTTGTCGGACCGCGTCGAAATTGCTAGCCCGCAGAGAGGAATTCCTGGCTGGTCTCGACGGGAGTGGCACTTGTGTCTTGACCTTCTTTCGTCGTGGTCTCCTTGCACGATCTCTTCGCCTGTTCCTAGCTTTTTCCACTTGTCCTTTTTTACTCTCGACAGGTAGGCTGGCTACAGTCTTCTCGAGAAGTGCGGGTACACATTGTAACCGCTCGTGAGACGAGTGGTCACAGTCTGGCTAGGTTCGTAGCAGGTTTAGAAATCATGTTGGAGACCTCGTCTGAGAAATCGTTGTCTGGAAGGAGAATGAAAAGGAATATTTTAATGAGAATCGTGAAAGACGTCCGATAATTAATAATTCTTTAATGCTCTTTAAGAGAATGAGATCTTTCGAACTAATTGAGGCGGGTGATTTGATCCAATTTGAAAGAAGAAAAAGATAAAGGTAAGTTGGTATTGGAAAGTGTGATATAGAAAATGAATTATTGGCGATTTAAGAAAGATTTGGAATAATTTTAAATCCACTAGATGTTTTGGTACCATTGGTTTGAACTGCTGTTGAGACAAAAACATAATTATACATATAACTATCTATTTGTTTACGTCACATATCTTAATTTTATAATCATTTATATTATAATCACATATTATAATCATTAATTATATATATATGTAATACATCTAAAAATAAAAAAAATGAATATTTTTAATGAATAACCGCGTTACTCAAATATCAAAGTTTCGAGAACACACGTAACTTTTCATATCGATGGAGTACTCCCACGGTTATATTTCGCAATTCTGAACACTGTATACGTACGTCATCAAGCAGGGAAGGAGGTTGTAAGTTATATTTTGTACAACACGTATATACGAACAGGAAGCATTACACAAATTGAAAAAAGCACGGCACTCGAAAATCGTTGCCTCTTGGTACTTCCATTTGTAACAAACCTTTCACATTTTTCCGCCCAATAATCTTAAAAGAGCCGTCGTACCGAACGCGAAAGATAAAATAAGTAAAACACATATCTGGCCACGAGACGTTTCCATCTCCGTTACAAAAGATGCTTCCGGTGTGCAACGCGTTACGGATGATCGATTCGAGGACCCTAGACTCGATTGGATATCTCGTTTCGATGAAAGCGGCCGAAGGACAAAGAGAAAATCGTGATCCTTTAGAGTTTCTCTTATGTATAGTACCAGGCAAAGAAGTTTGAAAAACGATAATGAACGCTTCTTCGAAGGAAACTTTGCTGGCTCGGGATTCATTGCTTGAAAAATAACGATATCGTTTGAGTCATATGACTGGATGGTTTTCGAGCCGATAGAATAATACGATAGAAACTGATGTCTCCTGATGTCTTCCAGACCAACATTGTGATGTTTTACTTATGCTAAAATTAAAACTATACCTGAGAAGCTTTCTAGGAAAAACCTGAAATTTTAGTTTTAACTTTTTTGAATTGATAATTATAACAAAGTGGTCCTTAAATAAATTACGATTACAATTATAATACGTTAATTTTTTCGGGTTGCAGTTTCTCCAGAAATAAATAAACGGAGCTACAGATCATAATAGTAGGAGCTGAGAGGAAAACATGACAGACATACGTTAGCCCATAAAAATTGAATCATAAGACGAATTTCCACATAAGACCATGTCTGACTATAACCTGGATCATATTGCCTGAATACGCTGCAAGGAAGTGGCTATAACCGTGAGGACCTTAACTTCCGAGCATTCTACGCGATTCTACTTGGTCCGACCATAAATTTCATCTTCCATTTGCTCGTTCCTCGAAACTTGTATTATCACGGTTTAGAAGCTACGTAGCATTTTCGTGCCAGGGGAGGTTAAAATAAAAAAATGCATTTCCTATATTAGATTTTGCACGTGTATCGGGAGAATTCGTAACGGGTTTCGTGACCAAAATCCACTTATTTCAGCTTCTGATGCTGCAAATTCGAATCCTAGGAGAATTAATGCTATGATTGGAGTGGAAACTATTACGCTTTCGATTATCGTCGAATATTACCGTTCTGCTACACGAATACAGTAGGTTTCCTTTTCGTTCTTTGTTCTTGTATTGTCCTCTAACAGAAAATAGGAAAATGTAAAGGGAAACGGAGGAAGAAAGAGACTATTCGCTTCGTTTAAAAAAGTTTTGTTAATAAAGGCTCTCGTAGAGCATTAGAAACGATAGAACGAAGCGCAAAGCAGACGGAAGCTACGTAATAGGAGAATGCCACGTTTAATTAAAGTCTCTTGGCTCAAAGAGACGATAGGAGGAGAATCGAAACGAAAGAAAAAAGTATAATACCCGTAGCATAGGGGATAATTAAAGTTGCGAACCACTGTGTGTGACCAGTAATTAAAAGAACTAGCGTCTTTTTTTCCAAGAGAACTCAATTTCTTCCACGAAATCTACGCAAAATATTTCGGAACACGAATAAGCCGTGTACGCACTAATGACCGGCTACGTCAGGAGGATAAGCAAGAAATTTCCGGAATTCATGAATAATAACGACACCCTGGATGCAGCTTGGTCGAAATTCAACGTGAGACTAGCACGAGGACAGGGACATACGGTTTTCGTCAGTGTGTTACCGATTAATTGGAAGCACGTCGAGCTGGAGTCGAGCCGTCGAAAACGATCGAACACCAGAGCCAGGTCATTCGGTTGCATTATGCACGGTCGTTCCTCGCCAGACGATCCTCGATTACGCTTGACGGACGTTAATTCGATTAAGATCGTTCGCCGGATGTATTTTCGGCGACACTAGCGATGCTCGCCATCGACGTTCTGATTATTCAATGGAATCCCAAACGAGACTGTCCTTAATAGGAATGGACAGTGATGAAATGGTAGTCTACTCGGTTTTAAATTATTTACTCTTGGAAATGGGAAAATTGAACTGACAGGATGGGTCTAATATTAACGTTTTCGTTTCGTATTTTTAGAATCATAAGCCTTAAAGTCTTAAAAATTTACGAACATATCGAAATATACTGTCTCTGACGCTGGTAAATATGGATACAGCAAATAATAATACAAATTTTATAGAATGCAAGTGCAAGCCTAAAGAGAAATTTATTGAGATTATGAAAGTGCGTTTCTGAAACCCCTAAGACAATTTTATTATTCTTAATTCGTCGACTCATTTTAAGATGTAAGATGTTTCTTCTAAGATGCAAGACTTTCGTGTCTTCTATCAAGATAATTCAGAAATGCGAATAAACTCTCCTGTCTTGAAACGCAATTTATCAGTCGCAAATGTCTCTAATTGTTTCGTTCCGCGATCTTAACTCTCCACAAAAAAAGCAAGAACGAGTAATCAGGTGTGGCTGCGCTCCAGCAAGGGTGATTAACAGGCACAATTAGAAAAGGAAAATTTACAGGACCATTTCGGTGAATTATATGCGCTGCTGAGCTGCCGGCTGAAATAGTTCCTCCACCATTGCTATTAAGCATCCATTAAACGGGGAAATTTGTAACAAAGTGGCTAGGCCGTCACGTTTGTTCACTACTTTTCAGCTGTTCGCAATTTCTTAGCCAACTTATCGATAACGAAGAATCGATGAACCTTTACGAGAGTCGCTGAATTACACTGCAATCGGTTTTGGAGATTGAGGACACCGACAAGGCTATGTGGTCGGCTCTGCAAAGAAAGCACTAGTGAGAACAGGCTTTGTTCTTTTTCTTATATATCATTTAATTAAGTTAATGAATACTGATTATAGACACAGGCCAAACCGAGGTCTGTGGACGAGTGCTAGTTTATCTTGATAGCTAGCTATCAATCGTTTCGTGCTTTCGAGATTCCACTTAATTTGAAATTTTCGTATCCGCGACAAGTTTCTAAGCTCGTGTTACGTCGGATTAGCAGAAAACTCAAGTTCCTTTTCCTCCGTATGTCACTTAAATTTTGTTGCTTAACTAAGCGGCTGAAGGTTAATTAAGCTAGATAGTTGCGAGAAGTGACCATGTCGCAAGTTTGCTCTCGCGCGGTAGCATTTGCTCGTCCCGCTATGAGTTTGAATTGCTCGCTTCTGTTAACTGCCTACGTGCTCCTATTCATATACTATATCCACACGACGGAAGCATTTTGAAAATATTGACGGCGCTGCTTGTTGCTGCGAAAATTTGTGTTTGTTGGTCTGATTCATGGTAAACAAGATTTAAGTTCCATTTGAATCTAATAATACGATTAATTTACCATTAATTTATATAAATAGAGCGAACGCATTCATCGTTCGTAGACGTAACCATTTTAGAGACAAGTATCCTAATTTGTCAGTGATTTGCGGTATAAGATCGTATTAATCAAGCCGCTCTTGATACAGATGCTCCTTAATCAGATCAAATTCCAGCAGTCTATATATGCTCGCCAAATTTGGACATTGGAGATTCCATGTGGTTATAGCGTCGCACAAAAATCGTAATTTGCATGTTACCCTCGTATTCTTCATTTGTATTGCGAGCTGTATTGTTATTGTTTGTTACACTAATTATTTCGAGTAAAATTCTGTTCGTTTGTTTAGCCCATTGTTACGAATAAATTAAATTTCCAGATAATTCCGATATCGGATGCAGTTGAAACTTTTTACCTGCATTTAAACCATCGTCGAATATTCAATCGTAAACACAGACTCTAATCGTATTTGTTTCATTTTTTATATACGCGCAACGCTCGTAAATTGAAACCTCAACAAACGGCGGGACGTTTCTCTGCATAAAATGCTCGTTCACTCCGTTGAAAATTCGTGTCGAGGTGAGCTTAAACTCGCGGCAGTTTTCCACGTTTCCACACGCACGATCGTGTAACGCGGTTCCGGCGATCGATCATAACCGTTGGAAAATAAGAGAGAGACAGAGCGAGGAAAAAGAGAATGGCCATGTGGAAATAAGGTGCGAAAAAAAGAAACACCTTTGGGAGAGGCGTGCATATAGCCAAGGTAGTCATGACCTATGCAACTTCTACAATACTTCGAGAAAACGGAAACTTTTGTTAAAACGTGACCTCGTCGTGAGTTCTCCGCCTGTTTCGACGTCCCTATATTTGATCTCGTACTTAACTTTTCGCCTATACCTATAATGCGTTTCAATTTTTTGCCATACGCAAACGAACTTTTGCATATACTTTTTAAACTGTAATATAACACTGTGTACTTGTAACTCGCATGACTATGTAATCTGGTGTAATTAGGAGTTACTGTGGAACCTTCAAGTTAATAGGCAGTCAAAGTTTGTAATGACTTTATGCATGTACCTACATACCTAGTACCTAATTCAAGAAAAGATGTTCAATTCTATGTATTTTGCGCGAACTTCAACAAAATCAGATTTATGAATCTTAAATTTTGTTCACGACCGCATCACGATATTTTCAACACGCTTAGTTCTGTTGTATTTTTCCTTTTAGTTGCCATAACACCTAGCAATGAGATCTTTTTATAAGATATAAATACCAAGAAACAAGGTGATATCTTATAGTCAATTATTACTGTTATCGTTCATTTCATCTGTCATTTTCGCCTCAGTGTACTAATTATTGTTCTGAGTCACTATGGGCGTGCCTCTACAGAGGAAAATAAGCATTGTATATTTCGTAAATATCTGCTCGATTTGCTCAATGAAAATTATTCAATCATTTAACAATAGAAACATTATTTCCTTTAGAATATACCATTCCTTTGTCAAATTATCCACGTAGAAGTCTACACAAAGGATACATATAAAAATAATACACACAAAACGTATATAAAAAATATGCAATTAAGATAACAAAGATTGTTCCGTAATAAAAATTGTATTCCAATCTGCTGCAAATAACAAGCATGTCATTTCATCAACGAAAACTCACAATAGTTCACATAGTCGGCTAATCCCATTACCATTTATCTCTGGACACAGGCCCTTGAACCTTGGAAAGCGGTGGTTTGCCATGTGGAAAGGTTATCGTTACCAAGCGGATATACAACGAACCAATGATTCTTGACTCATCATCGACGCTGCCCATCGAGCCGCTCTGTTTCGTCGCTCGACTCTCTTTCAAGTGGCCTCGCATCTCTGTTTGATCCACCCGACGCGACGCGGCTGTATGCATACCCGTGCGTGCAAGACACGTTTCGAGGGATCATCGGTGAACGCAAGTGCAATATGTATTACGTAAACAAGAAATGGCAGCATATCGATCGCAGTCCGCGCTATTAGATAGGCCTGTATAAGCATTTCGCGTGTTTCATCAGCGACATTCCGTGCCCCGTGAGGGAGACGCATTTATTTGTTCTAGGAATAGAAAGGTTTCACAGGGAGAAGGATACGTTGAACAATGCTCTGGAGCACGGCAGTCAATAGCCGTATTAACTCTGCTGCGTTCTTTGTATCGTTTTAAATCCGATTATGTTTCTTATTGGTAACAAATTTGTTAAAGGAAGATTTGTAAGAATCGTTGTAGATGCGCATAATTCCTTATCGTAGGTGTATGTAAAGGCTTTTTCGAAGTATCAACTACCATCTTGTTTAGTAAAATAAGAGTTAGATTAGGACATATACATGCGAAGGTTATGGTAGTGTTAAGAAGGATTAGGGAAGAAGCAAATGTGTAATCGTGAAATTTTAAATTATATATATACCAATTGTTGCTAGTTATATGATTTTGTTGAAGAATGATATTTGTATGAAAATAAACCAAATGTGCTTTTCTGCTTACTTCAACAACGGATATATTTTTCAATTGTTTATTATAGTGAAGAAAACAGAAATAAAATAAAACATAAAATAAACGGTGAAACTACATTTAGAAGAAGAGGAACTGTGAAACAGGATAGTATACACAGATGCTTATCAGAACAAAACGAGAATCGCTGAACGCTACTAAATACGGGATAGAGGCAGATTACGGAAACGCAAGCAAGAAGTGAAGATTTTAATTTCACCCCTGATATTGCCACGATTAGCAGAAATTTCAGGTTAAACCTGGCATGTGAAAATATTTGCTCGTCAACCTATCTTATTAGAGAGTTTGCTTTGGTAGAACGTACGATAGGAATGAGAACGGGGTGAAACGCGGTAGATAGATTGAAAAATATTGGAAGTGCGCTTCGATTTCAGCCGTTTCGTTGTTGTGACAAATGCACGTGCGATCGCGTGTAGTGATTGGAATTTACGTTTGCCTGTAATTCGGTACCGCTATGTCTGTCCAAGTTTCTGGCCCAGAAACTCGGGAACATTCTATTTTATTATCTGTTCCAAAATTGAAAATCATTGTTGGATCTACAGTCGCCCACGAAGATATTCCAACAGTTACGTATAGAAAACTTTTATATGTATATTGTATGTGTTATAAAAAAGATCTTGAAATTTCGTTGTCACGTTCGTAAACGATTATAAATTCAGCCCGTAAATCAAACTTGATCTCTGCTCGTCTATTACGAACTATGTATAAACTTCTGCTGCTAGCAGATTCAGTAGGTACTTTAGTGTTCAAAGTTTTGATATTTACGTATCTGGAACTTGTATCTCGAGAGTGCTCCGTCCCTTGTATAAATTCATCCGTGTGTAAGCTCTAGCAGGGGAACGATGTCAATTAATTTGAACTTGCTACTTGACGATTTGTTTTTATTACAAATATGAGAAGGGGGAAAGGATAATGTGGTATCCTAACTTTTTTACTCACGTAACGTTTATTCTCGGAAGCTCATGAATTTTATCACTTCAATTTCGAATACCCAATTTTAAGTAAATATATCTTTCATTGTTTAATATCTACTAAATATTGTTCGCAGCTCCATATTGTTTATTTAGAGTAGAAATAAATTTGTATCGTTTATTGTTCGATACTTTATGTGACCATTTTCTGGTTCTTTCACCAAAATATGTACTAGGTAAAAGGGCTGTAAATAGTTAGTTTTATTCTTCTTGTAACTTGACCTACTTCGAGGAGTAAACTGTTGTAACAGCTTAGTAAACCTGTCCAAACCAATACTACTTTCGACGAACCATTCCTAGAGATATTTGTAAGACTCTATCTCTAAAACTAAATAAATTCTTAAACGAAGTAACCTTGCATTCTTTAGATCAAGTAAAATTTTGTCCCTTTTAAACGTTCAATAAATAGAAAATACACATAGTTGCTGTACTGGTCATGGACGATCTTTAACGTCTCTTTTTCACTCCGCGACTTCAAATTAAAAATACACGCACAAAGCAAATCGAGTTTCCACGCTGCAAGAGGTGAAAGAGAATTCGAAACGTTGCACTAAAATATTGATCTAGCGGTCGCCCGAGTTCACGAGGATTTATTCATTAGATGCAAAGACGCTCGAATTTCCAAGCTGCATAACTATTTGGTTTCACTACAAACTTTAATTAGATCCGTTCTAATTAATCCGCGGTGATCTCCTCGAAGAACAATCGATAAGCACTGACGGCCAAATATTTTGAGCTGTTCTGCCGGAAACGTCACTCGTCGCAGCTTAGAGCTCGTTAAACGCTCGGTCTGCCGCTTGTCACTCGCGTCACCGACTCATCGAACGTACAAACACGGACAACCGCTGCAAATTGCCACGTAACAACCCGACGAAACCTTAACCGGTACGCTTATGCACTTCCGGTTGCGGTGAACACGTGCTACTAGCATCTTCGACGAAATGTTTCCTCTATCTTCTTAGAATTTTCCCGTTTGAAGCCTCGTTTGGAATAAATTCGAATTCAAATACGTTTAGTTAAGAACTTGCCTGATATACACGTACTTGATAAATTTTCAAATTTCATTAGAACCTACGAAACATGAGCACGAAATAGAAGTCACAATTGAAAATGTAATTGAAAATATATTTGAACACTCGATTCATTGTACTATGAATGAATAATAATTATTTGTATTATACAACATATTGTAAATAATTAATTGTACTAATCGATATTTGGTAGGACCAGCCTTACCACTAATTATACGTACGTTTAGGACAACTATTCATATTGCATACTAATTTCTCACGAACTGTATGTTTGCAACGAATATTTTGTAATTTCTATATACATTGTCAGATTGATTTCAAATTTTACCAATATAATGACAACAGTCGTGTCCACTTACAACGCTGACGAAAGAATAAGTTTTTAGTTGTATCCACGTGTTGAGAAATGAGAAATAAGTTTGGGGATAATTTCCGCATCTCTAAAATGTGTGAATATCTTGATATGATCTCGTCTTTACTCAATGTAGATCTTTCTTCAGTAGATTCTCAAGTTGGTAGCGGCGGCCACGAAAATATGGAATATGGGCTACACGTACCAACGTATTAATACTGGCAGGCTACGTTTAAACTTTCCATGCACCGATACACGTTTTTTCTTATTTATTAAAATTTACAATCAATTCTCACATTGAGAATGTTACGACCGTTCGCGGAGAGACGCGATCGCGAGGAAAGCGCGTCAGCGAGAGGCGTAAATTCTCGCTACGATTTTGGTAATCGACGCCACGAATTAGTCGTTCCCCTGTTTCGGTTAAGATAACAGAGGTGGTTAACTGAGATCAACACTGAATTACCAGGTTAACAAGAATGATATATTTTACAAGAAATATTACATATTTTACATAAAATATTGCAAGAGCACGTCACAAGTTATTGAACGGTTAGACAGTTAGTTTGATATGGTAGTTCGACTCGACTTTGCAATTCTTTTAGTACATTCCGTTCGGATCCTCAATCGATACTGATTGCCCTTCGATGGTCCCTTTGTGTTCTTTGGGAGATGACCCCCACTATGCTCGGGTCACGCCACCGATCACACCATGATCACGCGTGTCACCTTATGTGCGTAGTTAAAATAACGGACCGAATCGAAGGTTCTGGAACTCGCTCTGTTTGCTGATAGCCGATACATTGTATATTTGTCGGGCTGATTGAGACGATCCGTCTGCGACACTATCGTGCCATGAGCGACAGTTAAGAATACGGCCTATGGAAAGCCTCGTGGCGTAACAGAGAATTTTTAGTAATTTTTTCTGGCGTGGTACAATGACATGGTTAATTATTTATAATAAGTTAGAGCTTATTATAAATATGTATAATTTATAAGTAAAATTTGATTAAGTAGGTATTTAATGTAGATATCTAATTAAGTCTAGAGCTTATGTCTAGCGGGTAGTTTCTTTTTAGCCTGCGGATTTGATCCGACGTATTGAGTAAACCAGTTATAAGGGGGTTTTGATGATTGGTTATTTTATTGTTGTATATGTAGCAATATTTTGCTATTTCATCTTTGACTGTGGGTATCTTGAGGTCTCGGTGTATTGCTTCGTTGGTGACGTACCAGGGTGCGTTTAATAGGGATCTTAGCGTTTTCGATTGAAAGCGTTGAAGTATTTCAATGTTGGAATTGCTTGCTGTTCCCCATAGTTGGATACCGTAGGTCCAGACAGGTCTTATTACGGTCTTGTAGAGGGTAATTTTGTTCTGTGTGCTTAGGTTGGAGCGTCGGCCAGTGAGCCAATAAAATTTTTTAAGTTTGTCTTTAAGTTGCTTCGTTTTATCTGTGATATGGTTTTTCCACGTTAGTCTCCTGTCCAGGGTCATACCCAGGTATTTGACTGTGTCCTTGCTGGGGATTGTTGTATTGTTGATGGCGATCTGCAGGCAGGTTTGTTTTCGGAGCGTGAAGGTTACCTGTGTGGATTTTTTTTTTATTAATTTTGAAGCCCCATTTATGGAACCACTTCTCCATCGAGTCGAGGCATCGCTGGAGTGTGGATGAGGCAATTATCGGATCTGCGTTGGAAGCTAGTAACGCTGTGTCGTCAGCAAATGTAGCTATTGTTATCTCTGTTGATGTTGGAAGATCGGCAGTGTAGATGGAGAATAGCAGGGGTCCGAGGACACTACCTTGGGGTATGCCAGCTTCTATTGGGAATGTTGTGATAATGATGTCTGAGTATTTAACCATGAATTGTCTGTTGGATAGGTAGGACTTGAGGAGGGAGTAGTAGTTGTGTGGTAGGTTTTTTTTAAGTTTGTAAAGTAGGCCTTCGTGCGATACTTTGTCGAATGCCTGTTGGATGTCTAGGAATACTGCTGAGCAATACTTTTTCTTTTCAAGGGTTTGGCTGATAATGTGTGATATGCGGTGGATTTGCTCTACTGTTGAGTGTTGTTTACGAAAACCGAATTGATGATCTGGGAGAGTTTTCAAATCCTCAAGGAGGGGGAGGAGTCGATTCGTTAACATCTTCTCGAATAATTTTGACAAGGTAGGTAGGAGGCTAATTGGGCGATAGGAGCTAGTTTCATGTATTGGTTTATCAGGTTTAGGGATGAGGGTAATCAGTGAAATTTTCCGTGTCTTGGGAAAGTATTCAGGGCGACGAATTGCATTAAAAACCGAGGTGATTAGTGCAATCCCTTTTATGGAAAGTTCCTTGATTACTTTATTGCATATAAGGTCATGACTCGCTGCTTTCCTGGGATTTAGGCGATTGATTGTATCTTTGATTTCTGTAGCTGTGAAGGGTTTAATAGGAGGAGACATTTGGAAGGGATAGTGCAGGTATTCGGAAATATCCGCGGCAGATTTGGAAGAGTGGGGTTTAAATACGTCAGACAAGTATTTGGCAAATAGGTTGGCTTTTTCTGTAGGGCTACGCGCCCATCCGCCTTGCGGCCGGCGGATTGGACCGATGCACGTGAGCTGAAAATTTGCAATTTAATTCTGGGCTAATTTAAATTCAAAACGAACCGCGTAATCTCGAGCTCTCGCAAGAATTCCTCGACGAAAGTTTGGTCAAATATAAATCTGTCAAGTGAATCGTTTAACCAAGGGATTCGCTAGTAGATTCGTTGGCGCAACGAATATTCAATGGTTCGTCAACCGTCTACTGCAAAACGTAACATTCTCTGTAGATGGATTGATTCGATTTCGTTCGGAAGCGGAAGGTTACACGGTATAATCGAGTTTCCTGAACGTATAGATTCCGCCGGTTACATAGTTTACGGCCTTGCGCATACTCCGATCGAATCTGAATAAACTATATGCTCATAATATCTTTCCGATGTTACTATGTTTATAGTCAAGCGTTTAATCCATTGAAGGGTATCGATTTGTCTGAAACCATGAGATTTAATCTAAATCCGTACTTTGTCATAAGTTCTGTACATTACTGCTACTTCGTTCGATCGTAGTGCAAGATACTGTGAGTTTCATAGGATACATAGTTTATAGTATATATTATATACATAACAACGTTATATACGTGTAATGCTTGAGATGATCATCCATATATTAATTTTTTATTGAGTATATGTGTGTAATAAATATCTTGTAATCTCTATATACATCTCTAGAACATTGTGTCTCATTACGATACTAGTAAGAAATTTCGAAACGTTTTATATGTTGTAATACATACAGTATGGACATAAAATCTTTCTATGATGAACATTCAAATATTTTCATGAGCCAGTGTATGTTATCGCAATAAATATAAATCTTAACAGTATCTACTTCTTGGAGTGTTCGTAGTACACAATGGAGTTAATATTCGATATATCCTTTCTTTTTCTATCTATGTTTTTCTTCCAATCATCTTCTCACCATTCATCAATTCGCGATCCAAGCGAGTAACGTTGCAGTGCTATTTAATCACGAGGTCTAGGACTGTTTGGTGCATTGCTTCAGATAGCAATAGCGAGCAAAACTTTCTGACGAAAACGAAACCTATGGCATCACGGCGATTGCACGAAACACGCTATCGGCTGAAATTCCACCGCCTTTCCAACCAATTCTTCATCTGAGGCTACTTTACGGTCGTGCCCACTGTTATCTACCCTTCTTCTATTGCAGTCACTTCCTGGCGTGCTCGTTCTTCCCCTTTATTGGCAGCCGTGCGGCGCTGAGAGGATTTACTTTCGAAACTCGGGGATTTTCTCACCCTGCACGCTGATTTTCCCGTTTCTTGGCTTGTGTGATAGTCTGACGTGTCCCTGTGTTCCCCAGCGGCCGGAAGTGATTCTAGCAAGTCGACGGAATTAAGTTCTCCGAGGGTGGAATCGACTGGGAAAATGGTCGTTAGGATATTTTAGAAAATCCAATAAACTCGTTCGGTTTGTACTCGATCCCCAACCAATTCTACGGTTATTGAAATCGTTTAAAAGAATAAGTTGCATATTTTTGCGGAACTGTTTGAATAGATCGAATAATATGGCTGGGATTCGTCCAGAGAAACTGGAATCTTGTCGATTGCTTTGTATTTCTTTATACGGATACAAAGAGGATTCAGTGTTTCTTATTCATCAGGATTTTAGCTTTTATTGTTTGTTTTCAGTGCTTGTAAACGTTTAGATTGTCACTATTTTTTCAATTGTACTTATATATATGTAGAGTATGGATTCTCATGCAAATTCATATTTTTAATAGTGCAATTTTAAATCATCAGGTAAATTTTTCTAGTTTGTTTTAATTTTACATTGCTTAAAAGGTACTTTTATTTTAATTTCATTGAATTTACCGTATGAAAGTAAGGAAAATAAACACAAAAATATCGCTTTGCGTTTTTATCTAATAATTTTCCCGTTTATCCCACGTGCTGTATCAGTCTTGCTGTAACGCGTGAACTCGTACAGGTAGTCTTCATCGTCAGCATACAAAGTTCCTGCAAAGTTTGCTCGAGCCTGATAAGCTCGTCTTAATGTGCCCTAAGAACACCAGCCTCTCCTCGATTCTCATCCCTAACTTAATATGTATCGCCGGTCGAGATACGGCACATATGTCGAGTTATCGAAACTTTATTCACCAGAGATGCAATACGTCTTTCCAATGATACCCAATTAAGAGCCTTAACGAGCTGAAACTCACTGAAACGTGCTCATTAGTGCATGATACGCCTGTGTACATTGATGTCAAATTTTTGCGAATCGGGGTCAAGGAATTTTCGAATTTTTGACGTTCCAAAACCCACGTTACTATTTGCGGACTGTTGTCAAATCGAATGTTTATTCGTACGTTTTTCCGATAAAAAAAGGAGAAAATAAAAAATTTCATTGGATGCAACCTATAACTATTCACTGTACACGATGCAGATTCCAGTTCACATGTACTTTCAGATTAAATGCATGATAACAACTTGACTTGAGACTTGAAACACATAAAATTAAAAGCACAACTAAAAGTCAAAATTGTGGAAGGGTGTTATAATAATTCATATGCGAATATATAATATAGAGCTTTGTAATCTGGAATCAGGTGTTGCATGAAAATTACGCATTTGTTAGTAAACAGCACCGTAGGAGATAGAAATCAGATCAGCAGTGTATGTATTCAGAGAGAATTCTTGTATGATAATTCTAAAAGCAACTTTTATATATTGCTCATGAGAAGACTATTGATAATATATATCTAAACTTCTTTTAATTCCTTTCATTAGTTATTAAACAGTGTACAATTTTTCTAGCTCTTTGTGGTTATAAATATATAATTTAAGATATCAATAAAACCTTCAAAGTAGATTCTACAGAACATCAAAAATGTCAAAATACTTTGCTAATAGTTCGCTACATAAGATTCTCTAAACCTAACTATAAATAAACATGGGGCCGTACAAACGTCAAAAAAGGTTCGTCAAAGGGAATTTCAATGAGTAGGAAGAGATGATGGACGACGTCGATAAATCAGTTGCGATGAAGAAAGCCGCAGATCAACGTCTCTCGAAGATCCTCGAAACGAAGGTCGTCTTTTAGACTTTCGTCGCGACTCTAATTAATGGACAGAGGCGAGGCAGGCGAACGACGGCTTCAAACACGACATCCAAGTGCGCCGTTATGCCTGTCCTTCGCGTTTACATGTCCTAATTCCATAATGCCACGCAGAAGCACCATCCAAGAATACTTAGGCTTCAAGGCGAATTAAAGCGACCTGTTTCAGCGATTAATTTGTCACTCATCCGGCTCATAGGTCGTGAAACGCTCGACAAACGAAGCTACGAAGATTTGGTAGGACGATGCTGAATTCTCTTTGCAAAAACAAAGGAAAATTTGAGCAATGTCCAAGGAACGTAACAGCAGAGTCGGCGAAATGGGAGAAGAACGTCTGAAATGAGGCGGCTGCGTGCCGAGCGCATTCATTTCCTTCTCGAAAATCGTCTGGAGGCTTCTTCTTGAGTTACGAGGTGGTTTAAATTTATTACGTTCTGACGATTGCTCGTGAAGATGAGAATAAGAAATGATGAAGGAAGAATTAATTGGAGGTTGAGATATTTCAGGTTTGTGGTTTGATTGATTAATGAAATTATTGTCAAAAAAGTTACGTTGCAAGATAAATAATTAAAGATAGCTTAAGAATATTTGCCTCAAAAAAGTAGCTTGGCTACTAGCAATAATTAACACTAAAATGTCTCTCCGCAACACGTTAATTATCTCGAATAGTATTTAAGTAGTATTTAATAGTATTTAAGTACGATATATCATTTCTTCACTTATCGGAATCTTTTCTCGACTGTGTATAAAGCAATATCGGACGCCAGCTATTCACAGTTTTAATCAAAGAACTCGAAACCTTTGACCTTCGAACAGTACAAACTCGTTCTATTGAAAATGTGGAGGGGTCAAATTAACCACTGGATGAATAACCAGCCGAGTAGTTCGTCAAAGGCAACGTGGATGCGGTGGTGTTCCGCGAGCCATTTATCGAAATCCTGTTCGCAATTCGACAGAAAGGCTCGCGGCTAAACTCCGAACACTTGCGTAAATATACAGAAACCTATTTTCGTGAGGATGTCGTCTACTGGAAGGGAAACTAGAGAGAGAAAGAGAGAGAGGCAAATAAGCGACACGTTTTCGACGCGATGTCTCGTGCACATGGAATGCACGTTCCATTCCGTTCCTAATGCGTACGGCTTCGTCATGACAATATTATAAACAGTGGGACGTTCTCACGCGGAACTGTTTCCACAGGGCTATACACTTCGAAGCCGTGCTCGACGATAAAAGGCGAAGAAATTGTCGTCGGTGAATGCGGGGCTTCTTGCATTCTTTTTTGCCAAGACGTCGCGTCGTATAGTGCAACGATAACAGAAGCACGGAAGAAACATAATGGTTTCGTAGGTGGAATTTTTTTTCTCTCTTCTCTCTTTTCTCTTTTACCTTGTTTTCTTCTTTCCCTCTCTTTTCTATAACGCGATTATTTTGGAGAAATGTGCTTCCTGTGAAGATAGCATGGGGATGTCACGTAAAATTATCACTTAAATTATAAAGCTGAAAGGGTTGAGGCGTGACACAACCACTATCTTTATTTTATTTACTAAACTTTATTATAAATTCAGTAATCGCAATTACAGTTCACTCCAACAACTTTATACAGAACTTAGTTACACTGATCGGTATGTATAAATCAAGTACGACTAGTCTGAGGGTAGAAACCGGTAAAGATATCTTGACTATTCTGAGGATACAGAATAAGTGAGTCTTTCTGACGATACTGCGTCTGAGGAAAGCTAGGGGTGGGTGTGTCCAAGCACACGGGACCATCGGACTTGCCCATGACAATCCTGGTCAGGAAAGTGAGGGTTTTTATGGTCTGAAGAACTTTAGTTAGAAAATGCCTGAGATTTATGATGGCTCCTTAAGACTATTGAAGGTATGCAGTAAGGATGTGCGGACATCTGGTTGCCATCCTGCCCGCGGTATGTGGCCTCTATGTAGAGTGTCGCCTGACGTAACAGTGGGACCTTGAAGTAATTACAATGTGGATTGACGTTACAGGGACGTCAACGAAAATGTAGAATCTTAGTTAATAATCCAGGAATTTATATCCCAGTTGCGAAAAAATATGGGAAATTAATATTTCGCGAAAAAATCATGCAAATCCCTGAATGTACTGGTGTGAATTTATAAAATTTCTGTAAAAGATTATAAATTTTTTTCGTTTCAACCACTCTTGCGGATTTCGTCCTGAATTCTTATATCTTATTTAATATAGGATTTTTATTTACACGAATTTGCTTATTTAATAAAAACCTGTTATTTTGTATATTTTTGATGGTCCTAGCGTTAAAGCGTTAAACGTCTTTTCGACAACGAATATTTCATACAAAAGCAATTTTCGGGATGCACACGCGGCGCGTAGTAATAGGCTTGTTGTTATGTAGGAAACACGAGCCGTCGTTGCGTGAAACGGGAATTTAAGGTGACGAAGTTTCTCCACGGAAGTTGAAAAGGTTTGGTGAAAAATTCAACGAATAGTCTCCATTAAAGCCCCAATTATATCTTTGTTCAATATGCAAAATCATTCACGTTGAATTTAAATAAAATTCAAACGTCTTTCAACAGGAACGGTCGACCAATTCTATCCTGGCTTATCATGGTGGCTTTTTTTAAAAAGGAAGTTTCAATTAGCTACAAAGCGAAATAAATACATTGCTTCACTATCGCGTTTTAAAGTTGTGGAAAAATCAGCTTCCTATTCGTACAGCTTCTATGCTTTGGTTGAAACAATGTTCCTTGCTTTCAGACTCGATCTCGTACTCCTTCGTGTGTAAAGCGCAGGTTTAGCGAGGAAGAAGTTCGAGTAGCTATCCTGTCGTTCAACATGTCTACATCCTCCAGCTTTAAAGAGATCCATGCAGTTTTATAAAAGAACGCGCTTACATCACCGTATATATCTGCGTGTACGTGCTCATACGGGTTAGATGAGAGTTCATATTTGGTTGGAAGTTAGTCGAGTGCAAACTATGTGACTGAGAAGTTGAAAACTGTCCTGTAGTCACGTCATACAAAAAGAAAAGAGGTTGAGTTCTATTTTGCGTAGGTATTACGTTTTCGTTACTATACGTGCTATCTTGCGTTTTTCAATTATTTCAATGTTCCTTTATGTTCTTCTTTAAACTTGCAAACGTTGCTGCTTCCGCGGTTTTATCGTCGTTCGTTGCTTTTATTAGATTTTAATTTATTATCCAAGAGGAAGGGGATCGTTACTTTAAAAATATCAACGTCGAGAACGAATCTCGCATCGTTTCGGAAACGTTTACTCGTCCGTCTTCGTCGTGTCTGCTTTCTCATCAAGAACGAAAATAGCTTCCTTCACCGGTGAAATGGAAATGCGTCGACTTACCACGCGTCTGCCGGTGCACCGTGCAGCTGCATGTTTTCAGCGATTCTTTTATTTTTCTTCTTTTATCGGGACGATCTTCCGTATAAGTTTTTCGAAAAATATACTTGCACGGAATATCTTCCTTTTTTCCTTGTAATAGCGTAGCTGCAGAACATCAAAGCGAGTGAAAAGTTCGAAGGTGAAACGATTCTTGACATTTGCGAACATGATGAAACGATTCCTGACATTTCAGTGGTCGCAAACCCTTTTAATTATTAGCCTGAATGTGATATACGCGAGTATGGTCGATCTAGATCGGCACTAAATAAAACGCCCTTCCGGCCAAATATGTGAATGTATTCAGGTTTACCGAGGATTTCACCGACCAGAGCGATGCTATCGTGTAGGTTTGAAACGGTGATGCATTTTCAGAGCGCTCGATAAAACGTAGGAAACGAATGTGCCGAATGTAAAACTTCGATTACCAGGATAATGCCAGGAAGTTTTGATATTCAAATTTGGGATAGATTTAGGAAACATGGGAGAGTCAATCATGATTTACTGCAAAGATCAAAGAAAGGGAAATGTTTATTTATTTGTAGGATTAATAAAAAGAATGCTAGTGCTACGAATATACCGGGTGGTTGGTAACCAGTGATACAAGCTGAAAGGGGGTGATTCTATGCGAAAAAAGAAGTCGAAAATATAGAATAAAAATTTTTCGTTTGAGGCTTTGTTTTCGAGAAAATCGACTTTGAATTTTCGCTCGGTACGCGTGCACTTTATCATGTCTCTTTATAACGGATCTCACTGGAAAAAAACGAAGAAAAAAGAAAATTTTTTTTAATTTGTATTCTATATTTTCGACCTCTTTTTTCGCGTAGAATCACCCCCTTTCCTCTTGTACCATCAGTTACTAACCACCCTGTATATAGTTATTTCTGAAGGTGAAATACTATACACCAGTGAAATAGTACGGTGGAAGCAGTTAATGTAAATTAATTATGTCGCAAAAACAAAGGCGAACAAAGGATACATAGTAAATTCGTGACGTACGTCCGGTTCTATTGTACGATGGAATTATACATAGTGTTATTAGCGAAATTTTAGATGTTACCGCCTAATTATCAGAGATAATAGATTTTCTTGTGTAACAGCATCTTTGCTAATACAGTCACAGTGAAATTCTACACGTGAATTTTGTTACAAGCTAGCTGATTGTCTTATTCAATATAAAAACGTAGAAATTATTTACATAAGGACAGTCTGTAACTTATAATTTGTAACTTTTCGATTTATTAATATTAAATATTGTGGCGGCACTCGACAGTAAACTTCTCAACGATTTCCGTCCTGTGGCTCCCTACACAAAGATCCTATTTCTGCGAACAAGATGATCGCCAGATGTCGATAAATTCTTACGGAATATTTTCAGCTAGCCTAAGGACCCGCTATAATTCTTAGGATTTATTTTAGCTAAGGTCGTCCAAAGGGACAAATAGTCTTTGTCTTATCAGTCCCTAAGTCCTACCACCTACTACGGGAAGACACGAGAAATCTGCTTTTTCTCACGTACGATGCTAACTCGCTAGCAACTTTCTCTCAAGGGCAGTTAGCATACTTTTCCAACGACTAGCACAAAAATTAGCCAATTAACAACGACGTCCATTTCCCTCATTTTCCGATCCAAAGCTTTCCTCAACGAATCCGATGATCTCGCATCCTTAAAAACACCCCATCACAGTTTTCCTTCGCAGCATCATCGTGACGGAAAGTCAGTCGTTACCCTTCAGTCGTTACCACACAGTCGTGACATACAGTCGTGACATACATTCGTCACACAATGACACAGTCGTACGGTCCGAGTCAATCATCAATCCAAGTTTTCGGCATCTCGCGCAATCATCGTCCGAACTCACATCGCATTAAAACACATCGACCATTGGTCGAACTGTTAACCGCGAATCGCGAATCGATAATAGTAACCGCGAGTTCTGCGCATCAGTGTACACATAGAATATATTGTTAATAAATATTTATTGTTAAATATATTCGAGTGTTCCTTTAATACCTATCACGACCTAATTACCTCGAACTGGTGACCCTGGCGTGATTTTCAATGAAAGAGGTGACCGTGATAGTGCTTGCGAGACTTCAAACTCCGCGAATCTAAAACAGTTCAAAATGACCAATACCGCCAATTCTGAACGTATAACGATCGGGGGGGGGGGCAACGTAGACTCGATAAACGCACTCCTCCGCGTACTACCTTTTTGGCCGGACGACGTTGACTTGTGGTTCACGATGCTGGAAGTACAGTTCGAAGCTGCCCAGATTACGTGCGATCATGCAAAATACCGGACCGCGGTTGCAAATCTCGACAAGCCGCACGTGCGGTTGATCCGAGACGTATTAAACGCCTCGCCGGCGACCCCAAGCCTTACGAGTTCTTCAAAAAGGAGCTCATTAAGAGATTGGGAGAGTCGGACGCCAAGAGTGCGACAGTTAATCGAAAAGGAACAAATGGGCGATAGGACGCCATCCCAATTCTACCGGCATTTAAGGAACCTTGCCACCTCCTCGATATCGGACGATATCATCCTAACCGTTCTGTCCAGGTGGATTGGTTACCGCAGGTATTCGGTCTGCGCTGGCTGCGACGATCTGCCCTGGTTCCGGGCTGACTTCGTAGATGCTATCGGCGAGGCGATCCGGGTTCGGGTTTTGGGATCCTTGCTCTGCACGGAGGCTAAGACGCTCCGCACACGTGACCTTCCCAGTCGGTGAGGATGAAGTCGTCCGATATCGAGGAGGTGGCAAGGTTTCTTAAATCCCGGTAGAATTGGGATGGCATCCTATCGCTCATTTGTTCCTTCTCGATTAATTGTCGCACTCTCTTGGCGTCCGACTCCCCTAATTTCCTGATGAGCTCCTTTTTGAAGAACTCGTAACGCCCGGTCGCCGGTGGGTCGTTCAATACGTCTCGGATTAACCGCACGTGCGGCTTATCGAGATTTGCAAAACCGCGGTCCGATATTTTGCATGATCGCACGTAATCTGGACAGCTTCGAACTGCACTTCCAGCATCGTGAACCACAGAACAACGTCGTCCGGCCAGAAAGGTGGTACGCAGGGGAGTGCGTTTATTGAGTCTACGTTGTCACCCCCGATCGTCGTACGTTCAGAATTGGCGGCATCGGTCATTTTTAACCATCTTAAATTTGCGGCGTTTGAAATTTCGCAAGCACTATCACCACAGACACCTCTTTCGCTGAAAATCACGTCGGGGTCACCAGTTTGAGGTGTAAGTGTTGTCCGTGATAGGTTTTTTTATATAATTTATTTTAAATTTTACAATTTGTCCAGTAGGACATTTGGTAAATTGTTATAGCTAGAATATAAATATAGTGTTTTCATCATCGTGTTTATTAGGTTATATCCTTTGCGGGGTCTGTTGGGTGTTTCCTTTTCAGTCTTCTATCTACGCTTGCTTTGTTGGTCGTTTCCACAGCCAGTCGGTTCGGGTGTGTTGTTATTCTTACTCTGTACCTTTCCGCGTACCTGCTAATTTTGTATATTTTTACTTTGTTTTCCAGACTTAGTTTGAATTTTCGGCTTGTTAGCCAGAACATTTGTCTCCTTGTAGTCTGAATTTTGTCTATTACTGATTTAATATGCTGTTTCCATGTGAGTTGTGTTTCTAAATGGAGTCCTAGGTATTTAACTTGCCTGGTTTGTGATATGTGCGTACCGTTCAGTAGGATGCTTGGTGGCTTCTGTTTTCGCAGTGTAAATGTAATGTGGTTGCATCTGTTGGGATTTGCTTTAATTTGTTTATCTTGAAGTCACTTTTCTATTTTTGTGATATGTTCTTGTAATAGCGTAACTGCTGTTTCCGGGTTAGAGTGTCTGACTAGTACAGTTGTGTCGTTCGCGAACGTTAGCAGCTGTTGGTATGTCTGCCGTGTATACTGTGTACAATATGGGTCCTAAGACGCTTCCTTGCGGGATTCCTGCCTTGATGTCTTTGACTTCAGAGTAGGTGTCCTTGATTTTTATTGTGAATGTTCTGCTGCTTAAGTAGGATCTGAGTAATTTGTAAATTTGATCTGGAAATTTCTTTTTGATAGTTTGTAGTAGTTTTTCATGATCAATTTTGTCGAATGCTTTTTCGATGTCCATAAAGAGTGCCGTGCAGTATTGTTTTGTTTCCAGCGCCTGTAAGATTTCGTTGACGAGTCTGTGCATTTGTCCTATTGTAGAGTGTTTGTTTCTGAATCCAAATTGGTGATCGGGTATTAATTTCTTTTCCTCTATTATTGGTTTTAGGCGGGCGTAGATTATTTTTCCAGTATTTTGGGAAAAACGGGAAGTAGTGAAATTGGTCTGTAAGATGCTGTTTGGTGTGGGTCTTTGCCTGGTTTAGGTAACATGATTATCTGTGCTATTTTCCATAGTTTAGGGTAGTATTGGATTCTTAATATTGCATTGTATATTATAGTCATTAGTCGTATCGCTTTTGGAGGAAGGTTTTTTAAGATTTTGCCATTGATTAAGTTGATCCCTGGTGCTTTGTTGTTTCTTGTTTTTTCGATTATGTTCCTAATTTCTTGTGCTGTTGTTTTAGGTATGGTGTATTTCTTGTCAGTTGCGGTACTAGTGGTTAGCGCATCCTCGTCCATATGACAATTCAGGTTGCTGTTGTTGATATTATGTGTTATAAATGTGTTGCGTAAGTTGCGTGGTTGGAAAATTCTTCAGCTTGCTCTTCGTTGTTTCTTGCCCATGTATTATCTGCTTTTTTGATTGCTGGGACTAGTTTTATTGGCTTCTTTACTTTTTTCGTGGCTTTCCATAGGGAGTAATTGGAGTTCTCGTGCGCGGATAGTGATTCAATGAATTTTGAGAATTCGTTGTTGTGATGTTCTCTTATTTTATTCTTTATTTCCTTTGAGAGTTTGTTTAGATTTTTTTTGTTTTCTCGTGTTCTCTGTTTTTACCACTTAGCTTTCGCTTTTCTTTTTCCCTGATCTTATCTAGGATGTCCTGAGGAATAATTTTTGTCTGCCTGTTTTTTGATTCATGGGTGGTGGTTGCCTACGCTGTTTCCTGTATAATTTCTGTCATATTTGCTACTGCCTGGTCGATGTGTTCCGGTGTTTTCAATGGAATATTGCAGTTAATTTTGTTTTCTATTA